>CM067167.1:8708783-8721747 GCA_034093135.1 Erigeron breviscapus
ATTGGAAAGGGCCTCCTTTTCCTAATCCTGGACTGGTATTCTTCTATCCATCTCTCTTCCGATGACAAAGCGTTCGATCTGCATTATCCTCTCGTCTGATGGTAGTGAAGGGGCGTATCGTTTCTCGAAATCGTAACTAGATAAAGGTCACTGCACGGGACTTCTCTGATCCTGATTTTAGACTTTCTGCGATCGGATCCTTTTCCAGGTCTCTTCTTTTGAGAAGAGGTTGATTGTCCCAACAAAGGTGTGCAAACGATTGTAGCCGCGGCAATTAGCCTTGCTCTCAAACGCGAAAGACCTTCCATACTCTTTGATCGTGTTCGAGGTAGAGCCAAGTCTTTCGTCTTGATCATTTTCCATGCCTTTTTTCGTCGATCTTGGAAAACAGGAAGTTGGAGGGGGAGTGGGACTCGGCATTGGTGGTGGGACAGAATCTTTGCTTTTGACTTTTTGTTCGAGATCGGGTTGTACTCTTTGCTTGTCGCAAATTTGACTGTTTATTTTGGAGTGGCTCTCTTGCTCGAAGATCGATTACATTTTCTGACTTTTACGATAAGATGGATCGTTATAGCTCCAAAGCTTTTTCCGATGCTGATCTCGCCACTTCTCTTCTCTTGTTCTATCTATCGTCTCTTGAGCAAAGCACCAACGATGAATCAGTATAAATCTTCATCATCAGAGTCAGAGAATCAGATTTGGCGTTTAGAGCGGGCGTAGAGGGAAAGCGGGCGTGTTGAATTTTGACCCTTCTCCTATGACCAGGCGAGGAGGATGTTCGGATAGGAATTGCAGGTCTTTCTTCTGCATCACCCATTGCTCTTGATCAGAAGGTCCAAACGACTGTCATTTCATTGTAGGAACATCAGGAGGCATACGATGATTGAAGAATGGTCGCATTTCTACCATTTGCGCTTACCGAATGTATCGTTTGAGCTTGTGCGAGTAAAGCTTGTGTCCGACCTTGATTAGATCATCATCATTACGTGGGTAAGCAGCAGGCATCCTTCTTATTTCGTTCAAATGCTGCCGATCGTTGAGCAGCTCGAATTGAAAGTCGTGATTGCTTGACCACCTTCACTGTGATAAACCTTAACTGTTCTCATCTTCATACCTATCCAAGCTAATCCTTCCACCCTGCAATGTTGGTCTCGGCATCAAAACACGTTCACATCATTCTTTGCTCAAGCCATCCTACGTTCCGGATGCATTGTGTGTTAATTCATCCAAATGCAATTGTGTGTAGTAAAGTGAACCTCCTAGGTGCTTTCCGCTGCTGAATCTCTTCGGATGTTATATGCTTCTGCCCTGCTCCAGCTCCAGCTCCAGCACCAGCTCCACTTTCAGATTCTTTCGATTGCATGTGCTGCTGTTGCGCTTGTTCCTCTGCAAAATGACTAGGAGATTGAGGAAGCGAATGGGAGTCCTTGTTGACTGATTTGTGCTGAAGGAGATAGATTTTCTGACCAAGTTTGAGGTGCTGATTGACTGCAGAAGCAGTTCAAAACGTGCACTTTGCGACAATTGTCCGTTCACCTGATGATGATGCAGCAATGGAGTGATAGTGTTGGATTGAACGAGGAGGAACAAGTCACCGGGGAAAGCTTGAGCGTTCTGAAAGCTGTTGCCTTCTAAGCCCAATTCCACGCGTTTCTTCGGGATAAACGATGAGCTAGTTCCTGTGACTACTAGATGGGACCTTGAAGAGGGCCAAAAGCATCAGATGAATTGTAATGATTAATAGAACGTACTGACCAGATCCACTGACAGTTTGCGAGAAATTGTGAGATTTCCTTTTGCATCGTTAATTGCCGCTTCGTTCACGATCACTAATTGAAGGTCTTGTAATTTGTGAATTGATGTGATCGTGAATCTGCCTTTTCGATGTTTACTCTAGGATGTTGTATGGGAAGTGCGATTGTACACTTTTTGTGATCTATCGATGTGTTCCACGTACACCTGATCCACTCGCTTTGAAATTAATCGAATCACACGCAAGGCTTGTTATAACTTGTAGATGCGCTTCCAAGTCCTTTAGCAGGTGAGGAGACGTTGTGAGTAGCAAAAAGAGCAAGAATGACCTTCAGATGAAGAGCCTACTGAAACTATTCATGACGATGCATAGAAGTATTTCGATCAATGGACTGCTTGAAGCACTGTTACTTGCGCCCATTCCAGTTCTCCTGGTACTGCTGTCATTGTACCCCACCTACTTGAATGTTTTTCGCTGTAATAATCTTCTCGCTTGTACAGAAGGAAGATGGAGGGAAGGCAGTTCGTTCGCTGTTGTGTACTGGTCAGCTTGTGTTTGTTGTCCAGGATAGAATGGATCTCGCGAAAAAGGGCAAGATCCAGAAGAAGTGATCATAGAAAGGACTTTGCCCTCTTTATTCAAATCGCATAGGGAAGGCAAAGAATCTTTTAGCGCTCCTGATCGAGGTGCCGGCATAAAATCCAAAGGTGCATTGTACCAACCAGGGTATAAGAAGGTCGGCCAAATCCTGATCCATGATTCGCTCCACTCTTTTTGCTAGATCTACCACCAACCGGGCATGCGGTAGATGAAGAAAGCTGTTTGACCAATTTGAGTTGATGGCACTTGTGTGTTTTGGTTCGTTGAGAGTGTGACATTATGAAGGGCGTATACCGTGAAAGACGTTGATTTGTATCGCTCAATCCTAACCTACAAGATGATGATGATGTTGTTCCTTCGTTTCCACCGTTCGCGAAAACGATGCTTGCGTTGCATATGACGTTTGCGGATGACCCACAAGACCCGGGACGGTCTAACAAAAGATTGGTTTTTCTGCGCGATCGAGGAGATATTGGTCCATGGTAGGGAATATAATTTGAATCGCCGCTTGTTGTTGAGGCTTTCATTGTCTTCCGATCGCTTCTCATACGTGAAGATATGATGATGGATCACAAGCTTGCCTAAGAAGTTCTTTAGAACGTCTCGTTCCAGATTGGCAGTGTAGGTGTGGATATGCTTATTATTGGATTTTGCCGCATGCGGCAAAAAATAAGACGATTTTCCAATCACGCTTCCGAGCTTTATGCTAAATTTGCGGGCGGTTGAACTAAGATAAAAAAAAAAGAGGACTCCTTGGCGATCCAGTTAACTCTAATGCGTAGGACCAGGCGAAGGATCCGACCAGCGGCAAAACATTACGCCTCTTGCGAAAGATGACCTAAATCTTTCGATTGATTTTGATTTCCGTAATAACGGGTTTAAAAATATTTGTCATCTTTCATCCGATTATTGTTTGATGAATACTTTGATTGCCGCCGCTTGGCTGACTAGGGCTGAGCGCCAACAGAATCCATATTGATTTTATCAAAAGGCGGCAAACGCTAGAAAGAAGCGGAAACCAATGTAATGTTGTGTGAAATAGGTTACGCTTATATCAGAAAAAGATGAAAACATTGATATTTGTAGGTTTGACGATCGATTGAATGATAAATGATGGTGTCAAGAGTTAAATTTAAGTCAACTTCAAAAAATTGTTTAGAAAACAAAGGAACACCAAAGATAGGAAACCGCCGGAAACGGAAAGTTTTCCTCCGCCTTGATTCAAATTTCAATTACGTACGGTGGCGTCAAATTTGTTTAGACACGCGGCGTTTATTTCCCACAATAACTCGTTCGGTAGCTGGATTGAGGGCGCTGAATGTGTGGCAAGTGGCAAGTCTTTTTTTCTTTTGCGTGAGAAGGTTCAAGCTAGATGTTGTATGACTGATTCCTTCGTAGGTTGGCGTCAGGCTTAATTGGACTGCAAAGGAATTGTTGGCGCAGAAAAAAGAATGATGTCGGTAGGGTCGGGACATCCGGGGTGTTCCGAATCGTGGGAATTGAATGCATATAGAGTTATGCTCAAAAATACACTTTTACAGTGCGAAAAAGAGAGGTTGCACTCTCTATTGATCAAACGGGGCTTCAATTAGTGGCGAAGGTGTGCGCTCGAATGGAAACGGGTATGTCGGGTTGCTTTTGTCTCAAAAGAACCGATAGTCTGATCGAAGTTAATGACGCGACCAAGATTTAGTCAAGTATGTTGTTGAATTCTCTATACGATCATCGAGAGGGATACTGCAAAGTGATCTGTATTTGGTTGGAGATTGATCCTGTTTGTGACTCACTCTCCTGCTCATTCACCTCTGGCGCTGTTTTGTTGAACGTCTATTTGCTGTACAAAGACCCTTGAGGCGGATCAACCCTAAGATTGATGAAGTCAAAGGTTCAGTGAAAGAAAGTGTTGATGTGGTCTTATCAAGAATTCAATCGGAGCCTTGACGTTGGAACAAAAAACCGCTCACACATTAGGATGTATGTGGAGGTATGTATCTGTGTGCGGACATGTGGATACTTTAATTTCATCAGTCCGTTTGAGGCATACAACAAAACAACAGTATTTCTTAAGAAGAAAATAATGCATGTTCCTTTTTATCATTTTAGCCATCTAAAATTTAAAAGGAAAACATGCCGATTCAGTGCGCGGATTCTCTAAGGCGGCACAGATCCAGGCAATTAGAAACACTGTCACCAGGCTTGCTAATTTAGGCGCATAATAAATTCTCCTATTTCAGAGGTATACCAAAAGTCCTTAAATGAAAAAAAAAGCCCGTACTTAACAAATAAAGTCCACACTAGTTCTTATACGCGGGTCTGGTAGTTTATATAACTCTATGATTAACAATGGCTTTTTTGTATACCGGTATCATAAAAAAAATTACTAGTGCGTGGCGTCATTGTTTGTTGTTTGTTTAACAAGCAAACAGTCTATGTATAGGAACTTCTATCCCGGCTAGCATTGTACGCGTTTCTTCAGAAAGGGGCGCTTATCGCGATTTTAAAGGTGATTTCATGATGCACGTACGCTTAATCCAATTCCCGCTGTAGCAGCGATTGTTCATGGGCAGGGACAATCTCAATGTTCGTGGACATAATCGTCTACAGGTGTTATTTGATAAAAAATCACATTCACCCAGATTTGTTATCGTTTATCCTTGCAGGCGAATTCAGGTTTTTCAATTAACATAGTGACGAGGAATATGAGGCATCGCGGTTTCATCTATCACCCCAAAAACGTGTTTTGCAAAGATGGACGGTCAACGACTGTCATGCAAATGAGGACAGTCAATGCTAAAGATTATACATAAGAATATATTATTTTCTATAGATCTTGTCTATGCCTTTTATCATCACATAAATCCACTCTTACCTCGAATTCTTCAGTAGCGATTGAAGTCGTGCTTCATGCCCGTGGGCAGATGCTTCTTGAGTGTTTGCAATACCTTTCTGTACCTCAATCATTTAGTGATCCAGCAGCCGAAAGGAACTTATCAAATTAACGAATACCTTTTTCTGAACGATAGATTGTTTCGGTATCACGATTCGCCTACTTCTCGATTCATGTCTCGATGACTTATTGATTAAGGTAGAATTGGAGTAGCTAATTGATGCTTTCCCTTTTCCTCACCCTTTGACTAATGCTATAGATGGAATTCAGCAACACGGTTAGCATAAGCGTCAGGCCGGGCTTAGGAAAGTTCCTGAATGGCTTGCTTGATCCAAGCGTGCAAGTGCTTTAGAAGAATTGTCGACATCATTTGATAGCAGATAATGCGTTGGCGATCGCTCCAAAGCCAGCAAGGATAGTTTTACCCTACCTTTCGCTCTGCGGGCGATAGAGGCCAGGATCGTTCCATCTGACTGCTTTGAGCGAAAATTTAGCTACTCGGCAGCATTTGTACTTGTTTGAATACTGACCAAACGGTAAATAATCCACTAGAGGGAATCGGTGCGTGATCGGCCAGCGCTCCCCCATAATATTCTGCAAAGAATTTAACTGATCCAACCAATCGCGAATTGTTGATTGCGATAGCTTGATAGTATTTCTTCAACAACCTGGACTCCTGTGCCAAAGGCAACGTCCTGCCTGCAATTGACATTGAGCTCTGCAATCTTTGATCTTCGGGGGGCCTCCTTGCACTTTTAAACTGCTTAAATGTCGTGCATGTATGAGGAAGGATTTAAGTGGTGCTTGACGCCGTTTGAAGATGCTTGTTGGGGTCGAAGCTACGGGTCAGCTGCGTTGTTGCAGCATGAAGCGCTCCCACCTGGTTATAACTTGTGGCCACCAGTGTACGGATCGCGAATTGTCACCTCCACCCAGCTGCACACCCCAGAATCTTCTCAATGAAATGAACCACTTGACCCAAGTATCCCAATGTTAATCATTTCTTCTCTAAAAATAGCTGAGGCAGCAACGTAAGGATTCTCGGAAGCGTTGTAAGGAAGCTTTAAAGGAGGTGCACCATCTTCAATGTCCCACACTCGAATACATAGTCCATACTCTTTCCGTCATGAAGCTTTCTTTTTTGTGAAGAGCCCAACACCGCCTACACCTCTCCAATTTTCACGTCCATTGACCTGAGGAATTGAACTATATTGATGTGCTTCCACCAAATCACCATTCCGCACCATTTTCACTTGGCCCTCCTTGCTGGCATCGGCTACGCTTTCCGCCCTGGCAGGCTTCCTTTTGAACATCGCCCGACTTGCGCCCTTGTTGATTGAGAGAGGAGACTGGCTGCATCAAGCTTGTAACACCTCGGACGGCATACTTTTGTTCACAGTGGTGAAAACGCGAACAGAACCATCGCTGCTTCCACATGCTAGATCTCCCATTTGGCATTCCTGTAACGGACCAGACTGAGATGGCAGGAATCGTGATAGTTTGATGAAAGACCATTTCGCATATACGTACACTACGATCTTCTCCTGAGCTTATTAGATCCCGGACCAAAAGGAAGAGAGTAAACGAAACTTGTTGTGGCCTTAACGTGTTTGGATGGGTTGCAACAGGGTGATTGTGGATTTGCTGAAGAAGGGTCAATAATTGGATATATAATTGATGTTACCGGATTTCCACAACTAGCAAAAGTTTTCTCACTCAATCGTACCAGTCCTCTTACTGCATCTGTATTTTTTTTTTTTTTTCCTGCAAAGTGGCATTGGCTTGCTCTTTTCGACTTCTTTTGCAGCTTTTGCGATAGAATAAAGTCTAACGACCTTATTCGCCGCGGGCAGTGAGCCCGAGATCTTCGCTCAAAGCGAGTACTGCCCAAACAGCTTGGTGTGACCCGCTAATATAGCAGTCGCATCCCAATTTTTCCATTCTTGCTGTTTTGTCCCCAACTTATTCCGCTGACAATGTAACCATTAGTACCTTGGAAGAGTCCAAAGCGCAAACATTATCATCGTCCCAAGAAGTGTAAAGTCAGGTGTGAGGCGGAGGAAGTGAAAGTCCCGATTGCGGATCTATTATGATTCACTAAGTGATCCTGTCCACCAGATTAGAGCGATCAGCTACCATCTTGCTCCCTCATCCATGCACAACGTTCACAAACGCAGCTTGTCCTTCGCGAACGAACTTACAGTGTAAATCTCTCTTGTTCGCTTTGATTTGTAGCATTTCCCCCCATACTCTTGCGTTTTCCATCTCTGGATCCGATAAGATTAACACATCAAGAAGATGATGACTTTGTTGAAGCAACACTACGAACATCGGCATTATGACCCTCTAATTGAACTGAGCAGTGTGTGAAAGGCGAAGTTTACTTGTGCCATGATGTCAAAATGCCTTGCTTAGAATGATGGTTGTTTAGGGTGGAAGTAGTACTACATAGAGCCAAAGACGCGCGGCATGTAATCATGAATGTCTTCTTCCCGTGTCATCAAAATGGTCCGTGCCTGTGCGAAGCTTACTTTGAATAATGCATTGATTTGTGGCGATTTTCTGACGGTTGTTGGCGTTGTTTGAGAAGTTTTCTTTTTTCATTGATAGAAAAAGAAAAAAAAAAAAAAAAAAAAAAAAAAAAAAAAAAAAAAAAAAAAAAAAAAAAAAACATAGTCTACTGTGGAAACTTGCTTGGATATCATCTTTACAAAGTCGATATTCTCAATTGAGCATTGATAAGCTCTCAATCTTTTCACGTTGTCAAAGTGACGGAAAACTGATTGAGCGTTTCGCGCCGTTGGCGCCTCGCCTCACGCGGACCGGTAAGCATATCGTCAAGAAGAGATCAGGAGAAGCGACCTGGCAGAGCCGAGATTGAAGGATGCTTACAAAGCAATGCACCACATGGTCTTTTCCGAGGTCATCAGAGTATTGCACATCAATATCGTGTCCTACAAGTCTCAACAAATAATCATAACCCTCCTATCTCTGAGACGATCTTTTATCTTGCGGTGATGAGAAATTGAATCGAATGCAACAGTGCACAGGAACAGCGAGGCGCTCCCAGTGAAGTATTACGCCATGATCTGACTCTGAATTAAATTAGACGATCAATATCCAAGAAGCGAACAATTGCTATGTCGTGCTTAAAATTGGATCAAGGTTGTAGAAGAATCACAACGGATGGCATTATTGGCGTGCAGGAAGGAGTACATGCAACACTTTTAGCTGGCTACATTGCGACACTTGAAGAAGATTGGAGAAGATACTCTGACATTACAAAGACGTCTTGCCATCTTCCCGACACGTATCTCTCTATTTATTCCGCATCCGGAAGAACATTACAACGTGGCGGTATCGTAGAAGAATATGCGTGCGAACCGTTTCTTCCAACCGTATTTGCGGACGTGAGCATTGAAAAAAGGGTTAAAGAGAGTGTTATGGTCACACATTCTTTAATCGGCGTTCTGGAGATATGCATGGCAAATCACTTTGTCCTCTGGCGTACAAGGTCGCAAGAAGAAAAGTGGCTTCGACAGATGCAGATAAGAGATCGAAATCATCAAATAAGCGATGTCCATGTTTTCATCCAGCTTGGGCGCTCAAGCTTTGACAATATGATGGCAGGCTTTATGCAGTCTATTTCAGCAATCAGTATCTGTTACCTCAAGCCAGATGGACCACTCAACACGATGGGAGAAAGTTTCAGGGCTGACCGTCCATTGTACTTCCGGAAAGTAGCTCGTATGATCAACAATGGCGCTCGATTGGCTAGCAGGATGCAGTCATTGCAATCTTGACATTCCAAAGGCACTCTCACTGTTCTTTGCCAACAAGGGAACGTAAATGCATCTTTATCACTCCCATAGGAAATCGTATTGTTCTTGTAAGCTCTTGCATGAGCCAACGCCGTTGCTATGGATAATTACAACTACGGAAATTTGTATACTTGAAGCGGAGCCAGGACTTGAATTTCGGCAATTGATATCCTTTGCGCATGAAAGGAGCTCAGAAAATTGGCTTTACCACCTTGTAGCCTTGGATTCTCAGCTGACAAATCAACGTTGCTGTGTGGACTGTAGCAGCCAGTTTTCCTTGCGTACATATACAGTATTCTTGGAAGGTGTTCATGGCCCGATATCCATTCAAAGTAACAAGATGATCTCCACACCATGAAGATTGGGCGTCCCGGAACAGCGGGCAGGACCGCCTCTATTGTTGGCGCTGGCGATCATCAGGTTTGAAGCACATTCATAGCAGGATCCGAAAAAAATCTTTCATCTACGACATCGATTTCCTCTGTTTTGTCATGCTCTCCTCAAATGGAGATGTAGATTAAGCACATATAATTCAATAGATGAAGTGCAGGAGAATAGCAAGGGGGATAAATGCTGCAAATTAATTTCGCACATTCGGCTATCTATTCTAATCCCAGAGATTTTCCGGCTTGCTCGCCGTTACACTCTCTCACGAAGGTGTACAGAGCTATAATGAAACACTCATTGAGCAGGAGCACTACACGGCACTGATGAAGTGTTTGAAGGATCAATTGTGCTTTTGCAAGGCTTGCCAGCATACTAAAAGCGGAACACACAAGCATGATTTACTGCATTTTTTGCCATTGAACTTTTTGCATCTATTTTGCAAAATCGATAACTGGTGAGGATGTTGAATTCTACATCGAAGCCTCTATCGTGCATGTTTGCGTCAACTCTCGCCATTTGATCTATGAGCAATCTACGACCTTTTTATACAGCTTTCTTCCTCAACCAATGTCGAAGAAATAGGTTTTGATCAAAAGTATTCTTTTGTCCTGAAGATATCCTTTTCCGAATCAGGTATTGCTATTGAGATAAGAGACATTGTGGGGGGGAAAAAAAAAAGGGGGTTGGCTACTCCTTTTTATGGTCAGCTCGCTCAACAGACAGACCATCTGAAAGATAACATTCGAACAGCATCTCAAGAAAGTGGCACTGATCTAAGCTTTGACTTCAATCTCGTTAATGAAAAAGCCTACAATAGATTGATCAGCGCCATTAGCTGGAAGAGAGCGCAAGATCGAAAAAAGGAAAAGGCAACATATTCCGCGATGATGTACATTCTCACTCGTTTCGTTCTTCATTCTGCAGCGGAGATTCCGCTGAATCGATGGCGGCAAGCAAGCAGACATTTAAGTCTAAAGTTGGCAAAAGTCTCATTAGCAGCGCATTTGCTTTTGGATGATGGACCCGTTGGAGACGATCCGCCGATATCAATTCATTCCTCCATATATACTGATGAAGAGGAGTATATGAGCTCTCAAACTTATTCTTCTTCTGGAAGGACAACGCCAGATCGTATCGATCTTCTTTCCCTAAGACCGTCCGCAGAATAGAAGCGAACGTCTAGCCAAGTACCACCGGATGCATCTTACTCCAGGATCTGTTCGAACCAATTTCTAACGCATCCTCTCAAACGATCGATCGGCTCCCTCTCTATTATCGAGTTGGGGATCATCATTCAAGAAGCAATTCAATCATGCTCCTTTTCATTATCCTGCCTCACATCAATTCGCTTCCTGCTCCAGAATCTGCTCCGCAAATGAATCATCAAGCATTCAAAAGCAAGCAAACAAAGCTCGGAGAAGAGACGTGTAGGGGATTTTGATTTAACCGCACTCATTGTATTTTTACTGTATATTATCACCGTTCACTCGAATCGAATCGAATCACATAAAGGGGCATAAGCTGAAATTGACCTGATCAATAATTACCGGGTTGTCAAGACACTTCCTGGGTCGTGACAGTCATGAAAAAAAAGAATGCATATTCAAATCGTGGGCTCTGCGCAGGAGAAGGGGCATGGGATGTCCTTAAAAGACGAATATCGCGCTTAATAGCAGGCATCTAAGATAAAGGAAGAGAGGATGTTTGATGATCTTGATGGTAAATATACATGACACGAAAAGCCCCACTATACATACTTTGCGCGGCAGATTGGCTCTTGGTCACCGCAATTCATTTTCTGCTGGGCCATGGCAGCGATAGCACTGGGACCATAACGGCTGCCAACGATTGCAACAAGCTGAACGCAATTTTGATGATGATATTTGAAGTCTGTTGTGTACAAATTGAGAGTGGAGGAAAACGGGTGAGGCAAATGAACAATATTATGACTCTACTTAGCGCGCCAACTCTCGTGAGTATGGAGAAAGATTTGAATGGTGAACCTTCCTATAAGGGGTACGCGATCAAAAGATTCTTGATTTTGAGAGAATAATGGATGAAGTAGGATGGGTTATCAACTTCCAACAATTTTTGGTAAAGGACAATCCTTTTAATATATCTTTTTCGAAGACCAACCCTGAACCTTCAGAGTGTTATGAAGTTGCGGATAATGTGATCAACCCCGGTACATTTTGCTCGAGGGAGCAAAATGGCGGTATAAGACTTTGTAATTGGTGAATTTATAAATCGAATCAATGATGCATAAATTGGAAATTTTATTTCAATTCTTAGCGTAAAAGGGCAAAGACTGTGTAAAGAAAAAGAATTGAGTCTTTCTTTCTCTCAACAGGAACCAATAGAATAAAAAATTATTAAAAAACAAGCCGAATCTTTTAAGCTTATATCAGATGTTTTTTTTATCCCTTCACTTTACCCCTCTTATGACTTTCGGTAAAATTCCTTTAGGATTGCATTACGAATTAACGCCGCCTACATCAAAAGTGGGGACCACGTGTTCTACGTATGTACATACATATGTACAGAGTAACTCTTGATTCTTTCCGTTTTGCCTTGCATTACGCATGTACGTCCATCCATCCATCTCACGGTACCATGTACATATAATTCGGATCAGAATGCAGATTGGTGTAAATAACGAGGTGGTGGTTTAAACGTTGAATCAATCTAGCATCTTTTTCATTAAACTTTGATTTTTCTAATTGATGCATGGATTTATTAAGCGAAGTGGCGATCACAATAAAGTCCTATATGATTTATACAGTTTCAGCGCCACGAAACCAAAAGGTACCATGTAGGTAGCCATTGCCGTTTATGCTGCCTGTCCACTTTTTCATTCATACGTACGCTAGATTATCTCAATCATCTTTGGCTTCTTTGCGTGGCTGATCACGCCTTAAGAGAATATGGAAAATGTCCATCAGACAACATCAAGATTGTACACAGAAAAGAATTCTCCTTATACATTTTAAGGGTTTACGATTAGATTCTGGAGTAGGTAAAAGAAAAAGGTGACGCGAGAGATTGTTGACGCTTATTCAGCGTTCCCAAAGAAAAGAAAAGGGAGATTTTGTAATCGGTCTTGGTCTTGAAACTGCTTACCCATCTCACATCCTGGACATGGCCTTTCCTTTTTTGAAGGAAACTGAAGGTATCCCATCTGCAAGTTGTTTTCTGGACAACTTATTAATATTCTTGAAATTTAAATGGGATAACCTTTTGTGCCATAACCAGTTGTGTCTTCATCAGCTTGAGTATAGAAACACTGCTCTGAAGGAGAGCTTTCCATATCCATCACGTACACATTCCCTTTTCTGGGAGCAATCAACACACCTTCCAGTCCTTGTTGAATACGATACCCTGAGCAATATTGAATAGAACTTGATAGCCATCATCACACAGTTGACTTACACTGATCAGGTTGTATTTCAAACCATTCACAAATGCAACACGTCTGAACTTGACTTGTCCATTGTTCAGAACACCGTATCCCTCAGT
>CM067167.1:8722747-8780517 GCA_034093135.1 Erigeron breviscapus
AAAGCAAGTTCATCACAAAGATAATTACTTTTTCCGCCTCCTCTGCCACTTTCCTTTACAGTTTTCCCATTGCCATCAGGGTTCAAAGCGGTAGATCCAGATTTACTTATGAATGGGTCTATTTGGGAATTGTTTAATCTCATATTTAAATTTGAAACTTTAGTTAAAGGGGTACGGGTCAAATATTTTAAATACATGCGCACCATAAATCATTTTTATTAATATTTTGATTATTATCAGAATAATATTATTTTTGTTTGTATTAGCTAAATGTATATAAGATCAACCAAACCCGAGAGACCTATTTCCACCCATGTTAAAAATGACTTGTTTCAACTAAACCCATTTTGACTTGTTTCAACTCCACCCATCTTGTCACCCTAACGCAACAGAAACACCTATATACATTGAATGTGAAATTGCTTTGCATCTTCCATTCGGAACCATAAAAACTACTTTCACTTTGAATGATGTGTTATCTGTATCATTTTTACATATACCTATAAATTTAACCCTTTGGAGATAAAAACATAACCTGGATCTGAATCGACCACTTATAAGTGAATGAGTCGAAGTGGCCACCCATTAGACTTCGATATGAAGTAGAAAATGTTAACCAACTATTACTTTTGCAGAGCGGATTGACTTTGAACTCAGATGGGACCTTAGGTTCATTTAGCTCAGACTTGCGTGCAGAGGGTTTGGAACATAAATTAAATACTAATCTTTCAATCCATGAGAATCATCTCAATACTAACCTTAGGTGCACTTAGATTTCGAAGAGCAATCTGCCATGATTGTGCTTGAAATCTTGAATGTGAGTTGGACCGGAGAAGCCAGCCTTAAGTACCTGTAAAAGGGAAGCTATCAATCTCCAAGCCTCAAACTAAAAGTGAACAACAGAAAACATAAACTTCCATTTATGCACTTGTAAAAGGGATGTTATGAGTCCAACTCTTTCACCCATTTATTCAAACTTCTATTTTATCCTCGTAATAACATGATTTTGTAACTATATTTAAGTGTTTGTGCGCCAAGCAGACCTGTACTAAAGATGCTTCAGCGAGAACTCATTTTTTTCATCAGTTCTTTTATGTCAATGAGATAAGCACCTTATTTCAAGAGTAGGCTTAGCAGATCTCGTGACATTAGGAAGGTCAGTATGGTTTGCGATTGTTGTTGTGCCTGTAGAGGCTGCAGCAACAAAATGTGATCTGAATAGAAATAAACTGATTTTGACCATTAAAGCCCCCATCCAAATAAGAATTGTTGATTATAATTAACACTATGTTTCAAGAAAAAGCAAGTTGATCACAAAGATAATTACTTTTTCCGCCTCCTCTGCCACTTTCCTTTACAATTTTCCCATTGCCATCAGGGTTCAAAGCGGTAGATCCAGATTTACTTATGAATGGGTCTATTTGGGAATTGTTTAATCTCATATTTAAATTTGAAACTTTAGTTAAAGGGGTACGGGTCAAATATTTTAAATACATGCGCACCATAAATCATTTTTATTAATATTTTGATTATTATCAGAATAATATTATTTTTGTTTGTATTAGCTAAATGTATATAAGATCAACCAAACCCGAGAGACCTATTTCCACCCATGTTAAAAATGACCTATTTCAACGACAATTATCATAATAAAGTAATTATTGTGTAAACTGTGGTTGAAGATGTCATATGTGATTCAGAAATCCGTTTGACCTGTTTCCTTTTTACCTTTTTTTTTCCTAAGCTTTTAATTATTTGACTTATTTAAAACTTAAAAGTAATATAGCCAAAGTTACCTCTAGTCTATAGAAAGAGCAAAAAATTAACAAAACATCAGTTACCTCTAGTCTATAGAAAGAGCAACAAATTAACAAAACATTAGTTAAATCACCTCACTACCAACTTTATTCGAATTATTGTCTTTGTTGCAAAGAATAGATAAGATGTGCAGCAATGATATCAATTTTATCATTTGGACTTCGTATGTCTTTTAATGACTAAAAATGAAGAACCAGTTTACGACTCTAATGCGTTCATGGGTTTTAGGTGCAACAATAGAACCCTGAATACGTATCACTATTTGCCAAATAATCTCAGCTAATCACTCTAATGCATTCATTGGTTTCAAGACAACTGATGAAAAAAAAGTCATACACATTACCAAAGCTTTTTGCACCACATTATATGTGAGAACCATTCCTTGTACATTCCGTTAACTAAATATATGGATAAAGTTATAATAATATGAACTCTTGGGGAGGGCTAATATATGATGCTACTAACCAGAAAAAAGTGTCAAAATTTTGAAAGAGCTACTACACCCATTTGAGGCTAACATATCCATCCTTAAGCAACACAAAAGGCTTGACATTCTATTTGTCGTGTAACTTTATATTCCTACACCATGAAGATCAATTTCAGTCTCAAAGGATATGACTGGTGATAATCTGCAACCACCTCTAAATAACATGAACAAAAGCCAAATAGACATATGATTAGATATTTTAATAGCCCTTGTACTTAACATGAGGCCTATCAAAAATAATACTCGTAAATAAATAAGCAATATAATAGGGAGTAGCAATGTAGCATCAATAGTCACAATGAGATATGTGGGTTATGAGTAGAACGTGTAGAGGTGCCGATTTGGCCATTGTTGATATTCATGGGTCATCAATTTGAGTTAGTTTGAACTCATATAGGTCAAATATAAAAGTGGAACAAACATGTTGAGACTTGAGAGCGAGCTAAACTTGATTTTCTAGTTTGACATAATTTTTCTAACTTGTATAAACACTTGGAGAAAACATATATACATAAACCTAAAGACAATAGTTGCTTATGTCATTCGTAATTCCCAACCCAGGTCTGTCATAGTCTTTTGAATTCTCACTAATTTGCATAGATGTGTAGTCTGTATTCGTTAGAGGAGTCAAGTTAAACTTGTGTGCTGCTAATGGGTCATATTTAGTATGATTCAAACAGGCAGGTGCAGTTGACCTGGTGACAAATTTATGTCCATTCTCTACTTTTAAGTGTTATTGTGCTGCTAATGGGTCATTTATTTAATAAGCAAATTGACCCACTTCATTACATAGACGTAGTTTCATGATTGTTTTAGGTTGTGAATTGTGATTTGCTTTTAAACTTAGGAGTTAGGACAATTAATGTTTCCATATCAATTGGGTCGGAGATAGCCCAGCTCGACCCCTACGAAACAAATGACATTTTTGAACCCAGTGTGTTTTTCAGGTTACCAAACAGTATGACTGTCCCCCATATAAACCGAAAAAAGTTCAAAATTTTGAAACTAACAAAAACCATAAAAATGATCTGTAAGTTTATCGAAGGAAGAACCACATGAGACAACCTTACATATAGCTTATTGCTTGCTCTGTAACATGACTTTGATATCTTATATCCAAATTTTTTGATAATATTTATTAGAAGTCATAACAGATTTGTTAATATTATCCTAGATAAATGAAGCTGTGAAATATAGAGGAAAAACATGATATTTGTTAATATTCAAGAAATTTGGTGTGCTAATTTCTAATACTTACAATACATTTTTTGTTGCTGAGTTCTTTCTCTTCGTGTGAAGAGAAATTCAAATGACAAATAAAAACTAAATATTACTTTACATACTAATAATAAACTAATAAGGACCCAGTGATAAAAAAAAAATCAACAAATGATGAAGAGATAACATGAAATTACCGTAGTGCCATCAATTATGGTACTCGTGACGCAACTGATGAAGCCAATTGAAGGTGAAATTGAGACCCTACACATAATAGTCGGACAAAAAAAAAATTAAAAAGGATAATTTCCCATAGTAAATACTGATTATATTTTGCTAAAGTTCCAAAATGCGCTTACTCACACTCTGCAGGCAGGGAGACGCCCCATTAGCCGATGGTCAGTGACTTTCCCAATCTCTGACCTCTATAGGAAAGAAAGATCATCGATATTAGTTAGGAGCTTAAATTTGGAACTTGTGAGAATTCTCACCATAAGGTCTGACCAAGAGCCCGCATGTTAGCTAGATGCCTAAATGCGAGCATCACTCTGCATTACTTTAAAACGAAACCTGTTTACATGTCATACAAACCAAAATCATGATTCTCAGTCGTGAAAATGTTTGCTTTAAAAATCCGAAGCAAATACAATACCTGAAGGAGCAGAGATGGTGATTTCAGCCCTTGCGGATCCGTAAGGTCTTCAGTTGCTTGTGCAAATACAAAGTTATTGTTGCTTTGGTCATGCGTCCAGAGGCTGTAACCTGAGCTTTCCATTCCATGCAGAAGATTAATTGCATAATATGGCTGCGTTATTGTTAATTTTCCCGGATTCATCTTGTTAAATGTGGTTTGTACAAACCATAGGCACAAAACCCACTGAATAAGAACAATATACATGATGGCATTGGCAAAAAGTCGAGCAATACAACGTTCTAGCAAGTTAACAAATAAAATGTTTTAATCCTTCTCCACATCAACCGGCTTCTGCACCCGTTTTGTCAAATGTCTCTGGATTTGCAGGCAACACTATTTCAAGTCATTGAACTGTTGGACCCCATTATGAAAGAAATAAAATAAAGAGAGTGCCATAAGTTAACGAAACACAAAATAAGAATGACGATGTCAGAGACGGATGATATAGCATACTCGATACCCTTTCCATTCTTCACTAAAAAAATCATATGGGAATTTCAACAAAGAGTTGGTGTGCAATAAATACTATAAACCCAATATATCAAAAGATTTTAGAGCTTACTTACCTTGTGAAAAAATAAGATTTTAGAGTTTCCTTCAAGCATTTGTACCATATCACTGGCACAAACATGCCATAACTACCCATCAAAGCATGTATCCACTTCATTCATTTGTTTAATTATATGAGCCATTATATTAATCATCCTGAAATCAAAATCCTAACTCCTGCAAAACCATATAAAACAAAAGTCCATAAATTTCTTGAAAATCCCTAATTTGATAATCATAAAAAGCAATTAAATTACTTGAACAGTTCAAAAACTTTTCTTTTTTGTTAATAATAGCAAAAGAAAGATACCTTAGAATATCATCTTTGTCACTCAAATGCAAAACCTAATTTGATTCCCTTTTTATGCCTTTGATAATTCCACAACCGATTCCATAATATTTGGAGAAGATGGATTACGTACAGGAGACACAAGAGAGAAAGAGAGGGAGGGAGGGAGGAAGAGAAGACGGTCTACAATATAACTCATCTGATTTTTCAAAAATAGGAAAATTGGGCCTACAAATTCATAACCACTATTTTACATTCAACTGCAAGCATACATAAAACCGCCAATCTACCTTAACCGTTTGAGGAAATTTGATATACACATGCCACATAGGATCTTTAGTTGTAATAATCCTTCCTAAAGCATGCCACATAGGATAGTTTTAGAATAACCCAAATAGGGATTTATATGTTAGAATATATCATATATATAAACATATAATCACGAGTAAGCGCAACGGAAGAAAGATCAAACATATATGCAATCATATTAATCAACAAAGAATAGAATTGAGTTGTGTACCTTTTGCAAAGCTCCAATAAATTAATAATAATAAGATTATTATCAAGTAGGATTTAAAGCAAAACCCCTCTACGATCGCACACTAGACACCCCGAATAATGTATGCTAGTACCTAATCACGAACATGTAACGATTTGCTTTCTCTCCTTTTATTCGAACTAACCAAAACCCAAACACTTTGTTCTTGGTAGAATCGGCCGAAGCCAAGAAGGAGGGAGGAAGAAATTTGCCTTGTGAAAGAATATGTGTATTTTAAAACCAAAAGGTTAACATCCATTTTATAGTACAAGTTTAGGAGTTAGAAACTTTTCCCATTCCTTCACTTAATGGCTTACTTTGGGACCAAGTTTAGGAGTTAAAAAACTCTTCCCATTCCTTCATTATGGCCGGCCCCCTCTAGAACAATCTAGAGTGTTTTCATCTCCTCCGTTAAGTCCGTTAGTTAAGTACCGTTAACTATTAACATTTAACAGCCGACCGTTAGTTTTTCGTGATCAAACTAATTAATATATTACTTTAATATATCAATTAATATTATCGAGTTACCGTGTCTTTTTGTGTGACCCCGTAGGCTTAAACTATTTCCGGACATGCGATTTATAATAAAATGATCATACTCCAACAGCTCCCACTTGAGCATGTTATTATAAAGGCAATAACATTGGTTGGCGTCTAGCAACACTCCAATGCTCCCGGAAATATTTAAGAATAGATTCTTAAATTTGCCAAGTTGAAATGATTTAATCTTTAATATCCCTTTGTTCAGATACCCTTGTTAATTATGAATATGGATCAATGTCATTTCATAACTTAACGATTATGTTTCTCATTTCTACAATTAATTAAGATTACCAAATTAGTCAAGACAACTTCTTGAGTTCATTTGGGTGTGGCCACACAAACATCTTCAATTAATTAATGAGGGCGCCAAATGGTATCATACTTCAGTTGCAAATTGAAGGAACAAATCCTGTATTGACTACAAGTGTCTGGCCATGTCATTTCTTAACATTTCTGAAAATAGCCCTTTATTACTGCCTTGTTCAGGACAGTTAGAACTACAATCAAGAGATGCAATCCACACAAGCATAACTCACTTGTATCTCAAGTCAAAGGATAAATAAAGTAACCATTTCACGAATTTCATTTAATGACGCCGATCCATAAAATGATAATTCGTTCTGTGGGGTAAGTCCAATATTCACCTTTTGAATATCATGTGAGTTTGGTACGATCCACCATCTTCAAAATATTCCCTTAAATATTTTCACCAATCTCTCACAATTGTCTTACTTTAATTATATTCCCATATAATTAATCGACAATAGACATTTAGAATATTCAACTAATATTCATGGATTAAACATGCAAATATAGGACACAATTATTATAGAAATGAAACCACTTATACCGTGTATAAAAATTCATTTATTAAAAATAACAATTGTTTAACATCCCTTTATCCAAATACTAATCACAGATTTACATGATATAACTTAGCAATATTTAAGACCTAAGCCTTCTGCATGCTTATTGAGCTTTCCCTTCGACAATGCCTTTGTAAAAGGATCCGCCAAGTTATTATCTGTGTGAACTTTGAGTAAATTGATTTCACGTGATTCGATTTGCTCTCGAACATAGTGATATCTCCTTTGGTAATGTCTGGCACCTTTTTGAACCCCAGGTTCATTGGCAATGACAATTGCTCCAGAATTGTCACAGTACAGATCCATAGGTGTGTTATTTGATGGCATCACATCAAGTCCAGAAATAAACTTTCTGATCCAGACAGCTTCCATTGCTGCATCCGAAGCAGCTATATACTCAGACTCTGTAGCAGACATAGCAACGGTAGATTGCTTCTTGCTCTTCCAATCTACTGCTCCTCCATTCAAAATGAAGACATAACCTGACTGAGACTTGGTATCATCCTTATCAGTCTGAAATCCAGCATCACAGTATCCAGTGATTTTAAGCTCTTGATCCGGATTTCCTCCATACACCAAAAACAATTCTTTAGTAGCACGCATGTACTTAAGAATGTTTTTCACAGCAGTCCAATGATCCTCTCCGGGATTTTGCTGATATCGGCTTACTATATTTTGCGCGAACGCAACATCAGGTCTAGTGCATCTTACCGCATACATGATAGATCCCACCGCAGAAGCATAAGGGATTCTCTTCATACGCTCCACCTCTTCAGGTGTAGAAGCACCATTCTTGTTGGATAAACTAAGTCCTTCTTGCATAGGCAAGTTCCGCGCTTAGAATTTTCCATCTTGAATCTTTTCAAGATCTTATCTATATACGCACTTTGACTTAATCCGATCAACCGTCTACTTCTATCTCTATAGATTTTGATTCCAAGTATACCAACGGTTCTACCATTTGGTGGAAGATCAACCAAGCTCCAGACTTGATTGTCTTTCATGGATTTCATTTCCACATTCGCAGCTTCAAGCCATTTGTCAGATTCCGGATCTGATAATGCAGCATTGAAATTAGGAGGTTCATTCAAATCTCCTACTACGTGTTCTTCAGACTCAATCATAAGATTTAATCTATCACGAGCACGTATTGTCCTTGAGGACCTACGAATTGGAATCGCTTCATCTTCAACTTGTAGTTCATCTTGAGATTCATCTCTTTGAACATTTTCCCCCCCAAGTTGAAGATTTCTAGTGTCTTTAGAAGTTGACACATCTTCTTGATACTCATCAAGTTCAACAATCCTCCCACTGTCTTCTTGAGATATGAGTTTTTCTTCAAAAAACTCAGCATATCGTTTGACACTGACAGTGTTTTCCGTAGGAAAGTAGAAGTAGTAACCCATCGTTTCCTTTGGGTATCCTACAAAGATGCACTTAACAGATCTGGATTCAAGTTTGTCAGGCGTATCTCGTTTTACGAGTGCCTCACATCCCCAGACCTTTAAGTAAGACAATATGGGAACACTCCCATGCCACAATTCATGCGGTGTCTTGTCAACCTTCTTGGTTGGAACCATATTGAGAATGCGAACAGCAGTCTCGAGGGCATAATCCCAAAACGAAAAAGGAAGAGTTGTATGACTCATCATCGATCGAACCATTTCCAATAATGTTCGATTCCTCCTCTCCGAAACACCATTATGTTGAGGAGTATACGGAGGAGTAAGCTGTTGAACTATTCCACAAGCTTTCAGATAGTCTTGAAACTCCTTACTTAAGTATTCACCACCTCGATCCGAACGAAGGACCTTGATGGTTTTACTGAGTTGATTCTCCACTTCACTTTTAAACTCTTTGAATCTTTCAAAGACTTCATGTTTATGCTTAATCAAGTAAACATAACCATAACGACTGAAATCATCAGTAAAAGTGACGAAATAGCTAGCACCTCTCCTTGACACATGTCTAAATGGGCCACATACATCCGAATGTATTAGTCCAAGTAGCTCTTTAGCCCTTTCTGGTTTATTTTGAAAAGGTTTCCTTGTCATTTTGCCAGAAAAACAAGATACGCATTTTTCAAATGATTCATCATTTGTTTGTAAGACACCATCCCTTTGAAGTCTTTCAATGCGTTTCTTGCCAACATGAGCTAGTCGACAATGCCAAAGATAAGTCGAGTCCGAATTGGGCTTGACTCGTTTGCTAACATTATACATTGAATTATCCTTTGAATCACAACCACGCATATCAATTTCATAGATACCATCACAATCAATAGCATCAAAATAATGAACATTATTTCGAGAAACTGAAATACCAATATCATTAAAGACATTTACGAATCCGTTGTTTTTCAATAAAGAAACTGAAATAACACCTCTAGTAATAGAAGGTGCATAATGACAATTGTTCAAAACAATTATTAAACCACTAGGTAAAACCAAATGATAATCGCCGATCTCTTCTACAGCTGCAGGTAGGCCATTTCCCACGAACAGTTGTAAAGATCCCGGCTTCAGCTTCTTTCCCCTTCTAAGCCCCTGTAATGAATTACAGATATGAGTACCACACCCAGTGTCGTAAACCCATGAATTCCGCTTAGAAAATGAATACAATTCAATGGTGAAGAATATACCTGAAGTCCCGGACGAACCGGGCTGCTTCTTCTTCAACTCAGCGAGATACTTTGGACAATTCCGCTTCCAATGACCCACTTCATTACAATGGTAACAAGGTAGGTTCTTAGCGGGATGTTCCTTCTTCGCTGGAGGGGTCTTCTTAGGTTTAGGAGCAGCAACAACTTGCTTTCCTTTACCTTCAGCCTTGCCCTTTCCCTTCGGTTGTTTGCCTTTTTGGACCTTTCCCCCCTTGATCATGAGAACTTGGGGAGTAGCAGTTTTCTTCGGAATCTTCTTTTCATACTCATTAGCCATGGCAAGAAGTTCCGTAACGGTTTTATTCATGCTATGCATAGTATAATTGCGTGCAAACTCTTCAAAATCCTTAGATAAGGACTTGAGAATCATACCAATTTGTACTGGCTTTGCATAAGCATAATCCAACCTATCCAACTGCTCAAAATATCCTTTCATTTTAAGGATATGAGCACTCACCGGTGTTCCTTGTTCATGTCGCAAGTCATGAAGTACATCGATAAGATCGAACAACTCCACTCCAGCTTGCTTCTCGAACATAGACTTGAGTTCAGTAAGCATATCACATGGAAATGAATGCTCAAATTGCTTTTGTAGGTCAGCATTCATGCTTCCCAACATCAGACAAGCGACCTCATTATGTCTATCATATGCAGCCGCATATTCCGCTAGTGCTTCATTAGAAGCATTAGCATCAGGAGCAACGGGTCTTGGCTCTTCAAGGACTTGGTATTTCCTTTCAGCTCTCAAAACGATCCTGAGCTGACGATACCAATCATTGAAATTTGGCCCAGAAAGCTTTTCCCTTTCCAACATCGACCTAAATGCCGATTGGTGTATGTTTTGAGTGGTATTGTTTGTTGCCATCTACAAAACAGACAAAAGTTCAATTATCAGTATTCCGATAATTACCCTTAAGAAATGTAATTTTACCCTTGTTAAATTCATCTAACAAATTACTTTCACTAAGGCTAGGATCCAACTTGACATATAATCATTTCATCAGTTGATCTGCTAGAAATGACGATATTCAAAAGGTAATCGAAAATCGATAATTGCATTCATGCAACTCCTAGATTTATGGGACTTACAACAACACTTTAAAGGGGTATTAAGTGTTTTGTAAACATGTTTTGTCCCATCTTATGCCACGGGTTAAGGTCTCACCTCTTAACTCATTTTAAGTCGCCCAATTAAGAACATGTAGATAGTCCACCGCTGTCTCACAACGAGTGGTAATCTACCTTGAAGAGATACAATTCACCTACGTCTCACGTAGAGCAAAAAGCACTGGCAAGTGTTCTTAGCAAAGTGGGTGGCATTGACTTAACTTTAAATGGGTAATGCATTTGATGTGAATCAAAAGTTTATGTTTGAAGACTCATGCATAATCTTCGAAACATAATATTTAATAAAATCATTTGTATAGTCTTACAACACAAGAGAGCTCGGTAGCTCCATTTGAACGCACAAAGAAGCGCAAGGGCAAAGGTATGCGATAAACGCGATTTAAAAACCCGCCCTTTTAGAAGGCTAGCGCACTCCGGCTTATACCTCTCTTAGAGTTTGTTCAAATGGGTGAGCCGGTGTATCTCAAGGTTGCAAGACTCCAATTTTATTAATGAAATCTCTATTTCGATAGTTCTTAGTCAAGTTTATTTCCAAAACCAATTTTTGCATCACCTTTATACAACTTATAAATAATACAAAAATTAATAAACAAGCTAATTCCGAACTTCTTAATCAAGTAACAAGTTGAGGTAGGCCACCTAAACATGGTCACTATGGTTCATGCATATGTTTAAACAATTTAATTAATAAACAATTAATCACATAAACACATAAACTTGCTGTCTGGAATTTTCCAGTAGCTTCACGACCAGTTTAAGCCTGTTTCGGGTCCGATTCAGCTTTCGACCAGAACTACAAAGTTGTAGCCTTATGAGTCGACAATCTACAGTTTAAATTTCGACTTCCAACTCATTACCGATTAAAAGATATGAATTTTTTAGTAAACTGTCGCAAACCAGAAAATTTACACGAAAAATTCACATTGTCACACAATTATCTAATAATTAATCCTACTTATTGGATCATTATTCTTTGCACAATATATCTCTATATATTCAGTAAAATCATAATTAATTTTGCATGAATTTCTTGTGATTTTACTATTATTTAACAAATTTAAATAATCAAGATACACATAATCATGCAATTCATCACATAAAACATGTCAATTCACAATACAAAACTTGCTTGAGGGTTTCAATCTCCATTGAATAAGGTTAAAATTTTAATTAAAAAACCGATTTTAATTAATGAAAAATAAGAAAACAACAACAACCTTTAATTATTTAACGATTAATTAAAATCAACCAACCCTTAAACCCCCCTTCAAGTTTTGATTTTTGTAATTAATAGATCACATATGTGGCTCGTGATACCACTGTTGCAAAGCTCCAATAAATTAATAATAATAAGATTATTATCAAGTAGGATTTAAAGCAAAACCCCTCTACGATCGCACACTAGACACCCCGAATAATGTATGCTAGTACCTAATCACGAACATGTAACGATTTGCTTTCTCTCCTTTTATTCGAACTAACCAAAACCCAAACACTTTGTTCTTGGTAGAATCGGCCGAAGCCAAGAAGGAGGGAGGAAGAAATTTGCCTTGTGAAAGAGTATGTGTATTTTTAAAACCAAAAGGTTAACATCCATTTTATAGTACAAGTTTAGGAGTTAGAAACTTTTCCCATTCCTTCACTTAATGGCTTACTTTGGGACCAAGTTTAGGAGTTAGAAACTCTTCCCATTCCTTCATTATGGCCGGCCCCCTCTAGAACAATCTAGAGTGTTTTCATCTCCTCCGTTAAGTCCGTTAGTTAAGTACCGTTAACTATTAACATTTAACAGCCGACCGTTAGTTTTTCGTGATCAAACTAATTAATATATTACTTTAATATATCAATTAATATTATCGAGTTACCGTGTCTTTTTGTGTGACCCCGTAGGCTTAAACTATTTCCGGACATGCGATTTATAATAAAATGATCATACTCCAACATTATTCGAGTGTATAGATAGTTAAGCAATGCCAAATTGGTATATAATACGTAAATATATAACAATAATAGCAAATTCTAGGAAGGTTTATATTCTAACAAATAGTAATCATTGCTGTTTAAATCATTTTAATTATAATCTTTTTCAAATGTTGGTTCCCGGCCCTGCAAAGAATTTATAGTGGTTATATATTGGACAATTTTCAGAATTATTAACTTATAATATATGAATCAGATACAATGGTTTGATTCCTCGGCCAGTCTTTCAAAAATTAAAAAGATATCATGCATGTTTTTTGTGGAAAAGGTGATATATGATATATCAATACTCCCTGTATAACCTAGAGAACAACCGTTTGAATGTAGCTTTGTATGTATCTCTTATAAATGTTTACTTTACAACTTTTAAGTAATTTGGAGCCGAGAATTGACAAAGATTTCTTGATAAAATTTTAAAAAAATATGGTACCAAAAGGGAAAATATCACAAAAAAAAGTAACATTTTTATCTTAATTTTATAGAGAAAGGAACATATTTAGACTTCGTTTATTCAAAACATTACGTTATTATTATTATTTTTTGAACAGCGAGTTAGTAATTAGTAGTTAGCATTCGAGACACCACAGTGACATCCAATTGGGCAGTATGCGGAGCTCGAACCACGCATGCCTGGGATGAAACCCAGGACTCTCGAAAACCCCCCCCTAATAATCCACTCCTACAAATGTAGAAAGTGAGATTCGAACCTTGATGGATTTCCCCAAGGCCTAAGACATTACCAATGAGTCACCATCCCATTGGCCAAAATATTACGTTACTATAATCAATAAAAAATGAGAATATCGTTAATCACCCTTTAAATGTTGACGTAGCATAACATGTCATTTGAATTTTCACTTGGATTGCTGATGAGTTGGATTCAAAATCCTACCCGCAACCCCGGAATTTTTTTACGTGTCTTTGAACTGTTTCTCCACGCACGCATAAAACTTTTTTAATAACGTTTATTTTTATCTTCCGAATGATGCCGGATAAATTGTTCGCAGATACAAAGGAGAGCTAGTTCCCCGGTCGTGGATATATATTAATTTTGATCCAATTCAAGAGTTCACGCAAAATATTTAATGGCGTTTCAAGCCACGTTAACATTTAACGGACAATTAGTTAAAAATTTAGGTTACGTAATTTTAATTTTGTGGAGTTTTCTCTCTTATCAAATTTTAAAATTGTGATTAATCAATATGTATTAACTGTATTTTAAAATTACTAATGAATCTAGAGATGACAATTACAAATGTTAAGCTGTTCTTCTTATATTATAAGTATATAGTGGCATAGCAGAATATAGCCTTTCAAACTTCAAAGTATCATATATCTGCCACAAGATTTGAGTGGAAAATGCTTACAAGATTTGAAAAGGTTAATTAATTCATTATTAGTAGTATATAATGAACATAGGTGGACAACTAAACCTAAACAACAGTAGCTAGTAAATAATGAAACAACAAAGTCAAGTTAAACCTGCTCTCACATAACATAATAGGAGACTTCTACTCTTATATTTAAATCTTTTAAAAATAGAGATATTACTCTTACACTTTTATCTTTTACAAATCTAATCTTTAGAAAACTTTGTATCATGTCCTTGCAAATACATATACTTAATTGTTTTTACTTTTAAATATTCTAATATAAAAAATATGCTTAGATGACAATTAATTTAAAGTAAACGGTCAGTGAAGCTGACACTAAATCTGTATTCATATCTATATTTTATAATACTTTATAAAAATTTTCCATCCATGTTGAAAAGTTAAAAAAACTAGATATGCGATAATGATAACTTACATCAATTATCATTACATTAATTACCTACAATACTCGACGCTCACACCTACACCCACAGTCTCTGCCACCACCACCACCGGTCAATACCATCACCATTAGGCGGCGCCACCACGCCGTCGGCTGTCGCATTGCGCGAATAGCTACACATTATAAAGATTTCTGTTTCCCTCCTTTGTTGAAAAGTTACAAAACTTTGACATGCGAAATTACCGATATACCCATATAGCTTAAATGTTAATTAATACCTACTTTATTACTCACTCCGTCCCACTAAAAGTGTCATGTTTTGAATTTTCAAAGTCTAATATTTGTAACTTTGACCTTAAATAATTTTATTTGTGTTAGATAATATTTGATAAAAGTTATATGAATTGATTGTGTTTTAGAGGTGTTTTTAATGGTATAATTTTTATCAAGTTTATATAACACAACAAAATATATTTGAGTTTAAAATTTAAAAATAAAGACTTTAAATATTCAAAGTAGGACACTTCTAGTGGGACGGAGGTAGTATTTTTCAGTCAAACTTTCAAATTTTCCAATTAACTTAACAAAACTTATTGATTTATTTTAACTTTTATATTTTCCAATCCTAGTTATAAAAATGACAAGTATAACTTACAAAAAGAAAAACAAAAAATGTTATTTTCAACCCTAGTATTTATGGAGTATATACATATAGGGGGAAGTGAATATGGGGTTGTCCCATATCTAAACTTAGATGAGGAACCCCTCACAATTTGTTTTTTTAATCCATAAATATTATGGGGGCCCCATCATTTGTTTAAAATAAAATATGATTAAAATATTTGTGTGTGAGGGGTTCCCCATCTAAACTTAGATGGAGAACAACCCCATACTCACTTTTCCATATACTAAAAAAAATGTCATCAGTTGAAACTTAAGACCCACTACATTACATAGTTGTCAAGTTCATAAAATAATCTGTCGGTCAATGAACTAAATCTCACTTAAATCAACTAACCAATTTAATAAAAATCTTGATCTAGCATTAAGATTTTATGAAGTTAAATAATTAAGCGTTGACGGTACATGTCGTTTGACCCGTTAAATCAAATATCAAAAATCCATTTTTTAAAATAGCTGAATTTGTATTGGATAGAGATCCTTTAAAATTGATTTAAAATTGGATCATCTTCAATTAACCATTGGATTAAAATCAAGGATATTTTAATCTTAGCCCTTGATTTTATTCTAAGGGTTGAAGTTGTTTCAACTTTACCTATAAAGTAATTTTAAAGGATCTCTATCTATTTTTATTACAATATTTTTTTCCCCATCTATTATCAAAACTCATAAGTTAATCTCAGTCCATGCCTATTTGGTTGAATTTAATTAGCTATTGTACTTGAGCCTTTTGTATCATCCAACTAATTAAAGCGCAACAGCTACAACCTATAATTGGATACTAGATTTTAGAAGCGTGTCCAATACTAGACACGGGTTTATAACATGAGTTACAAATATAAGTTGGGTCGTCCATGTCAATGTATTCTGTTACATGCAAACATTACGATAATGTATTTTTTATTTAATAGTAAAATAATTTAGGTGTGTACCTCTCGATATTCTATTTTTTATCATATAATTGATTGGGACTTCATATAATGATGAACTATTTTTTGGGTTACCTTTTGTTCCATCTGCTATATGCTAATTAATTTTTTGTTTTTTGGGTTACTGTTGATGATATACCGTATACGGAGCTTTACCTCCGTATAAGAGACTGGATACGAAGGACCCTTCGTAAACAGCGAAGGTACTAATGCATTGTACCAAACAGACCTATCCGTAGCCGAAGCTACGATGTATACCTCCGTAATTCCGGAGCTCTCGAAGATAATAACAAACGGATACACATAAATCCTTTCCATGTTTATCCGACCCCCCAATAAGGGAATGATATCAAACACTCCTATAAAGTAGGACACGGTTCTAAGAGTCCAAAACATATCTTCCATGCTTAGAAAATATCACGAATAAGAGGAAGAGATTTACCCTAAATCTATATCTTCCTCTCCAAGACTTTACCATCTATATAAATAGAGGATGTGCCATACGGCAGGGCAGCATAACATTTGACACATTGAAACCTTAATCTTCAATATATCCGACCTCCCAATAAGGGAATGATATCAAACACTCCTATAAAGTAGGACACGGTTCTAAGAGTCCAAAACATATCTTCCATGCTTAGAAAATATCACGAATAAGAGGAAGAGATTTACCCTAAATCTATATCTTCCTCTCCAAGACTTTACCATCTATATAAATAGAGGATGTGCCATACGGCAGGGCAGCATAACATTTGACACATTGAAACCTTAATCATCAATTTATCCGACCCCCCAATAAGGGAATGATATCAAACACTCCTATAAAGTAGGACACGGTTCTAAGAGTCCAAAACATATCTTCCATGCTTAGAAAATATCACGAATAAGAGGAAGAGATTTACCCTAAATCTATATCTTCCTCTCCAAGACTTTACCATCTATATAAATAGAGGATGTGCCATACGGCAGGGCAGCATAACATTTGACACATTGAAACCTTAATCTTCAATATATCCGACCTCCCAATAAGGGAATGATATCAAACACTCCTATAAAGTAGGACACGGTTCTAAGAGTCCAAAACATATCTTCCATGCTTAGAAAATATCACGAATAAGAGGAAGAGATTTACCCTAAATCTATATCTTCCTCTCCAAGACTTTACCATCTATATAAATAGAGGATGTGCCATACGGCAGGGCAGCATAACATTTGACACATTGAAACCTTAATCATCAATTTATCCGACCCCCCAATAAGGGAATGATATCAAACACTCCTATAAAGTAGGACACGGTTCTAAGAGTCCAAAACATATCTTCCATGCTTAGAAAATATCACGAATAAGAGGAAGAGATTTACCCTAAATCTATATCTTCCTCTCCAAGACTTTACCATCTATATAAATAGAGGATGTGCCATACGGCAGGGCAGCATAACATTTGACACATTGAAACCTTAATCTTCAATATATCCGACCTCCCAATAAGGGAATGATATCAAACACTCCTATAAAGTAGGACACGGTTCTAAGAGTCCAAAACATATCTTCCATGCTTAGAAAATATCACGAATAAGAGGAAGAGATTTACCCTAAATCTATATCTTCCTCTCCAAGACTTTACCATCTATATAAATAGAGGATGTGCCATACGGCAGGGCAGCATAACATTTGACACATTGAAACCTTAATCATCAATTTATCCGACCCCCCAATAAGGGAATGATATCAAACACTCCTATAAAGTAGGACACGGTTCTAAGAGTCCAAAACATATCTTCCATGCTTAGAAAATATCACGAATAAGAGGAAGAGATTTACCCTAAATCTATATCTTCCTCTCCAAGACTTTACCATCTATATAAATAGAGGATGTGCCATACGGCAGGGCAGCATAACATTTGACACATTGAAACCTTAATCTTCAATATATCCGACCTCCCAATAAGGGAATGATATCAAACACTCCTATAAAGTAGGACACGGTTCTAAGAGTCCAAAACATATCTTCCATGCTTAGAAAATATCACGAATAAGAGGAAGAGATTTACCCTAAATCTATATCTTCCTCTCCAAGACTTTACCATCTATATAAATAGAGGATGTGCCATACGGCAGGGCAGCATAACATTTGACACATTGAAACCTTAATCATCAATTTATCCGACCCCCCAATAAGGGAATGATATCAAACACTCCTATAAAGTAGGACACGGTTCTAAGAGTCCAAAACATATCTTCCATGCTTAGAAAATATCACGAATAAGAGGAAGAGATTTACCCTAAATCTATATCTTCCTCTCCAAGACTTTACCATCTATATAAATAGAGGATGTGCCATACGGCAGGGCAGCATAACATTTGACACATTGAAACCTTAATCATCAATATATCCGACCCCCGAATAAGGGAATGATATCAAACACTCCTATAAAGTAGGACACGGTTCTAAGTACAATGCAAAAGAAGGCAAATGGATCCTTGATCCATATAAGTCCAAGTCTGGGTTCAACAGCAAGCAAATAATCAGACTCCACGCCCTGGATTAACCTGGTTTCCTGAAAAGTGTACTAAGCATAGTCAACACAAGGTTGGTGAGTTCGCAGTAATGGTCCATTAGAAACCATCGTCAATAATCATAATATACGAGTAGAGGTGAAACATGACTTACAGTGAGCCTCTATGAAAAACACAACAACATCCACAACAAGATTACACAAAACAAGCAAAACGTGTAATGAGCAATATACTCAAATAATATACGTAACATCTACTCAAATCAAGTATCATATCCTCTCAGTGGGATTTATACACGTCATACGTCATATCCTCTTCAGTGGGATTTATACACTACATATATCATATCCTCTTCAGTGGGATTTATATACGTCATATCCTCTTCAGTGGGATTTATACGCTACATATGCCATATCCTCTTCAGTGGGATTTATACACTACATATGCCATATCCTCTTCAGTGGGATTTATATACGTCATATCCTCTTCAGTGGGATTTATATACTACATATGCATCAATCAACATCCATTCATCACAAGTCCATCAATCATCGAATTTAAATTAAACTATACGTACATACATATCCTCTTCAGTGGGATTTATACACTACATATGCCATATCCTCTTCAGTGGGATTTATACACTACATATGCCATATCCTCTTCAGTGGGATTTATACACTACATATGCCATATCCTCTTCAGTGGGATTTATACACTACATATGCCATATCCTCTTCAGTGGGATTTATATACGTCATATCCTCTTCAGTGGGATTTATATACGTCATATCCTCTTCAGTGGGATTTATATACGTCATATCCTCTTCAGTGGGATTTATACGCTACATATGCCATATCCTCTTCAGTGGGATTTATACACTACATATGCCATATCCTCTTCAGTGGGATTTATATACGTCATATCCTCTTCAGTGGGATTTATACGCTACATATGCCATATCCTCTTCAGTGGGATTTATATACTACATATGTCATATCCTCTTCAGTGGGATTTATACACTACATATACCATATCCTCTTCAGTGGGATTTATATACGTCATATCCTCTTCAGTGGGATTTATACGCTACATATGCCATATCCTCTTCAGTGGGATTTATACACTACATATGTCATATCCTCTTCAGTGGGATTTATACACTACATATGTCATATCCTCTTCAGTGGGATTTATACACTACATATGCCATATCCTCTTCAGTGGGATTTATACACTACATATGCCATATCCTCTTCAGTGGGATTTATACACTACATATACCATATCCTCTTCAGTGGGATTTATATACGTCATATCCTCTTCAGTGGGATTTATACGCTACATATGCCATATCCTCTTCAGTGGGATTTATATACTACATATGCATATCCTCTTCAGTGGGATTTATACACTACATATGTGATATCCTCTTCAGTGGGATTTATACATTACATATGTCATATCCTCTTCAGTGGGATTTATACACTACATATGTCATATCCTCTTCAGTGGGATTTATACGCTACATATGTCATATCCTCTTCAGTGGGATTTATACACTACATATGCCATATCCTCTTCAGTGGGATTTATATACTATGCCATATCCTCTTCAGTGGGATTTATACACTACATATGCCATATCCTCTTCAGTGGGATTTATACACTACATATGTCATATCCTCTTCAGTGGGATTTATACACTACATATACCATATCCTCTTCAGTGGGATTTATATACGTCATATCCTCTTCAGTGGGATTTATACGCTACATATGCCATATCCTCTTCAGTGGGATTTATATACTACATATGCCATATCCTCTTCAGTGGGATTTATACACTACATATGTCATATCCTCTTCAGTGGGATTTATACGCTACATATGCCATATCCTCTTCAGTGGGATTTATATACTACATATGCATCAATCAACATCCATTCATCACAAGTCCATCAATCATCGAATTTAAATTAAACTATACGTACATACACTTAGGAGGATTCTACCTCCTTCGAGTCCTAGATGCTTATATATAGGGTCACCCGCAGCCTTCCCACCACATCTAAAACTCTTTGAAAGTAAAACCGACTTCCATGTATGCACTTCTATCCTAAAGAGTTACCATATCACAAACACAGTCGTAAACCATCACACTATCAATCAAAACTGTCTACCAAACGATAATCAATCAGAAATTAACTAGACAGGCAATCAGGTCAACCAGACAAACAAACAACACGTATATGTACACTTTTCAGCCCGAATCTCTATTGAGTAGGGAGCTACGAAACTCACCTGATCGGCAAAGAAAAGCTAAGTTTGATATAGAGTCAAGTTATTGCCGTACAATGTTCACTTCACGTCCAACACCTAAATATCGAACATATACATTCACATCAACATTCATAAACACGTATACATGACTTATCAATTTCACGGCAAAACCCTAATTAGTTTCCAAAGTGGTTCTCGACGTTAAATGACTTCTAAGACTCTCAATCAATGTTATATAAGACAAGAAGTAAATTAGATTAGGGCTCGACGCGTAAAAAGGTCCAGAAAGTCAAACTAGGTCAAACAAGGAAATTTCAGAAAAACAAAGGCCGTAACTTACGGCCCAAAGGGCGTAAGGTACGGTGGTCAAAATTACAACTGGCGTAAGCTACGGTGGCAAGGGGCGTAAGCTACGGTGGCAAGGGGCGTAAGCTACGCTGGGCAAGTTTTGACTGGGCGTAAGGTACGGTCAAAATGGGCGTAACCTACGGCCCTCTAGAAAGTTCACTTTTGGCGTAAGGAGTGGCGTAAACAGTGGTTTTTTGGCGTAAGGTAAAACTTCGGCGTAAGCTACGCCCCAAAGGGCCGTAACTTACGCCCCAACAAAATATAACTAGCGTAACCTACGCCCCATAGGGCCGTAGGTTACGCCCCTTACTGGGCAGCAACACGACCAGCAGCAGCAAGTGCAGAAAATCAAGAACCCCAAAACCCTAAATCGACGTTTAAGGTTACAAGACTCGTTTTGAAGTTACATTTTACATTCTAATGCATAAATACACTTACCCAAACCCATATTTCCATCCATAACATCATCAAATTCTCCAAATCGTTCAAACCCTAATTAAACCCTAATTCGACCCAAACTCATTTTTAAGGCGATTTAGAACTTGTAAATGTACGAGATGACTAGAAACGAGTAAATTAACATAGATAGAAGTAAATGGGATGAATTAAACTTACCAAAACTTCTTCTTGAGCTCAAACCCGAAATTAGGTCAAAATGGGTAAAATAGTTAGAACTTCAACCTTTGATTCTTCGATATGACGATAACGAGGTACAAATGACTATGATTCTAATGTTAATCTAAACCCAAAACACCAAATGATACTAGAGAAATGAAGAACTAGAGATGTTCTTGCTTTTGGTCTAGAGAGAAAAGAGAAAGAGAGAAAGATAAGAGATGAGAGGTAAAAGAGAAAGATAAGGGAGGAGGAATGGGTCAAAGGGCTGATGGGTCGTGGATGACCCACGGGCCGACCCGTTTCCTTCTCAAGCCAAATTACAATCGTTAGACATTTAAACACCGATCAAAATACATTATTGACCCGAATACAACACATTGCCATTTAATTCACGAAACGACCCAAATAACTTCCACATTGTCATTTAATCACCAAAACGACCCGAATACTTCATTAACCTATATTGTTAGTCATATTACACGTAAAGTCAACGAGTCAAAATTCACGGATGTTACAGTGGGTTTGTGAATTGGTATGTTTTTATGTCGTGGTTATACTTGAATTTGGTCGTGTTAAAGTTTGGAGCTTTGATCTCTACGTCTAGTTGGTCCATTTTGGTGTTAAAACTCGTATTTTTGAGATCAGACCCGACATGCGCTAAATGTCTAAGAAATGCGCCGCATATTTGTCTCAGTAAAGCCTAGGTCTGATGCCCGCCCAGATATGCGCCGCATGGGCTAAACATGCATCGCATTTCCTCCACTGAGCTAAAAATGTGCCGCATCTGTGGGAAATGCGCTGCATATTTGTCACTGAAAACATGATTTTTCAAACGTCCATAACTTTCAAACCGTAAGTCTGTTTTCGATGATTCAAGTGACCATGGAAACGTTTAAGAGTCTATTTTTTAATGGTAACATCCTTTTAAGGTGAATTAAAACTTAAGTTTCCCAAAAGTGGGTTAAAAGTGAATTGGTCAAGCCCGGTTTAGTCGTTAAGTAACGAAATGAAATGATTTCACTTTGGTTGCATCAAATCCTTTTAAAATGGACATAATAAAGCATTTATAGTAAGAGTAGGTCAATATTTAGGAGACCTTACCTTTTGCTTTAGGATTAATGTAATACGTGAATGATAGGTTTCGGCTATCGTGGACATCGATTGTACTTTCTAATGTCTTGGGATTGTATTGTGCGCGTCAGGTGAGTTCGTAGCTCCTACTATTTGCATGCTTTAGGGGTGGAAAGATAATTGCTATGTGTTTATGTGCTATGCCGTAAATTAAGCTTATGTTAATTTTACGTGCATACATTTTGTGCTAGTACATGTCATAGTTAGACATGTATCGTGATTGGTATCGGTGTGGATGTAGTTGAACATATAAGATTGTTGTAGCCTATACTAGAATGATCTTCTGATGTGGTATATGATATTTGATGTGTTTATATGATTAGATATTGGTAAGTTTTTGGTATGCTTAATGGGTGTTGGTCGGGTGGAGGGAAAGCCGATGGTATCACCTGTATACAAACCCTGCCAATACCTAAAGGGCATATCAGAAACCTAGGTCCGTTTGGTGATTTAGTTAATTGGAAAGTGTACTCATTGTTAAACGTGTGTCGGTTGGATTAGAAACGTTATGATGTGGAACGAGACATAGGAACTTTGCATGATAGTTTCCCTTTTAGCGTATCGTTGGATAATATGTGTATCTATGCAAATATGTTAACGCTTAAGTCCACGTTGGTGGCATAACGCTTAAGTCCACGTTGGTGGCATATCGTTATTTATGAATGAATGATCATGTATATGTGAGTGTGGAGTATTGATTATGGGTTGTTGAGCCCATGTATTACCGAATGTTATTACTTGTATCTGTTGTATGAATCGTTGTTATTAATCGTTGAACGTATGATATGTTATGTGATCCTACGAACTCACCAACCTAGTGTTGACGTTTTTGAGTATCTTTTCAGGTATATGAGAAATCGCTTGCAAGCTAGGAGCTGATGCCTATAAATGGACCTAAGGATCGTTTGATTGCATTCTAGATCTTTAGACTCGGGCACGATGCCTCGGTTTGTTTTCCCTTTCATGGGATTAGTATGTTGTATTTTTGACTCGTGTATGACAATGTGTTGTGTTAAATGAACATCATATAGCTTCTCTGTGTAATATCCATTTGCAAGCTCGTTTCAGTTGCATCTCACGTTTCCGCTACTGGTGGGGTGTTACATCAACTGCGTAAAAGATCTACTTATATGGGCTTGTATTTATGTTTTTTCTATTTTTTTAATATCTATATTATTGTAATTTGTTAAAATATTTTTATTTGATATAAAATAAAATTAAAAATTAGAAAGAAGAAAGAAAAAAGAAAAGGAAAATGTAGCATTATCCTAATCAACTGACACGATTGTTTATAACATTTTAAAGATAAGATAAATTATTAAATATATAAATTTAAATGTAAAAAATGTAAGTAAAAACAAATTTAAAAGAATATTTTTCTAGAACATTGAACTAATATATTGTATTTCATCTTTTGAAATACTTTTTATAGACAATATTTTATATGTTGAAATTTTATTAATTAAATGATGAAAAATTAAAAAAAGTCTTCTAAGTTGATGGCTAAATATTGTAATAATATAATTAAGTATTTAGGGCTAAAAAGTGTAAATTATTGATGGAAAACAAAAAAGTGTAAATTAGTGAGACTTTTTCTACGAATATTAATATAATAATATATTTGGATAATGATTATTAGAAATTTTAATTTATAATTAAACTAAATGATGACATAAGCGAGAGTCAATTTGATGAAATCGAGCAATGTGATTGGTCAATAAGTTATTAGTTCAACTGTCTTATAGTATATATTAAGATTAAGATTAAGATTGCTTTGTCGACCTGTCATCATGTTATACAATGTACGAAAATCATTAAAAGCTATATAGACTATTGTCACACCCTTGAAAATTATAAATATTTGTTAGACTTCAATAAGAAAAATGTGAAGTTCAGATGAAAATGATTTTATAAACCTTTTTCTCTTCTCTCAAATTTAGTTTCAATTGTTTCATTCTTTTTAACTAAATTGGAAATTCAACGCTGATGACCACAGATGGAATGGTGGGACCTCACGAGGTCAGGGTTTAAAACCGTGAGAGATCTTTATGGTTTCTCTTTGGAATGGTAAAACTGGACCATTGGATTTGGGCTCTGATCAAAGCTATTTTCTGTGTGTCACCCCTGGTACGGTTCCGGGTTTCCTAATCTATTGGTTAACCGTAAAAATAACGAAATTCAACGTTACATTTTTTTTTGAAAGGTAAATTTTATTCTAACACTCGCCAAACTCACAAAATTAAGGAGTGGCAAACAATATACATTGGCTAATTACAAATTTACATTAAAAGAAATCCAATCTTGCCAACTAAGTGAGCAAAGACTAGACTTATTCTTGTACCATAAGTAACTCGTGGTCATAATATCATGGATAATCTTCTCTACTTTTATCGGCTTTCCTTCAAATTTCTTCTCGTTCCTCGCCTTCCATAAGCACCAACATGTAACAAAGACCACACCTTTAAACACTTTTCTTGTCCTTCTGCCTAGTCCCACATGCTTGTTTATATCAAAAATGTCTTTGATTGAGAAAAAGAATAGGGGGCTGACCTTACACCACATACTAATCCTATACCAAGTATCCATCGCCACCAAATGTTCAATGGATTCGTCTGCCTCTTGACACAAACCACATGTTAAGCTTCCATAATGACACTTCCTATCTTTCAAAGCAAGTAGAGTAGGAACCCGATTCATGGAAGTTCTTCACATGAAGACATTACACTTCTTCATCACCCACTTAGACCATTTAAATACATAATAATTGTTTTGTACAACCTCACTTCTAAGGAATTCTTTAACTCCTTTGACAGAAAACTCCACATCTTTACTTCCTATCCATTTCCATCTATCCTTCTGCTGATTCAACACGATGCCTTCAAGCAGTTTTTTCAAAGTCTCCCATTCGTCCATTTCATCCATAGACAGAGTAGCACGAATCCACGAACAATCAGACCCAAACACTTTTGTGTTTGCTCCAAATCTATCTTTCACATAACACTTTTTCTTCCTTTCGAGTTTGAACAAACGAGGGAAAACAAGTTTTAGCGGCCGATCACACGCCCAAATGTCCAGCCAGAACCTAAGTTTATCACCCGCTCCATATATTCCTTTCAAACACCCTCCCAAGTATTTATCTCCAACCTTCACTTTATTAATACATCCCACAATCGATTTCCATACCCCCGACACCCCACTATTTATAGGCATAGGCTCCCAACACCTCCTAGTATCATGAATCGAATCGATAACCCTCTTCCATAAAGCTTCCTGTTCGTTCCTATATCGCCACAACCATTTGGAAAGGAGGGCAATATTTACATCTTTCGACTTGGATAAACCCACCCCACCTGAAGAAATAGGCAGAGTCACCCTATCCCACGAGACCTAATGAATTTTTTTGGTATTACCCGACCCACACCACAGAAACTTCTGAATAATTGCCTCCAAACCATTCAAAACTTTATCCGGGACTTTAAACAATGAAAAATAATAAGTAGGAATACTTTCCATGACCGATTTTATCAATGTAATCCTTCCTGCCATCGATATGCTCCTCGCTTTCCAAATTGCAAGTCTTGATTCAAAGATGTTAAACAGAAAATCCCAATTCGAGATTCTGTTCATATTACCCCCTATCCTAATACTTAGGTGATCGAAAGGCAAAGAACCACACTTGCAATGAATTTTCTCCGCCAACCTACTAACTTCACTGTTCTCCACCCCCACCCCGATCAAGCTAGACTTATTTAAGTTGATCTTTAGTCCCGATATAATATGAAAAACTCTTAAAAGATGAGTAATCTTCTTTAAATTTTCCTCACCTCAACCCCCCACAAACTTATAGTCATCTGCGTAAAGTAAATGAGAAAGAATTGAACCTTGATTAGGGAGTTGCAAACCACGAATTGCGCCAGCCTCACAAGCCTTATTTATCAACATCGATAGTACCTCCATCACCAACAAGAAAAGAAAAGGGGACAATGGGTCTCCTTATCTCATTCCTTTATGGCACTGGAACTCGAAAGTAGGAGCCCCGTTCACCAACACTGATGCCTTGGCTGATGAAAGAATACCGTAAATCCAATTGCACCACCGAGTTGGGAAGCCCAGATTCTTCATGGTATTAATGAGAAAAACCCAATTTACGTTGTCGTAAGCCTTATTAAAGTCCACCTTCATTATGAATATCTTTTTCTTTTCTTTTCTAGCCCACAAGACCGCCTCATTTAAGATCAGAGGCCCATCAAGGATTAATCTATCACTAAAAAAAGCAGTTTGAGTGTTAGAAATTAAAGAGCCAAGAACCCTCTTTAATCTACCGGCTAACACCTTTGAAATCACTTTATTAATGACCCCAACCAAAGTGATTGGTCTGTAGTCATCCAAGGATCCTGGGTCTTTTACTTTGGGAACGAGAGTTATGAATGACGAGCTACATCCCCTACAAATCGCTCCACAATCAAAAAACCTGTTAAAGAGCCTTTGAAAATCATCTTCAAATTTCTCCCAATACTTTTTGATGAATCTGAAATTAAAACCATCGGGCCCGGGGGCCCTATCATCTCCACACGAAAAAACCGCATCCTTTATTCCGGTTGTACTAAATCTCTCCACCAAACTAGCTGCTTCAGACTCAGTAAGTTTAGAGCCCAAGTCGCTGTTCAAACTGGGCCTATCATGCCATTCATCTTCAAATTTGTCCCTATAGAACTCCATCACCTTCTTTTTAATCAAAGAAGGTTTAGTTATCCAATTTCCATCCTCCTTTAGGTCCGGTATGTTGTTGCTCATCTTTCTGTTGTTTATTAGGCCGTGAAAAAACTTTGAATTTTCGTCCCCTTTCACCGCCCATTTGCATCTAGACCTCTACTTCAAATCTTGATTCTTACAACTTTCCAGATCATAAAGCTTATTCTTACATTCCAACCTGGTCCATGTTTCTTCTTCGGATAAATCTTTAGTTTCCATCTTTGAGTCGAGTTCATCAAGTTCCAACTTACATAACTCAACCTCTTCTTCGTCTTTTTTTTTCTAAATTCTTCTCTCGATATCTTCAATTTATCCCGCAGCCATCTAAATTTAAGCATGATAATTACATCAGGGGGACCCAGTCCATGAAACGAGTCAAAAGCCTCTTCCACCGTCTTATCGAACTCGTCTTTCCCAAACCAAGAATTGAAGAATCTAAAAGGTTGAAAGTCCCAAGTTTGCAACGATTATGTAATTAAACAACTAATGTAAATTACACTAAGAAAGCAAGATAAGAAAGTAAACACGTTTAATCATAAGTAGTATTAATTAAACGGTGAATACATGGTTGGTTTATAACAGAAGAAAGAAAGAAAGAAATATTGTTAAGTTTTTGCACACACAAAAACTTAACAATTATACAATTCTACAATGAGAGAAAAAAACACACTAAGTGACTATTGTAGAATGAACCAACAACTTGGCGGCTAGGTCAAGTGATGCTTTATATAGGGGAGAAAAGGCATCACATGACAAACCAATAGATGTTGACATATGATGGTTGTCAACTATCTATTGGTGTGTAAGACTGGTCTTCAGACATCTCTGTTTGCCATCTTGTTTCTTTCCCAAAACGGCATGAAAGAGAAACACCTTAGTACCATTTGGTACAAGGTCACATGTCTTCATCTTGATCTATCAACACGTATCCTTGGGGACCAGCCTTCTTATCTTCATTTTCCCGCCCATATTTGACTTACAAGACAGGGCGGTGAGTCATTGAACTTATCCTTTAACTCGAAGATAATAATGATCGTTGAAGGCTCTCTGATGAAATTTCTCGCTGAGGCTGTCAGCGACTACTTGACTCAGCAAGTAATCTTCAGCGAATCCATGACTCAACAATCTCCCCCTATTCGCTGAGGAGACTTTGCTGAGTGTAAGTCGCTTGAACTTACAAGAATTTGAAATTGAAATTAGGGAATGCTGATTTTATATATATGACAAACACCTTTACAATGAGCAGCATTACAAAGATTACAAGACTACTTAATCCCATTGAGATTCTTGCTTGGCCTCGATAAATGCTCTATCTTGTTGTCTTTCAGGCTTCAGCAACTCTTGATCAATCATCTTTATAAACGTGGGATCATTGGAAGTCTGAGCACAATACTTCCTTATTTTCAGAAGGAAAGCAGAGGAAGCAATTCCAATCTCGTTGGTCCTGAAAAAGAGTTCATGATCATGGACATTGCAAAAACAGAAACCTCCCAGCTTCTCGTCATAGGTACCTTCGATAAAAAGGGTTCTGGAAGGCATCTTCAAATTTAGCAGCGACTCCTCATCTATATCAGTCTTGGGAACCATTATGAGTACAGTGGGGAGACGAGAAACTTGGGATCCAGACGCTGATCTCTTTGATCCAACTCTGGGTTGCTGAGGAGGAGGGAAGGGATGTCTTGCAGCGCTGAGCAGAGAGTCCTTGACTTTGTATTTTTGTTCCATTTTGCGAGTATGCTTTATCTGCTCACCTGCCATTTTGATCAACGGTTCATAACTTACAGCTGTCTTGTCCTTGATCAGCTTGTAAATTTCGATCCATTCAGTTGGCCCAAGTGTATCTTTAGTCACATTTTTCAGAGTATACAACTTGGGCACTCCTTTTCTTTGGAGATGAAGGTTCATCCCTTGATTGGTCAGAGTGACCCTGACTGACTGGATCTCCTCTTTCCTTTGCCTTATCTCCCATGATTTAAGGTAGAGTTCTTTGCCTTCTTCAAAGTTTTTCCTTTTCTTAGCGAAGAACTCTTCCTCATTCTTTTTCAATACTTCCAAACCACCAGATTGCTGTGCTAACATTTGCACTTCATCATCAGCATCCTTCAGGTCTTCACTTACAATCTTCTCACTTTTATATTTTCTAGAGAGTTCCTCTTCTCTTTTCTTTTGTTTCAGCTCCTCCTGACGTACAACCTCTTCAGGAGTGATTTCAGCAGTTGTCTTTTGAGGTGGTGAAGGCTTAGGGAAAGCTCCAGCCATTAACTTTTCTTGTTGTTCTCTTGCTGAAATGGGAACCTTTGGTGGCTTGCTTTGAGTAACCACTGCTGCTTTACCCTTATCAGCATATCTCTTTTTAAGGGCAGCGTGGAACTCAGCAGTAGGCTTGAAGATAGAAACATTTATTGGTTTTGCTGGCACATTCTCAGCAACAACCTTCTCAGCTTGCTCCCCCTGAATACTTGTTGCCGGTTTAACAACCTTCTCAGCAATTGTTGTTTGCTCCCCCTCAACGTTTGCTGCCGGTTCATCAACCATCTCAGCGTTACCAATGTTTTTAGTGAGGGGAGCTTGGGGAAGATTAGATGTTGGATCCTTCTCAATATTTTTCTCCCCCTTGGAAGTAGCTGAGGGACTAGCTACTTCCACTTTATCTTTTGTGAGGAGGCCCAGCATTTCAACCATCATACCCTTCAGATTTTCAACTTCTTTTTCAAGCTTCTTGGTACGATTGACAGATTCGTCAAGTAGCTTTTTGTCAACAGCTACTTGGAAAGGAGTTTGAGAGAACAGTTTATTTTTGAGAGAGTGGATTTCTTGAGTGATGGAAGTGCGAAAGTTATCTTGGTGAGCGGAGAAGGATGAGACAGTGTGTTGTAGTTGATGGAGGTGGGCGGTGAAAAGAATGTTGGATTGAGAGAGTTGCTGAAGAGATGATAAGAGACCAGGCTGTTTGGTGACCTTCGCTGAATGGACTTCAGCTTTCAATTTGTCCAGCGAGGCGGAGATGGCGGAGTTAGAGGTGCTAATTCTCTTCATGCTTTCATTTAGCAAGGATTGATTTCTTTTAAACAACTGCTCATTGGACTTTGTGTGGGTGGCTTGATTCTTGGTGATCCCAAACACCATACCGTTGAGCTCAGCCAGCTCATCAGTCAAGTCAACATTTCCAGCTATCAACTTTAGAAAGTTTTCATGAGCCTCAATGTGAACCTTAGCTACTTGGTCTACCAGCCAAGCATACAAATACCCATGTCTATTGCCTTGGCTCTGGCAAATTTGTACCCTTCTCAACAATTCTTGCAGCTGACGAGTTTCAACATAGTCGAGGCCTGGCACATTTACAGCAGTACAAGCAGTGATGAGTTCTTCATCAGCAGAAGGAACCTTGAGATCTTTTAGAGAAACAGGATACTTAGAGCAAGGAACCCTAAAAAAGTCTGGATGGTGCAATGGGGGCACCTCCATGATGATTTCATCATCAATTTCTTCCACTTCAACATAAACACCTGGCCTTATTCTTTGAAGGTGACATAATTCCACTCTTCGCTGAAGCTCAGCATCATTCACTTCAGGCACATAGTCTTCATAAAAACCAACTTGTTCAAAGGCAGCTGTGGGCCTTGGAGAATAGCTTGGTGGAGGAGGCATATCAGCCAACGACTCTGGGATGTCCTCAAATTCAGTAGGAGGAGAGGAGATTAACAAATATCCTAAGTCTTCTGCCAAGAAGCCACTAACATTGGCCTCTTCTTCACTTTCTTCTGCGGCAGTGAGTGTGATTTCAGCATCATCATCTTGGATGTCAAACTCACTGCCCAGATCTTCATCAGTTTCCATTTCACTTGATAATATATTTGTCTCAGTCTCTGCACAGACAGTTTCCAAGACAATAGAAGAGGGAGGGGTAAGGGAACCTTGTGCCTCAGTCTCAGTGTGTTGTTCCACCAAGACATCATCGGCCGTAGAATGTGTTGACTCTAGCATCACATGTGATCTGGCTGCTGTTAACGACTCAGGGTGTAATTGAGAAGAAGGGGAATTATTTGGGGGTGGAGTTGGACTTTGACCTCTAGTGGGTTGGGGTGACCCAATATCTTCACCAACCTCTCCTACAGAAGTTTGAGGTGGCTGCCTGCTGTTCCCATTTAACTCGTCAACAGCCTGTTGGGAGGCTGCTGATGGGGTGGCTTGGGTACTAATGTCCATGGGCGTTGTGGACTTCCTAACCTTGGGGTTGCCCTTTGATACACTCCGCTTACGTTTTGGGACGTCAGCGGAGGGTGAAGATTGTATATTTTGAGTTGAGGATGTTGCCTTGGATTTACTTTTGGTCTTTTTAGAGGCTTGGGAGGTCGCTGGGGGGTTTACCAGCGAACCAGCCTCAGAAGGCATTTGAGCATCCACAGCGACTGTATCAGCCACTTCATCAGAAAGAAGTGCTGCCTCCCAGTCGCTGTCTTTCGGGTATAAAGAAGAATTTAAGGAAAAGAGTACCTCTTTCATGTGCGAAGTGAGGCGAGCCACCAAATTTTCAGCTGGTGGCTTGTAAATATTGTTTCCAACCCTCGCTGTTGGAATTGTTGACGCAGTTGGCAACACATATTCATCACCCAGCGCCTCCTTGAAAATAAGGGAGAAGAATATTGTAAAAGGCACTGTGTGAGACCTATTATTCATGTTGATCTTGTTCTTCATATCATTGAAGATCAACTGAGCATAATCCACAAATCGTCCTTCAGCAAGAGCGTGGATTATGGGCATCGATGTAGATGACGCCTGGTTGTAAGATCCAGAATTTCCACCCATGCATTGAATCACATGAGTGAACAGAACTCTCCAGATCCCAGGAAGATTGTGCTTTAAGGGATTGCTTGGGATCGCTGGAGGGTTCCTCAAGTTATAATTATATCCAATGGAGGGCAACCATGCCTTCCATTCACTTTCAGTTGCTGGATCCACAAACTTATTATCATTGGTTTCTTGTGGAAACCCAAGAGTGAGACGAAGAGAAGCAGGAGTGATGGTGATTGTCTTCTCCCCCTGGCGGATAGTCCCAGTGATGGACTTGTTTGAATCATCATAATCACAAGTCCACCAGAATTCTCTAAGGAGATGGACAAAAATCTTTTCTGGGTCCGCCAAGATGCAACGATTTGCAGGAGATGCATGGATGAAATCCAGTATTGGCTTATACCCTTTTGTACCTTTTGGTACGTCAAGCGAGCCAAGATGATTGTTAGGTTTAACAATCATCTTCGAGGGAGAAAAAGAAACTTTTGAAGATTTAGTTACATTAACCGGAGTATAGATTGGAGAATTTAAATAGGTAATAGGAGTTTGTTCCTGAACTTGTGGTTCAGGAACAGGTGGATTTTGTGCAGCGGGGGAAGAAGAAGAAGGGATCTCAACATTTTCTTGTTGTTGAGGGATTTGAGATGAAGAAGCCATTGATTTGCTTGAGAAGAAGATGAAAGAGATTTATGAAGGAAGATGAACAGATGAAGAGAGATATTTGGTTTGAGAGAAGGTGAATAGTTATATGAAAGCGTGAAAATAGAGTTGTGAGAGAGAGGATGTATATATAGGGTATGGTGGTGGGCCACGATTTTACAATGTAATTTCTCTCTCCTCTTTTTCAATCTGTGGAACAGTTGTAACCAACAACTGTTTCGTACATATGTATAATATATAAAAAGATTTTGAGAGTAACGTTTAAATAAAAGAAAAGAAATTTTATCCCATAAAAATACTTGAGTGTGCGCCGTATTGAGCAGTCGTAACCTGTCAGTCAGACTGTCACATACAGACAAATGACGTGATCAGAGCAAAAATCGAGGTGACTTTTCAGTTTGAATATATAAAACATGTGGTTCAAGATTTTGCCACGTCACCCACATAGTTACTTTGAAAACACTTAGTTTTGAAAATATCCTATGTTTTATTAAATGAGAATTTTTAATTTCTTAAGAAGGATATTTGGAAAGATTACATGCTGAAGGGTGCTCAGCATGTTTAAAGTTTTTGTCAGCGACTTCACAACTAACGTTGGTCGCTGACTACAGTTTTTGGCAAACTGTCAGCCATCAACGGATTTTATAAGTCTTTACCAATAGCCGTTTGCTAGTGGACTAGATGAAGACTTTTAGCTCTCCATTGCTTTTATTTTGCTTTTTCCCAAAGCAACAGGGATCAATGGATTTTATAAGTCTTTACCAATAATCGTTTGCTATTGGACTAGATGAAGACTTTTAGCTCTTCATTGCTATTATTTGATTTTTCCCAAAGCAACAGGGATCAACGGATTTTATGAGTCTTTACCAATAACCGTTTGCTATTGGACTAGATGAAGACTTTTAGCTCTTCATTGCTATTATTTGCTTTTTCCCAAAGCAACAGGGATCAACGGATTTTATAAGTCTTTACCAATAACCGTTTGCTATTGGACTAGATGAAGATTTTAAGCTCTTCATTGCTTTGAGATCAGCGAGTAAGACTGACTTAAGCTCGCTGAATTGGCATACATGACAAGTCATGTCGCTGATTCCCCATTCAACATTCCTAACTTGCTAAAAAGCAGTTTGAATCTAGTTTCATCCAATGGTTTAGTAAAGATGTCAGCTAGTTGATCATCATTTGGAATGAAGTAGATCTCGATGTCACCTTTCATGACATGATCACGAATAAAGTGATATCGAATATCAATATGCTTAGTTTTGGAATGTTGAACTGGGTTGTGTGTAATAGCAATAGCACTTGTATTATCACACATGATTGGAATTTTAGAGTATTCCAAATCATAGTCAGCAAGCTGATGTTTCATCCATAGCATTTGGGCACAACAGCTCGCTGCAGAGACATATTCTGCCTCAGCTGTGGAGATGGAAACTGTGTGTTGCTTTTTACTAGTCCAACTAGTCAGCTTCCCCCCCCCCAACAGTTGACATCCTCCACTGGTGCTTTTGCGATCAAGCATGCAACCAGCATAGTCGGAGTCAGAATATCCAACTAACTCAAAGTTGGAGTCTTTTGGGTACCAAAGACCCAGCGTGGGTGTACCCTTGAGATATTTGAAGATACGCTTCACAGCGAGGAGATGAGATTCTCTAGGAGAAGCTTGATAGCGAGCACAGAGACATGTTGCAAACATGATGTCTGGGCGACTCGCTGTGAGATACATGAGTGACCCAATCATGCCACGATAGTAAGTAGGATTCACATACTTGCCATCAAGGTCAGCGTGAAGATTATTTGGAGGGGACATTGGAGTTCCCTTTGGAGTGACATGGGTGAAGTCAAATTTATGCAACATATCCCGAATATATTTTTCTTGATTGATAAATATTCCAGTGGGAAGCTGCTTGATTTGTAACCCCAAAAAGAAGGTTAATTCACCCATCATACTCATTTCGAAAGTGCTAGACATAAGAGAACTGAACTTTCGAAAGAGTTTGGTGGATAGGGAACCAAAGATAATGTCATCGACATAAATCTGCAAATACAGAACATCACCCTTATGCTTGTAGATAAAGAGGGTGCCGTCAATGGTTCCCCTACGAAAGCTATGGTCAAGAAGAAAGGTCGACAAAGTGTCATACCAAGCTCTAGGAGCTTGTTTAAGACCATATAAGGCTTTATTTAGCTTGTAGACATAGTGAGGATGCTTTGGATCCTCAAATCCAGGAGGCTGCTTAACATAGACCTCTTCATCAAGATCACCATTTAAGAAGGCACTCTTGACGTCCATTTGATAGACAATGAAGCCTTTGTAAGCAGCATGAGCGAGAAAGAGATGAATGGCTTCAAGACGAGCGACTGGAGCAAAGGTCTCGTCATAATCAATGCCTTCAGCTTGAGTATAACCTTGAGTAACCAATCTTGCCTTATTTCTGATGACCACACCAGTTTCATCCATCTTATTCCTATAAACCCATCGAGTGCCAATGGGTTCTTTATAGGGAGGAGGAACAAGGAGCCAAACATGTTGTCTTTCAAATTGTGTTAGTTCTTCTTGCATGGCTTCCACCCATGAGGGATCAGCCATGGCTTCACCAATATTGGCAGGCACAATTTGAGATAGAAAATTGACATAGAGACAAGTATTACTTGTTGCTGAGCGAGTTTGGACACCAGTGTGTGGATTACCAATCACATGGTCAAGAGGGTGATCAGCAGTCCATTTGAGTGTTGGTGTGTGAATAGAAGAGTGATTCATAGCGGATACTTTGGTGGTAGTCTCACTAGGAGTGGGAGTATAGGAAGAGAGATCAATGGTTAGCAGGGGTTCAGAGTTGCTGACAGGAGGGTCACTGAGAACAGTGGGTACCTCTTGCTGAGGAGTGTCATCCTCAGTGTTTCCTGAAAGAGGATTCGCTGAGGCATCTGAAATGTTTCCTCAGCGGTACCATCAGCATCTTGAGGTTCAGTTGAGAGAGGAACATTAATGGAAGTAGCATTAACTGTTCGAAGAAGAGGCTCAACTGGATCTATAGAATAAATGTGAGCAGCAATGTACTCATCATTTGGTGAAGGACTAGGAGACTCAGCGATAGGTTGTTCAGCAACATCATGATGTGTCGCTGATACCTCAGACGAGTCAGATAGATCGCTGAGAATTACTTCAGCAGATGACTCATTTGAGAGATCGCCTAAAGCTGAACAGCTTTCATCAAAAGTAACATGAATTGATTCATCTACTTTTTGAGTGCGAGTATTGAAAACTCTGAAAGCTTTGCTTATAGAAGAATATCCCAGAAAGTAGCCATCATCAGCTTTGGGATCAAACTTTCCTAAATGATCCTTATCATTTAAGATGAAAACTGGGCAACCAAAAACATGGAAGTATCCAATTTGAGGTTTCTTGCCCTTGAGAATTTCATAGGCAGTCTTATCATGTCGCTTGACAATAAGACACCTATTTTGAGTGTGGCAAGCAGTACTGACTGCTTCAGCCCATAATTTACTAGGAAGAGAGGACTCACTGAGCATGGTTCTTGCAAGCTTCAATGAGAGTTCTATTTCTCCTTTCAGCTACCCCATTTTGCTCAGGAGTGCGAACAGAAGAGAAATTTTGTCTAATCCCTTGATCAGCACAAAAAGTCTCAAGAGTGTGGTTTTTGAACTCAGTGCCATGATCGCTTCTGAGTTCTTTAACACGTATGCTGTTGAGGTTTTCCATCTTTTTAATGAAATTAATTATTTCCTCAGCAGCATCACTCTTAGAATGAAGAAAGATTATCCAAGTATATCGTGAATATTCATCCACAATAACTAAGGTGTATCTGCTACCCCTTAGACTTTGGACATTTACTGGACCAAAAAGGTCCATGTGAAGGAGATGGAAACAGCCACTGATAGAGTTGGCCTGTTTGGTTTTGAAGGTGGCTCGGTGGCTTTTACCTTTTTCACAAGCACCACAGAGCCTGTCCTTCTCATAAGTGAGAGGAGGAAGGCCTCGAACTAGATTTTTCTTGGCCAAAGAGTTTATGGTTTTGAAGTTCACATTCGACATACGCTTGTGCCATAACCAGTTGATTTGAGAAGCAGATTTTGAGAAGAAGCAGGTCTCGCTGTCAGTTTTAACAGGAGTGAAATCTACCAAGTAGATATCCCTTTTTCTTGGAGCGACCAAGACCACTTCTTTATTGACATTGATTACTGTGCCTTGATGCTTATCAAGGATAACCTTGTAGTCTGCATCGCACAATTGACTGATGCTGATCAGATTGTGTTTCAATCCATTCACATAAGCAACCTTAGTGAATTTGATCAGCCCATGGGAGAGAGATCCATATCCTTCGGTTTGGCCAGTAGAATTGTCATCATACACAACTGTGGGACCATCGGTCTCCACGAAGTTATCCAGCAGGTCCTTGGATCCAGTCATGTGTTTTGAACAGCCACTGTCCAAATACCACACTTCTTTTCCTAGCGAGGCCTGCAGGATAACATAAGAAGGATTTAGGAAGAATCATGAGCATCCTCGCTGATAGTATCGTCAGCAGAGGATGTGAGAGGAAGATGAGCAAAGTCACCATCATTTAAAACGAGAGGAAGAGGGGCTCTAGGATCAGCATTTGGATCAACTGGGAAATCAACTAGCTGAAGAGCAGGAAGCATATCATGAGTAATCTCTCGTGTGAAGAATTGATCTTCAGAGGTAAAAGTGACAGAGCTTCCAGTGTTTAGAACAACCATGTTAGTGACTTGGCTGTTTTCTCCATATTCAGCCAGTATACTATCACTACCATTGGTAATGATTTCATGAGACTGGGGAAAGGAGATTCGCTGAGCGGCAATATATTCAGCAATGTTGTCATCAGTGAGAACAACATCTTCACCCAAGCTGATATCAGATTCAGCTGGGAGAGTTCGCTCAGCGATTTCAGAGGAGGGATGAGCGGCGGAAGCTGAGGGTAGATTTGGCTGAATGACTACTTCAGGAGGATTCCTGGAGTCTTTGTCATTGCAGTCAGCAGCGATGTGTCCTCTTTCGCTACATAAATAGCATTTTCTTCCAGCCTTCTGATTTTGAATCAGAAATTCTTTGAGTTGTGAGGATAAGTCGTTGACACGCTTATTCAACTCACAAATCTCATGATTGGAGGAAGAAGTTGATGCTACTGAAGGGCCCTTTTTCTTCCTGAACCGAACAGGAAGAGTTTTGGGAACAGGGCCAAGAATGGACTTGCCCTTAGATTGAGCATTTGAAGAACAAGGGACATGATTATTCAGAACAACTCGCTGACCTCCTTGCTGAGGAGGTCTGACCTGTTGAATAGGTCTGGGTTGCTGAGAACTATGATGACTTAGAGCAACTTGCTGACCTCCTGGCTGAGGAGGTCTAACCTGCTGAACAGGTTTTGTTTGTTGAGGGACAAAAGTTCCCTTTGGGACATAGACAGAATTAGGTTGCTGATAACGAGCATCAGCAAACTTAGCTCGTCTATTCATTAAGTGCTCATGCATAATAGCCTTTCTGCCAGCAGGAGAAGTATTAGAAGAAGATGAGGGCTGAGACGCAGGGCGTTCAGCGACTGCTGAGGGAATGGAATTCTCAGCGGGTTGACTAATAGGCACAGCTCGCTGAGGGGTGCTGTAGTCATATGGGACAGCGACCTTGCTCCTTCTAAAGGGTTCAACAATGAACCCACCATTGGGCTTAACAGTGAAAACCTTAGGAGCAAGAGGCTTGAAACCATCACTTGAGATATTCCCTTCAAATGTTTGGGAAGAGGAACATTGAACACGACCCTCATTTGGCATCATGTCAATAATGGGATGGTTTGGAAAGACAGTCTTAGCAAAGCGACCCTCATTTGGCATCATGTCAATAATGGGATGGTTTGGAAAGACAGTCTTAGCAAAGCTAGCTGATGAGCTAGTTTCTGCTTGTGACGAGGAAGTGAAGTGTTGGGTGAGGGAGACTCATCATTCAGTTCAGAATGATAGTCATTCATGCCTTTAACAAAGTAGTTTTTAAGCAATTCCTCACGAGAAGTAAGAGCACTGGAAGGAATCCTCTCCTCAGCAACAGGTCTCTCGCTGAACATATTGGTGATGACAGCAGCAGTCTCATAATCACCACCGATTATTTCTTTCATTTGAGCAGGAACCTGCAAGCTGAAGATTTGGTCGTGAAGCCTAGAGGCTTTAGACCAGGAAGTGACTATCTTTTCAAGGTCAGTGACCTGATTTTTCAGCTTCTCATTTGAGATTTGAAGATTTTGGTTGAGAAACTTTTGGGATTCAAGCTCAACATGGACATTTCTCAAATCCTTGAGCTTGTCAGTCTTATCACTTAGCTCAGCACTTACTGAGTTAAGTTTAGACTGAAGATCAACACAAATAGATTCGACGTACTGGATATCACAAGTAAGAGATTCAAGAATTTTAGGTTTATCCTCTTCAGAGGCAGAGGAAAAAGTGCATACCTTCTTGATTGTGACATTGACCCACTGACTGGAGCACACTTGATCTTTTGTCAGCGCATGGTCATCAGCGAGTGCCATAAAGCAGATGGCATCAACAAAGTCCTCGCTGTCAGAAACGTCGGAATCAGCCCAGTCATGTTCTTCAGCAACAAGACCTTTGGCGGGAGTTTTGGCTTCTTCAACATCAGTCATTTTGGCACGAAGCTCATAATACTTCTTTTTGTATTCATCAGCAGGCTTGACTGAAGAGGTCCTCGCTGATGATGAAGAGGGCTTCGCTGCCTGCAAAGAAGGAATAGAAACTTTGCATTCCTTTTGGTAATGGCCTTTACGACCACACCTCCAACATTCTTCTTGAGACTTGTCTACCACTAGTTTTTGGAAACGAGTCGACCTACGACCATTCCAATTTTTAGAATATCCTTTACCAGCTAGAAGAGCAAAGTTCATGAAGTCCGAGAACATCTCTTGTCTCTCCTCGAAATTGAGGTCATTGACAAGATCTTGGACGTTAGAGGGGGTAGAATTGCTGATGTCCATGTCAAGATGGACAGGAATAACTTCAGCAGAGACCAGGGCAAGAGAGTCATGAACATTAGAGACACTAGATAAAGAAGAGGAAGAAGTTGAAGCATATGAACCAGCATGCCTCTTAGACTCAGCCTCAGCTCTCAAAGTTTGAGCGAGGGCTCTTTCTTAAAATTGAAGAGTGTCATAGAGTGACTCTAAGTCATGCTCCTTCAGTTGCTTAGTTGTTCTGAGAATTTGCCTTAAGCCTTGCCATTTGATGGGCAAGACGTCAATGAACTTGTAGCATATTTCAAGCGTATTATGCTTTATGCCCACATTTGTCATATCATTCAAAAGGCACTTAAAGCGATTATACGTGCCATCCAGACTCCCATTAGGGAGAGAGAAGAATCTTTCATAGGCACGTTTCAGATCTATTTTCTTGGTAGCAAGAACATCTGCCGTACCATCGAATCTGGTACACAGATTATCCCACACCAATTTCGAAGAAGAAAGTTTGATGACAGATTTCATTATATCATCAGGAAGGGTAGTAATAATGAGATTTCTCAACCGGGCATCCAGATTGACAAGCCTACGCTCGTCATCTGTCCATTGTACTTCTGGTTTTATGAGCTCAGTGACAAACTCAGGAGCATCAGCAGTGGCTCCTGGCGTCCTGGCAACCAGAACAGGTACATATGGCCCTCTGGTAAGAATGGTCATAAGATAGGGTTCAACTCCTACAATGTGTAGGAGCATTCTCTCCTTCCAAGATCCGAAATCATGTGAATCGAATCTGGGTGGGATGGAGACATACCCAAAATCTCTGGTATTAACCAGAGAAGGAACAGAAGACATAATAGAAAGAAAAGAAAAATAGACAGAAGTTTAAAGAAAAGTTTTTAGATGCAGAAAATTAAGTACAGAAAGAAAGAAATATAATCTTGTAAACTTTTACTCAGATCAGATTCGGTGTGTCGAACCACCGCTCTGATACCAACTGAAAGTCCCAAGTTTAAATTACACTAAGAAAGCAAGATAAGAAAGTAAACACGTTTAATCATAAGTAGTATTAATTAAACGGTGAATACATGGTTGGTTTATAACAGAAGAAAGAAAGAAATATTGTTAAGTTTTTGCACACACAAAAACTTAACAATTATACAATTCTACAATGAGAGAAAAAAACACACTAAGTGACTATTGTAGAATGAACCAACAACTTGGCGGCTAGGTCAAGTGATGCTTTATATAGGGGAGAAAAGGCATCACATGACAACCCAATAGATGTTGACATATGATGGTTGTCAACTATCTATTGGTGTGTAAGACTGGTCTTCAGACATCTCTGTTTGCCATCTTGTTTCTTTCCCAAAACGGCATGAAAGAGAAATACCTTAGTACCGTTTAGTACAAGGTCACATGTCTTCATCTTGATCTATCAACACGTGTCCTTGGGGACCAGCCTTCTTATCTTCATTTTCCCGCCCATATTTGACTTACAAGACAGGGCAGTGAGTCATTGAACTTATCCTTTAACTCGAAGATAATAATGATTGTTGAAGGCTCGCTGATGAAATTTCTCGCTGAGGCTGTCAGCGACTACTTGACTCAGCAAGTAATCTTCAGCGAATCCATGACTCAACAATCTCCCCCTATTCGCTGAGGAGACTTTGCTGAGTGTAAGTCGCTTGAACTTACAAGAATTTGAAATTGAAATGAGGGAATGCTGATTTTATATATATGACAAACACCTTTACAATGAGCAGCATTACAAAGATTACAAGACTACTTAATCCCATTGAGATTCTTGCTTGGCCTCGATAAATGCTCTATCTTGTTGTCTTTCAGGCTTCAACAACTCTTGATCAATCATCTTTATAAACGTGGGATCATTGGAAGTCTGAGCACAATACTTCCTTATTTTCAGAAGGAAAGCAGAGGAAGCAATTCCAATCTCGTTGGTCCTGAAAAAGAGTTCATGATCATGGACATTGCAAAAACAGAAACCTCTCAGCTTCTCGTCATAGGTACCTTCCATAAAAAGGGTTCTGGAAGGCATCTTCAAATTTAGCAGCGGCTCCTCATCTATATCAGTCTTGGGAACCATTCTGAGTACAGTGGGGAGACGAGAAACTTGGGATCCAGACGCTGATCTCTTTGATCCAACTCTGGGTTGCTGAGGAGGAGGGAAGGGATGTCTTGCAGCGCTGAGCAGAGAGTCCTTGACTTTGTATTTTTGTTCCATTTTGCGAGTATGCTTTATCTGCTCACCTGCCATTTTGATCAACGGTTCATAACTTACAGCTGTCTTGTCCTTGATCAGCTTGTAAATTTCGATCCATTCAGTTGGCCCAAGTGTATCTTTAGTCACATTTTTCAGAGTATACAACTTGGGCACTCCTTTTCTTTGAAGATGAAGGTTCATCTCTTGATTGGTCAGAGTGACCCTGACTGACTGGATCTCCTCTTTCCTTTGCCTTATCTCCCTTGATTTAAGGTAGAGTTCTTTGCCTTTTTCAAAGTTTTTCCTTTTCTTAGCGAAGAACTCTTCCTCATTCTTTTTCAATACTTCCAAACCACCAGATTGCTGTGCTAACATTTGCACTTCATCATCAGCATCCTTCAGCTCTTCACTTACAATCTGCTCACTTATATATTTTCTAGAGAGTTCCTCTTCTCTTTTCTTTTGTTTCAGCTCCTCCTGACGTACAACCTCTTCAGGAGTGATTTCAGCAGTTGTCTTTTGAGGTGGTGAAGGCTTAGGGAAAGCTCCAGACATTAACTTTTCTTGTTGTTCTCTTGCTGAAATGGGAACCTTTGGTGGCTTGCTTTGAGTAACCACTGCTGCTTTACCCTTATCAGCATATCTTTTTTCAAGGGCAGCGTGGAACTCAGCAGTAGGCTTGAAGATAGAAACATTTATTGGTTTTGCTGGCACATTCTCAGCAACAACCTTCTTAGCTTGCTCCCCCTGAATACTTGCTGCCGGTTTAACAACCTTCTCAGCAATTGTTGTTTGCTCCCCCTCAACGTTTGTTGCTGGATCATCAACCATCTCAGCGTTACTAATGTTTTATGGAAGGTACCTATGACGAGAAGCTGGGAGGTTTCTGTTTTTGCAATGTCCATGGTCATGAACTCTTTTTCAGGACCAACGAGATTGGAATTGCTTCCTCTGCTTTCCTTCTGAAAATAAGGAAGTATTGTGCTCAGACTTCCAATGATCCCACGTTTATAAAGATGATTGATCAAGAGTTGCTGAAGCCTGAAAGACAACAAGATAGAGCATTTATCGAGGCCAAGCAAGAATCTCAATGGGATTAAGTAGTCTTGTAATCTTTGTAATGCTGCTCATTGTAAAGGTGTTTGTCATATATATAAAATCAGCATTCCCTCATTTCAATTTCAAATTCTTGTAAGTTCAAGCGACTTACACTCAGCAAAGTCTCCTCAGCGAATAGGGGGAGATTGTTGAGTCATGGATTCAACAAAGGTTTCGGCCCAAAATTCCGATCCACCATAGATAATGAAATCGAATTATGGTCAGAAAACCTCCTTGGCAAAGCTCGAAAGCAAGCACCAGGCCAATGATTAACGACTTCTCTGCCCACAAGTAACCGATCGATCTTACTTAGTTTCTTCCCCCTATCACCCTCTATCATGTAAGTGAACTTGTGAGTCCCTTAAATAACGAGATGGTTAACCAATAGAAAGTGTAAAATACAACAAGTCTAATAATCACTAGATATGGACTAGTATTACTTGTAAATAAAGATGCAAGATATATAAACAAAGTAATACAAGACTTAAAGCAATAAACAAATAAAGTGGACCATTATGTATGTTTCATGGGTATTTTATTTATTGATGTGTAAATAAAATACAAGGTTGTTGCGGAATCAAGATAACACAATTAAGTGAGTATCCTAACAACCTATGATTACAATATGATCTATGTTTGTCAAATAACTCTTTTAGGATCGAGATACTTAAAGTTGTGAAGTATCCCTGTTTAAGATCGAGAGTATTTAGACAAATTCACTTATATGCAAAAGGAATGCTTAAAAGTATTTTTGTTCAAGGAATGACTTAGTATTTATAGGCAACAAAATTCACCAGTGAATTTTGTGCCGTACAAATATGGTTGTATACATTTAATGATCCGACAAGAACATTAAATGTATTAGATAAGAATAAGGATAAAGTCACATCAATGTGCAAGTGTATCCTTATTACCCAACCACCTTAACACACGTATACTTTTGTTAAAGAACAAGTGGATTGTTCTTTGGAAAGTGTGTTAAAGGCTAAAGTCAATCCTCGATATTAGTGTTCAGACTTGCAGGATCTAGAACACTAACAATCCTCCAGTGTGCAGATCTGGTAAGACTTTCCAGTGGACTCCGCCATTTGTTAAGTCTTCTTCCTTCAGACTTCAGTCTTTGACTTCAGTCAGAATGTCTTCAGTAGAATAGATCTGGACTGGGGTGAAGTCTTCAGTGAGCTAATCTGGAGAATGCTCCAGATTACCTGTACAAGTAAATGCTCACTAGTCTTCAATTATTTCTGGACAAATCTTCAGAGGAACTCCAGATTCCAAGTCTGGAGTAGGTCCAGTAGAATATGTTTTCTGGTCAGATCTTCAGTGAGCTCCAGTAGTCGGGTCTGGAGCGAGACCAGCAAAACAAGTTTCTTAACAAACCTAAATAAGGTTCCAGTAGTCCAGTCTGGAGCCAGTCCAGTAAGTCTGGACTAAATCTGGACCTAACAGAACTTACTACCCTTCATCTTGAATTCATGTAAGTCCGCAACACTAATAAAAGAGTTAAACATTCTTGCACAATGGGACTTAAAAATCGAGCCTTTTCTTTCACTAGCGTATCGAACCGAGTTGAAATCCCCGATGAAGAACCATAAGCCCGGGGAGAATAATTTCAGACTTGTGAGATTGTCCCACAAATCCTTTTTAGCTCTATTACTCTAGGGGGCATACACATTGACAATAAACACCATCTCCGGGTTTCCTTTCATTCTTCCTTTAGTCACTAAATAATTGTTATCTTTTACACAATCGATCTTTTTGAACACCTCCGGATCCCACACACTTAATAACCCACCTGATCTACCATTTGCTTCCACAAACTCGTAATCATATCTCCCAATCCCCCAATAGCTCCTAACTAAATCATTAGAGATAATCCCACATTGCGTTTCTTGAATAGCAATGAACGAGACTTTCTCATTGATCTTAATACCTGTAATCCAATCAGCCTTCCCTATACCCCTTATCCCTCTGACATTTATTGAAATAATATTCATTGGATAACAGAGTTCATACCTTCTTCTTGGATGGTCTTCTCTACCGCTGCTATCTCTCTTTCTAAATTTACACCAACTATCTTTCCCATATCTAGAGTGCCTTGGACCTCCTCAAGCATAACAATATCTTTTTGATCTCCCTTACTGCCTTTCTTGTTAATATCTGAAGTGAGAGAATTCTGTTCCTCCATCACTTGTTCACCACACGGTTGATTATCTTCTTTCCACTGGGCCTCTTCTTTGTTTTTATCGGATACTAGTGTGGGTTCCTCAAAAATCATATCCACATTATTGGGCTCAATAAAAGATTCCATCGGTCCATCAAGGGAAGAAAAGTCCACTGGGCGTGGCCTCTTTCTTGATTTTATGACATTAAAATCCAAATTTGTAGAATTGCCCCCATCTTTCTTATATAGTTATATTTACTGTTTCGGACAAAAATTACCTAAGATAATTTTGTAGAAGGATTCAAGATAATTTTCTGACCAAAGATTTGTAAGTGAGGTAAGGTGTTTAGGATCTTCAAATAAAATAAGATTTTTGTTAAAGAAAATAATACGAAATAAGAGTTTTTGGTAAAAAGAGTTTGTGAAAATCCTTGAGACAGAATTATAGCAATAAAAGATAAAATTCGTTGAAGATAAAGATAATAAGACTAAAGATCAGTGCTGCGATCCTAAATTGAGAATAAATGCGAAGACAATAACGACACCAGAATTTTGTTGACGGGGAAAAACTCTTGATTCAATTAAGAAATCTTAGGTAAAAAACCCCGGGAGGAATCAATCGTTCCTACCTGTGTTCTTTTATTATTATTATTATGATTACAATATAATGAATGATGAGTGATTTGATCGAATAACTAAGTGAATATGGAAATAGAAATAAGAGAGCAGTAAGCAAGTGCGTGTGAGTACAAGTGAGAGCAGATATCCTAATTCGATCAAATGCACCATATTTATAATAAAGTCTAATAACTAATCTTCCGAAAAATCTGGGATCTCCCGTGTTGCATTCTTCAACGTGCTTAGACTAAGTAAGTGAACGTTGAGTCTTTCTTGACGCGTCGATCTTCAAATTAGTTCTGATTTCCAAGGGAGACTAAGTAAAGAACACGTTTGATTTTCCTTGATAAGCTGAACGATATCTTTGAATCGTTGAGATCCTATATTTAACCGTTAGAATTTCCTCAGCATCCTGGATAGTTATCCTGATATCAGGATCCTGCAAAATACAAAACATGTTCGAAAGCAATTGCAAGATTAGTCAGAGATCTTTGAGTCAGGATCCTAATTATGGATTTTGACCCTAAACAATTGTCCCCAAAATTTATATTCATTAGCCCAGTAATGAAATATAAATTTTAAGTTTTAGTTGAGAAGTATCTAAATGAATTTTTTATTCAGGGTTGATCGCGTATCCAGAGAGTTTAATGCACAAGTGGCGCGTCACACAGTGTGATCAGTCAGAAATAATGAGTAAAATTTAATTTACTCGGCTTGATTGGACGTTAACCTATCCTTTGTCTTCCCATCAACACTTATCTTTTCCCCCTATTTAAAATCAACAACGCTCCGATCATATCTCAAAAAATCTTTCTTTTCTTCTTTTCCAAAAATCTTTTCTCTCGAAATTTTTTCAAAAACATTTCTTTTCAAAAATCATGTCTTCATCTTCCAGTCCCGTTTGGAAAAACAAGGTAAAAAGAATTTCTATTTTATTATTTTTTATAAAATTTTTCTCTGATCATTTCTTTTGTTTTCTCAGCATCTCGAGGAGATCATCGCACGTTGTGAGGAACAATCCCAACGTAATGATGATCTTTTGAAGAACATCGATGGTTGTTTAATGTCTTCAATGGCGATCTGTAAATCTCATCAACAACTTACTCTGGAAGTTATCACTAAATGGGGTGAAGATCTGCATGCCCTGAAGGGAGAAATTCTTCAAGCCTATGACGAACTCAACCATGCTCAGGAGGAGTTGAAGAAAGCTAAGACTGATCTGGTTTACATGAAATCTGTGGTGTCTATCTTGAAGAAAAAATACCTGATGTGGATGCTAAGCTTGCAGACGAAATCCTAGAGGGTTCATCATATTTCTAAATTTTTTAGGTGTTAGGTGGGCGATGATAGATATATATGAAAAGGCTTGAGTCCACTATTCTAGGTTTGAATTTTTTTAAAGTAGCTACTGTATATGTAATGGGATCTATAAGAATCCTAGTAGGCTACTGTTTCCTGATGGTGAATAAAATAAACTTGTTATTTTGTTTTTCAAGTATGCGTACCTTTCATTCCTTGTCAAAAGCAAATCCTGCAATATTCCAAAAAGATTCAGGATTTCGAATGACATACCTTGATAATGACTGTCAGTAATATTTTTAATTCTTGATTTCCTGTTTTAAGAAAATACACTAGAGAAAGAAACCTGTTTGTTAATCGGTTGTAAATAATAGAGAGATTATCCCTATTCTTTTTGACGACAGCGTAGTTGTTAAACCAGTTGAGTTGATTGAAAAATCAACAACCATTGGAATATTCCCAATCATGAGGGTCTACCCACAACCATAAATTTTTATGACGTGCGACCCGGGCGGAAATGAGGTGTTAGTGTTAACCTCGACGTTCGAGAAGGTGATCCCTTCAACCTAGGATTGAAGTTTTAGTTCAATCCACTTTAGTCCGTTTAAGGACAAAACTCAGGAGAAATTGTTTCTGTTGAGGAAGATACCTTGAGTATACATTTGTGATCTTCATCCCTTAGTGTTAGGATCCTGGGTGTTAAAATCCTGCAGAAGATCATAAGAGAAAAAAGAGAAGCTAAAGACTGACGTTAGCCCTTTTGGCTAACGCCACTCCGACGCTCAAGTCAGTATCATGGTTTTGTAAAATCAAGTTAATAAAGATAAGATTATTTATTGGTAATATGCTTTAAGGTGGATTGCATTCCATGCCCTTGGGATCATTCTCCCATCTGGTTCTTGCAACCAATAGGATCCTTTGCCTGCTTCTGCTTCTATAAAGTAGGGACCTTCCCTTTTAGAGGCAAGCTTTCCATCAGCTTTTTTAGTCTTATTTTTGAAAGCTTTTCATAATACTAAATCTCCAACTTTAAATCTTCGAATCCTTATGTTCTTGTTGTACGCTTTAGTTACTTGATGTTGGTAAGCAGCTATGCGAATTTTAGCAGCTTCTCTTAATTCATCAACTAGATCAAGATCTTCAAATAAAGCTTGATCATTATCTTGAACCGTCTGAAGGCTGGATCTTGCAGTTGGCACCATCATTTCTGCTGGTAGTACAGCTTCAGTTCCAAATACTAAAGAGAATGGTGTATGCCCAGTAGCATGCTTGACGGTGGTTCTGTCAGCCCAAAGTACAAATGGAAACTCCTCTGCCACTACTACACAACTCTAAATAGGACTCCCCAAATAGAGGCCGCATTTCTTTTAGACCGAGTTATATTAAGTTCACTTAAAATAAGCCCCTAAATAGAACTCACTTTTTTTTAAGACCGTGTCATATTAACGGAGCTTTACAAATCTCACCAAATAAGACGCGCTTTTGTTCGATATCCAACCGGGATTTATTAAAATTGAAATATGAATCGGTTATTATTAGATTCAACCGGGATTCATTAATCATTAGCTCTTATCATTAAAATTAAAAATTAAAAATAAAAGTAGAAAACACTTGATCCAAAAAACTTATTTTTCTGCTTAAATATTTTGTTCCCTCCAACCAAGTCCCGCCCCTTTCTTTCAAACTTTTTGTGACTCAATTTATTTTGAAATTCTTTCTCCATCCATCATCCCCATCCCCCATCCACACGCCTCACGCACGATTGCTTGTTGTGCCCTCTGTCATATTGATATTTACCAGGTGAAATTTCGAAAAACACCAATCTATGTTTTCTTCTCCTTATATTTAATTATGTAGTTATTAATTACTGTATATTTTAGGGTTAAATGCCAATTATTTATTTCTTTTGTTTTTTAATCAATTTTATGAAGATATTTTGTAGGCTGCAACCACTTCCTAATAATTATTGGTTTAAACCTGAAATAAATATGCCATTGCTAACCTCTTTCAATTCCTTGTTGACTTGTTTGATTTGGCTTAATATATGAGGATAATTTTAAATTTTGTTATAGATTTGCTACAAGAATTGGACTTTAGATTTAGGGACTGTAATCGTGTTTTTAGTGGATTGGAGTTTGGCAAGCATATGTCAACGACAAAAAGAGGCTAAGATTTTGGTTAATAATATTAAGAATCTGAACACTGGAAGTTTGGTGAGGAAGGAAACATGTCCGACATGCTACAGGCCAGATATATGCCATCTTAAAAGATTTAGCCACTTATATCTCGATAAACCAGTAAGTATTCTAATACACTCGTATAAAGCGCAAACTTACCCCTGTCACTAACCATATTTGATTACTTTCTACACATTAACACATAACAATGTTAATTTTATCATACTTTATATTGATATCTTTTGTATACATGTAAAACAGATTGTGGAAAGGTATGATGGTTCAAAGATTGAGATTCACACTTTCAATCAGGTTTGCTAACTTAAAATTCTATTGGATATATCTTTGGATAAATCTTTTTTCCAGAAAAACAAATGCTGAATATAGAGCAGTCAGATATACTCAGTTGTACCTTGCTCACACTCTTCGATTGCCATCGTTTGAAAAGGGTTTCGTGTATTTTTGCATTACTTACCTATTCCAGTTTTATTTTCTCAGAAGTATCCTCGTCTGGTTGTTGATTTTCTGCCATTGCTCTAAAGGGGAAACTGGCAAGGACGGACGGTAATTCAAAATCTAACCTTCTGATCATATTGGTGTTAGTTCTGATTTCTGTGCTTTTGGATAAAAATCATTTTACTATGTTGTTCAGTCTCTAAAAGCTCCATCGCTGTTGTATTGAATAGACAAGATTATTTGTTGATTAGTTCAAATGCAGTCTAATATGGCCAGCTGCACTTGACAATTGTGGTATATTATATTTTATGGGTCATAAATCTCTTTATGTATGATGTACTCACAAATTATTAGCAACTAATTTAATCTTCTCTTCTTGCACGATTTGTGGTTGAGTCAAGCTATAAATTTTATTTCTACTGTAGTTGGAGATGACATGGAAAACATGGTGATCATCAAGTCTCTGAAGCTCAGATTGAATGGGCTACTAGTCTAGGATGTTTCTTCCGTTGAGTTGAGGTACACATTATTTTTAAATCACATGTCTGATTTCGCAATCTAATTTTTTCAGTTGTGTTACTTTTGTTTTGTAAGTCCTGAGCATATATTAAGTTGCTGTGTGTTGTATGGCTGAGGTACGCTTGCTATTAAAGTGGGAGGTAGCATATTTCTAGTTTTCTACACAACTTACAAGTTGTAGACCATTCTTGATTGTGAGGTTTTATTATTTATTTATGATAGGTATAAGACATGCGGGTGGGTCGTTCGCGGTTACTAGAGACACTTCTAGTGAAAACCATGGCATGTGTACTAAAATGACAATCCACCTGAAGGTATGATTCTTGTTAGTTTGATTTGATGTTTGGTTTATTATAAAGATTGTTTGAATGCATTATCATGGTAAAGTATGTTTTCGGGTATTACTCTTGTAAGGCATTTATGTGCTATACTTATAGCACCCACTATGTTTGTAATTTATTCATGCCTTCTTTGCCAAACCTTTTATTTTTTACTGTTTTTATGGTTATCTTTTGAGAACAGTTTAAACTTACCTTTCTGTTATCAACTAGATAAGTGACTTACACTACAATGGCATGTAGAGGTAAGTGACTTACGCTACAATCGCATGTAGCACCGCTGGCTTCTCTGAAATCATAAATCAAATGAAGAAAAATCCCCAATGCTCGTGTTGCCGTCAAGTGTTACAACTCAGCATTTGTACCTTTAAACAGTTATATCGTTGCTATGAGTAGACAGTAATTCATTCATACGATTCAAGGTACCTTAAGACCTCTATTGTTTTTTTTTTTTTGTAATAATGACACCTAATATTACTGTTAAAACATATTTATCTAATCTAGGTAGGAGCTCCCAACCACCATCCAACAGGAATGCACGTTCACATTTAAACTGCGTGGAATGAACGAAAGTGAAACGTTGAAGTACAAAACCTGAGACGATCCCCGTTGGAGGGATCTATTATGTTTAGCTAATGACTTAATTTAATATTCTTGTATTTCATATGATAATCTAGAGTATTTTACTTTCAATGATTTGTTTAGGGTGAGTTAGTTTATTATTATGCATTGTATTGTAGTGAAGCTTTGTTTTAACTTATAATGCTATTGTTGCTTATAATTTTGAAGTTTTTATGTGAATCTGGTAGTGTGCGAAGTGAAATAATGATATGTAACATAGAGTTGATGATTGAAAGAAGATGTGTATATATATATACACACACACTCGAAAAGAAAAGCTAAAACTCAATTGGAACCCGGTTGTGATAAAAGTAGGAGTGGCAGAGGAAAGCGAGTTCTATTCGAAACTTGGCGGCAAGCGGGCTTTAATTGAAAGTAGCGGGTTCTATTATTATGCATTGTATTGTAGTGAAGCTTTGTTTTAACTTATAATGCTATTGTTGCTTATAATTTTGAAGTTTTTATGTGAATCTGGTAGTGTGCGAAGTGAAATAATGATATGTAACATAGAGTTGATGATTGAAAGAAGATGTGTATATATATATACACACACACTCGAAAAGAAAAGCTAAAACTCAATTGGAACCCGGTTGTGATAAAAGTAGGAGTGGCAGAGGAAAGCGAGTTCTATTCGAAACTTGGCGGCAAGCGGGCTTTAATTGAAAGTAGCGGGTTCTATTATGTTTAATAGGAACCGGTTGTTGTTTAAAAGGGATCGGTTATTAAAGCGGGTTCTATTATGTTTAATAGGAACCGGTTGTTGTTTAAAAGGGATCCGGTTATTAAAGCGGGTTCTATTATGTTAATAGGAACCGTTGTTGTTTAAAAGGGATCCGGTTAAAGCGGGTTCTATCATTCTTTTTAACCGGGCCTAATTTAAGTCTGTGTAGTAGTGTGCCCGTAATCCTTTCCTGCCTTTTAGCCTTTTCTTAAGATTATTCACGATAATCTTATTGCTTGATCCTGCTTGACCATTGGCTTGAGGATGGACATGAGTAGAAGTTATCATTTTTATTCCATAGCTTTCACAGAATTCTGTTGTTCTTCTTCCAATAAATTGTGAGCCATTGTCGCAAATGATCTCTACTGGTACTCCAAATCTGGTCAGTATATTACGCTTGATGAAAGAAATAACTTCCTTTTCTTCAATTTGGACAAAAGCTTCCGCTTCTATCCATTTTGAAAAATAGTCGGTCATTGCTAACATGAATCTTTTTCCACAAGGCGCCTTTGGCATTGGTCTCACTATATCCATTCCCCATTTCATAAAGGGCCAAGAGGAAATGATGGGATACATAGGTTCAGCTGGTTGGTGATATATGTTGCCATGCCTTTAACAACCATCACACTTCTTTACATAATCTTTTGTATCTTTATCCATAGTGGGCCAATAGTATCCTGTTCTGACTATTTTGGTGCGCAATGCTCTAGCTCCAGAATGATTTCCACATTCTCCTTCATGTATCTCTCTCATAACTTCTTGCGCTTCTTCTTCTTCTAAGCATCTCAAATATGGACCTGCAAGCGATCTCTGTACAATCTATTTTGGATAATAGAATAATAGGATACCTTTGTTTTGAAAGCTCTAGGATTTTCTTGTTCTGGGATAACACCTTCTTGGAGATATTTCATTATTGGATTTATCCAAGATTTTGGGTTGTCCCCAGATGGAGCTTGATTCTTCTGATTCTTGATCATCAAATGCTTTAACTTGTAAAGTCTCTATGGCCGGTCTCATGATCCTTATAATTGGTATTTTAGTATCGGGTGGGATCTTAAGTGAGGATCCTAGATAGGCTAAAGCATATGCTTCTATGTTTTTCTGTCTTGGAACCTGTTCTATGCTAAAAAATTTGAAACTTTCTGCTAATTTTTTCGCAATATCTAAATAAGCTATTAGTTTTTCGCCTTTAACTGAATAAGATCCGTTAAAATGATTAGCTAATAACAATGAATCCACATAAACTTGTAAGCTTTTGATACCCATATTGTTAGCTAATTCTAATCCTGCTATTAAGGCTTCATATTCTGTTTCATTATTAGTAGCTGGGAATTCGCAATTAATAGATTGAGGTAGCATATCCCCCTGTGGCGATTTTAGTATGATTCCTAATCCTGTTCCTCTTACATTAGCTGCGCCATCAGTATGTAAAGTCCATTTTTCAGTATTTTCTGTTAGCATTTTTACTTCTAAGTCTGCTTCTTGTTGTAAATCACTAATAAAATCAGCCACAAAATCAGCTAAAGCTTGGGACTTAATAGCAGTTCTAGGTTCATAAGTTATATTGAATGCACTTAATTTTACAGACCATTTTGCCATTTGATGAGCGTCCATATTGTGATAAAAAACCCTATTGAAAGGCTTCATTTCAATGTCTAAATGAGTTAATATTCCGGAACTATCGGTACTTAATGGATTCTATGTTTACGCAGGTTCACGGAAGATGCGAGAGAGGGTAAATGGCATCAAGTAACTCAAGATGGAAGCCTATGAAGTTACAAGACACAAGAAGGTGATTCGGGAGCCGAACGAAGAAGTACAAGAAGCAGCAGCAGTTGCCAGCGCCGTTGGCCCATGCCCAGCGCCGCTGGGAGCCCTTCCAGCGCCGCTAGGCGGCCCAGTTCAGCAACCGACTTAAACACCTATTTAAGTCAAACTAACCCTCAAAACCCTAAGAGAGAGCCGATTCAGCAGCCCTAGCCGCCCATATTCAACCCTAGGTCGACTTTGCAGATTCCAAGGACGTTTTGGAGCTTCTAACACCTTCCGATCTTCATCCTCAGCCTAGATCTACTTTTCTATTTTACTTTCAGTTGGTAAACAATGTCTTTCATCTTTTCAGACTTTGTTATTCCTTTAATAATGTCAGGCTAGTAGGCTGAATACTTGTTTGGATTGATGTGATCATGTAGACATTTATTGTTTTACTTTATTTGTTAGAATCTGTTGGAGTGTGTTTTACTGTTTATCGTAGATCCATGTTTTACTAGTTCTTCATATTATTATCGGTTCTATATCTGCATGTATTAGTTTAATTCTGATGACCGGTCTATAATCATACACTAGGATTAATACATAAGGATGGAAAACACTAGTCGATCTTTAATTAGCTGTAAAAGGTGATTCACTTGTAACCGAGGGATCCAGAACCATAGTAATTAGGATGAATAGAACATGATGCTTAACAATGTCAGACGCGATCCTTTGACTTGGAAACGAGCACTGTGGTCACCGGAGATAATTACTATCTGGTCATGGCTTAAGAGCCGGGTAACTAAAAAATGAACTAGTAACACGAACTTTAGGTCATTAATGCTTAAACAATGAATCTAACGAGAATTTGTTTATAGGGTAGTGTGAGTCTAGCGACAACACTAGTTAATTAGGCAAAGTGAATCTAACGAGAATCTGAGCCGTGATTAAGTTTTCAACAGTCTAGCAAATGGGTAGGATAGTATTTGGTCGTACCATGAGATCTGAGATGCCAAACAAGTATTTTAATTTAATTACTGTTATTTGCTTTTTCAAACTATTTTCAGACTGAGCCTCTCGCTGAATAAGCGGTTGCGGCTTCTATTTACTTTTCAGTATTTTTAATTAGTTTAATAGGAAATCGTGACAACCCCACAACCGCTAGAATTACACATATTACTAGATTAGGTAAAGTAGCGCGTCCCTGCGAACGATCCTGTAACTTATCACTAAACTATACTACATCCGATCGGGTTCTCTGCCCGTAGGTGTGTGTTTTAGGATAATTACTTGTACAACATTTATAAATTTAAAAGCAGAAATAAAAACCACCCATCAAGCTTTTTGGCGCCGTTGCCGGGGACGCGACGTATTCTTAGTTTAGTAGTGTAGTTCGATCCTTTCTTGTGTTTCGGCACGGGAAAGTTACTTTTCAGTACTTAGGTTTAAGTCATTTTAGGTTTAGTAGTCAGATTAGGTCAAATTAGGTTTTAGGTCAAATTAGGGTTTAGTGGTAATTTCATTTCATTTTTAGTTTAAGTAGTTTAATTTTTCTTTTCATTTTTATATTGGTGCGTTTGACGTTTTTCTTTGAGTTTTACAGTTTTACTTAGGTAATCAAGCTGGCAGACAAATCGAAGGATAAGAACATTAGGGCACCATCACCCGATAGGATTAAGATACACCAGTTAGAAGCAGCCTCATCAAACCCACCAAAAACACCATCCCAACCAAACTTACCTAGATTAGAAATGGACGAATTCGACCGACCTATGATGAAAAGGACGAGAGCCGTTGCACCGACACCGGGATCGGCTATAGTCCCACCAAACCTAGGAGATTCGTTTTCAGTCAAAGGACACCACCTTAAGTTAATCCAAGACAACCAATATGACGGCCGAGCCAAATCCGACCCCCATAAGCATGTAAGCAAGTTCACCAGTGTAACACCCGTCGTTTAAAAATATGGATTTACAAAAACTTTCGCCTAACGGCGTCAAAGAAAGCGGAATTAAACTTTAAAAGTCTAAACCAGCAAAATCTGTTTGGTTCATTCATTAAATGGTGTTACTAGCCATATCATCAAAACAAGTCTAATTGGAAGTCCACCGGTTGCCCAACATTAAACAACCGACATTATAGTAAATACAAATCATAAATATCTAAACATAAATCAATGTCTAAAGCGAGCAGCCACTATGGGTAAACTATAGCAAGCTTCAAGATCATCTACCTATGCCTCACATCTTCTCACATCTACCTGCTCACTAATGTTAGACCTGAGGGCACAACACATTTTAAAAGAGCAAGTGTTAGCTAACGAATTAGCTAAGTAAGATAACACATAATTTATAAATCATTTGTCCATTTCAATATTTGAAAGAATACATTATAATCGTTAAGGCACAAGTCATAGCATAAAATCATCTCACATTACATTAAACATCATAGGATTATCAATCCTAATTGTGCCTATCCACATCAAACATCACACATCTCACGTTTGCATCACATATCATATCTCGCGTTTACATCACATATCATATCTCACGTTTACATCACATATCATATCTCACGTTTACATCCAAATTATGTGCGACTTAAGCCACACATCTCACGTTAGGTGAAAGTTTAAGTGTTGGCGGTCATAAGACCTCACAACAACCCTCACACCCGACTTGATGGTGAAACCTTTCGGCAATCCATCTTTGTCGTTAAGGAAAGGCAAAGCCGATCCAGGAGTTGTCCGTATGTTCAAAGACATTGGTGGCTAGTTAGGCCTACCCGGAGTTACTCATCTCACGTTAACTATGTTGCAAGGAGCCACCCAAGCAACCACATCTACGTACTAGCCGGGCAAAGGCAAGCACGGGTTAAGCTTAACACTTCTCACATCAATAGCTCGAGCATTTCTCACATATCACATCACATCATTACGAGCTCGATTTACATCACATATAGTTTAGGTGTCCACATTACCTAAACATTTATCACATATTCATCTTAACGTTTGGCCCTTAAACGTGCACGTGTCATGGCAACTTAATAAGTCTAGTGAACTAGATGGACAAGCCATACAATCATGCACATTTCACATATCATCAACATATAATCACATTTCAATTCATCTCAAGACATTACATAGCATTTCATAGCATATCATTACATTTCATATCGTAGGGACTGCATTTCAGGCCTCAATAGTCATTTTCATAGCCCATATCACCTCCTGTGTAACCCCGAATACCCATAAGCAATCAAGATATCATTTGGGAATTTTTTATATGAAAACCATGTTTTTGTTGAACCCTCAACGTGTCAAAGTAGTTGACAGTCACCAAATTTGCACACTTGTGTTTGTTTTATCTAGACAAGTAAGTTAAGAACAGAAAGTAAAGAACATGAACAAGAATAAGTTCAAATGCAAATATCTAAGCAAGTCTAATCATATGTTTCATTGATTAAACGATGAATACATGGTCGATATTACAACTTGTCTTACAAGAATACAAATGAACTAAATAATTG
>CM067167.1:8781517-8950528 GCA_034093135.1 Erigeron breviscapus
CCGCACCACTCCTTTGGTGCGCCGCACCTGGGGTGCCGACCAGCAAACTAATTTTTGTTCTTTGATCAAACGAATTCCATACGAACCCATACCCCAAATCCAACCTGGGGACTTAAAATTAATCCTTTTAATTGCACTTTCATCAACTTTAACCATCCTATTAATCCTTTAATCCTTTACATCATGAATCAATCATTTAATCACCCGAATAACATGAAATCGGTGAACGTTTAATCAAATAACCCAACCCAAACCCTTATGGCCTGGATTAAGACTAATATAAGACTCACACAATCATATTTCAAAAGAGGAATACCAATATTACCTGTATTAGGTGACAAAGATCCAAGATCTAAGCAATACACGATCGATTTGGCTCCAAAACGAATAGATCTAGAGAGAAACTTGAGAGGGAAGGAAGGGGATCGGCTAGGGCTTGTTTAGGAGGAATAAAATCTGCATAATGGCTCTCTAATGACAACCCTAAGCCTCTAAACCCGTTTTTGACTTTGCACACATGTCAAAACTAGCCCCTAAGCTTCCTAATCCTTCATTATTGGTCACAAACTACTTTATTGACCATATACATCATTAATCCTTCATTAAATGTCACTACATAGACATTAATTTTCATATTACACACATTTATACTACATTAACATTTAGGCTTACAAGCCTCACACATAACACACATTAACCACATATAAGCATTAAATCTAAAATAGACTTAACGACACACACAATATTGACTTAACGACATTAGTCAACTAGTAAAGAAAAGTTGAAGTTAAATAATTAAGCGTTGACGGTACATGTCGTTTGACCCGTTAAATCAAATATCAAAAATCCATTTTTTAAAATAGCTGAATTTGTATTGGATAGAGATCCTTTAAAATTGATTTAAAATTGGATCATCTTCAATTAACCATTGGATTAAAATCAAGGATATTTTAATCTTAGCCCTTGATTTTATTCTAAGGGTTGAAGTTGTTTCAACTTTACCTATAAAGTAATTTTAAAGGATCTCTATCTATTTTTATTACAATATTTTTTTCCCCATCTATTATCAAAACTCATAAGTTAATCTCAGTCCATGCCTATTTGGTTGAATTTAATTAGCTATTGTACTTGAGCCTTTTGTATCATCCAACTAATTAAAGCGCAACAGCTACAACCTATAATTGGATACTAGATTTTAGAAGCGTGTCCAATACTAGACACGGGTTTATAACATGAGTTACAAATATAAGTTGGGTCGTCCATGTCAATGTATTCTGTTACATGCAAACATTACGATAATGTATTTTTTATTTAATAGTAAAATAATTTAGGTGTGTACCTCTCGATATTCTATTTTTTATCATATAATTGATTGGGACTTCATATAATGATGAACTATTTTTTGGGTTACCTTTTGTTCCATCTGCTATATGCTAATTAATTTTTTGTTTTTTGGGTTACTGTTGATGATATACCGTATACGGAGCTTTACCTCCGTATAAGAGACTGGATACGAAGGACCCTTCGTAAACAGCGAAGGTACTAATGCATTGTACCAAACAGACCTATCCGTAGCCGAAGCTACGATGTATACCTCCGTAATTCCGGAGCTCTCGAAGATAATAACAAACGGATACACATAAATCCTTTCCATGTTTATCCGACCCCCCAATAAGGGAATGATATCAAACACTCCTATAAAGTAGGACACGGTTCTAAGAGTCCAAAACATATCTTCCATGCTTAGAAAATATCACGAATAAGAGGAAGAGATTTACCCTAAATCTATATCTTCCTCTCCAAGACTTTACCATCTATATAAATAGAGGATGTGCCATACGGCAGGGCAGCATAACATTTGACACATTGAAACCTTAATCATCAATATATCCGACCCCCGAATCCTCAACACTCACAAACAAACCCTAAGCCCGATCAATCGGCTTAGATCAATAACAATAGGCGTAAAGCGGCTTATGGCCCTTTGACTGGAAGGGAATCACCAATAAAACACCCAAAACCCCACTCACACCTTTGGTTGAGCCATAGTGCGATTATTTGATCAATCAACTGTTTCTCATTAAGATTTCTTGAATTGTTGTTCATATTGTTAATGAGTTTGTGTAAGTGTTGATGTTGAATTTTAAGTTTGACAAATTAAAAAAAGATATGAATTTTATATAGAAGAAGATTGTTTGGTGGTAGCTTTTTAAGGAGTTGATAAATGTAAGCTTATAGTATTACAATTGCAGACAATCTAAAGTTTCCTTATCAGAATATATATATCGAACGTATAATCAACTAAAGATTGTTATTATTAATATAATTATAACTTTTTCTCTTATGATAATAATAGAATTATTCTATTTTAATATTAATTAAATCACAGTTGTAGATATGTTAGTGGTTGTATACACACATTCACATGAAATTATATACTGTAATTTGCTTTAAAAATAGATAATCAGCTATAACAACCGCCGTTTTGACCGGTCAACATAACGGGACTAGTAGTTTTGAAACGAGTCAAACTTTGATAAAGTAAACTTTTGTAGTGAAAAGTAGGCGTATGAATAGTCGTTAGAAACGTAATTTCAAAATAGATAATAATATGTCAATGAAATAATTGAACGAGCCTCGAGTTAAAAGTCTTAACTAAATGAATCAATTGTCGGGAGAAGCCGGGACTAGTCGCGAGAGTGCTTAAGGGGAACAAAACCCTTCTCTCTCTTCCTTTTCTTCTCATTTCTACTCTTCCCTTTCTCCCTCTACTCTCTTTTCTCCTCCTTCTCTCTAGAATCCAAGAACCAAAACACCCTCTTAATATTTCTTGCAAATTTTCGAATTTTAGGCTTGGGTTATCATCAAAGGTGTTAGTAAATCATGTTATAATAATAATCTCCTTCAAAGTTCAAGATTTACTTGGTTTCAAAGTGTTTATCCTCCTCCTAGCTCCAAATTCGGATGTCACACTTCTAGGACGAATTGGTAAGGGATTTCACTCTTAAAATGTTTGATTTACATTGTAGTATACTTCCTTGGTATAGATCTAAACGATTGGTGGTCGATTTAGGTGAAAAATGTGTGTTTTTGGTCAAAAACGGGTTTGAAACCAAAGGATGAGAAATCGGAAGTGGGTGTAACACCCCGAGCCAAGGCTCAGAATATCCCGGAAATCATATAGCACAAGGTGGGATTAATGTAGAACATGAACTAAATGCAAATAAAGGATTCAGTGAATCCTTACAATAAGATAAACAAGTATCAAAAATACAAACAGAGCAAGTCATCATCAAAAATTACAACAGAACATCAAAAGGTGGTTAACGGTTCTAAGTACAATGCAAAAGAAGGCAAATGGATCCTTGATCCATATAAGTCCAAGTCTGGGTTCAACAGCAAGCAAATAATCAGACTCCACGCCCTGGATTAACCTGGTTTCCTGAAAAGTGTACTAAGCATAGTCAACACAAGGTTGGTGAGTTCGCAGTAATGGTCCATTAGAAACCATCGTCAATAATCATAATATACGAGTAGAGGTGAAACATGACTTACAGTGAGCCTCTATGAAAAACACAACAACATCCACAACAAGATTACACAAAACAAGCAAAACGTGTAATGAGCAATATACTCAAATAATATACGTAACATCTACTCAAATCAAGTATCATATCCTCTTCAGTGGGATTTATACACGTCATACGTCATATCCTCTTCAGTGGGATTTATACACTACATATATCATATCCTCTTCAGTGGGATTTATATACGTCATATCCTCTTCAGTGGGATTTATACACGTCATACGTCATATCCTCTTCAGTGGGATTTATATACGTCATATCCTCTTCAGTGGGATTTATACACTACATATGTCATATCCTCTTCAGTGGGATTTATACACGTCATACGTCATATCCTCTTCAGTGGGATTTATACACTACATATATCATATCCTCTTCAGTGGGATTTATACACTACATATATCATATCCTCTTCAGTGGGATTTATACACTACATATGTCATATCCTCTTCAGTGGGATTTATATACTACATATGCATCAATCAACATCCATTCATCACAAGTCCATCAATCATCGAATTTAAATTAAACTATACGTACATACACTTAGGAGGATTCTACCTCCTTCGAGTCCTAGATGCTTATATATAGGGTCACCCGCAGCCTTCCCACCACATCTAAAACCCTTTGGAGGCATAACCGACTTCCATGTATGCACGTCTATCCTAACAGTAATAATAATACCTAAGTGTACCATGACAACAATAAATCATTACAAACCCAATATTCTCAAGTCTAACAACTTGGTAGTACATTGTACATTGCGCGATCTCAAGTGTATGACACTTGGAAGTACGTGGAACCATTCATCAAGTAAGTATACTTGGAAGTACATCAACCAAACACCAAGTACGAACCTAACCAATCTCAATCACCACACCATCATAGCACAAATAAATCAAACTACAATGCACATACATTTCATACGCCTTTACATTTAAGGAATCATAGATGTTTATATATAGGGTCACCCGCAGCCTTCCCACCACATCTAAAACTCATTAAAGGTATCATCGTCTTCCATGTATGTACAACTATCCTAATAAAAATAATATACTTCACAACTTAACCAAGTCAATCAAACGTAATAAACCGTCTCATCAATCCGACAACCAAACCAATCGATCAATCACTCACTCAACCATTTAATCAACGACCATAAATCCGTAAGTTCACCAATACAACGATAGAAGTATGAATAAGTACGTATCTCACAAGTCAAGTACATCAAGGCATTCATGTCTATCTCAAACGCAATCCCAAAGTCCATCATTTACTCTAAACAACGCGTACATATACTTCGGAGGATTTTACTTTCATCAAGTTCTAGATGCTTATGTATAGGGTCACCCGCAGCCTTCCCACCACATCTAAAACTCTTTGAAAGTAAAACCGACTTCCATGTATGCACTTCTATCCTAAAGAGTTACCATATCACAAACACAGTCGTAAACCATCACACTATCAATCAAAACTGTCTACCAAACGATAATCAATCAGAAATTAACTAGACAGGCAATCAGGTCAACCAGACAAACAAACAACACGTATATGTACACTTTTCAGCCCGAATCTCTATTGAGTAGGGAGCTACGAAACTCACCTGATCGGCAAAGAAAAGCTAAGTTTGATATAGAGTCAAGTTATTGCCGTACAATGTTCACTTCACGATCCAACACCTAAATATCGAACATATACATTCACATCAACATTCATAAACACGTATACATGACTTATCAATTTCACGTCAATCATATCCTCTTCAGTGGGATTTATACACGTCATACGTCATATCCTCTTCAGTGGGATTTATACACGTCATACGTCATATCCTCTTCAGTGGGATTTATACACGTCATACGTCATATCCTCTTCAGTGGGATTTATATACGTCATATCCTCTTCAGTGGGATTTATACACGTCATACGTCATATCCTCTTCAGTGGGATTTATACACGTCATACGTCATATCCTCTTCAGTGGGATTTATACACTATACGTCATATCCTCTTCAGTGGGATTTATACACGTCATACGTCATATCCTCTTCAGTGGGATTTATATACGTCATATCCTCTTCAGTGGGATTTATACACGTCATACGTCATATCCTCTTCAGTGGGATTTATATACGTCATATCCTCTTCAGTGGGATTTATATACGTCATATCCTCTTCAGTGGGATTTATACACGTCATACGTCATATCCTCTTCAGTGGGATTTATATACGTCATATCCTCTTCAGTGGGATTTATATACGTCATATCCTCTTCAGTGGGATTTATATACGTCATATCCTCTTCAGTGGGATTTATACACGACATATGTCATATCCTCTTCAGTGGGATTTATACACTACATACGTCATATCCTCTTCAGTGGGATTTATACACGTCATACGTCATATCCTCTTCAGTGGGATTTATACACTTACGTCATATCCTCTTCAGTGGGATTTATAATACGTCATATCCTCTTCAGTGGGATTTATATACTACATATGCATCAATCAACATCCATTCATCACAAGTCCATCAATCATCGAATTTAAATTAAACTATACGTACATACACTTAGGAGGATTCTACCTCCTTCGAGTCCTAGATGCTTATATATAGGGTCACCCGCAGCCTTCCCACCACATCTAAAACTCTTTGAAAGTAAAACCGACTTCCATGTATGCACGTCTATCCTAACAGTAATAATAATACCTAAGTGTACCATGACAACAATAAATCATTACAAACCCAATATTCTCAAGTCTAACAACTTGGTAGTACATTGTACATTGCGCGATCTCAAGTGTATGACACTTGGAAGTACGTGGAACCATTCATCAAGTAAGTATACTTGGAAGTACATCAACCAAACACCAAGTACGAACCTAACCAATCTCAATCACCACACCATCATAGCACAAATAAATCAAACTACAATGCACATACATTTCATACGCCTTTACATTTAAGGAATCATAGATGTTTATATATAGGGTCACCCGCAGCCTTCCCACCACATCTAAAACTCATTAAAGGTATCATCGTCTTCCATGTATGTACAACTATCCTAATAAAAATAATATACTTCACAACTTAACCAAGTCAATCAAACGTAATAAACCGTCTCATCAATCCGACAACCAAACCAATCGATCAATCACTCACTCAACCATTTAATCAACGACCATAAATCCGTAAGTTCACCAATACAACGATAGAAGTATGAATAAGTACGTATCTCACAAGTCAAGTACATCAAGGCATTCATGTCTATCTCAAACGCAATCCCAAAGTCCATCATTTACTCTAAACAACGCGTACATATACTTCGGAGGATTTTACTTTCATCAAGTTCTAGATGCTTATGTATAGGGTCACCCGCAGCCTTCCCACCACATCTAAAACTCTTTGAAAGTAAAACCGACTTCCATGTATGCACTTCTATCCTAAAGAGTTACCATATCACAAACACAGTCGTAAACCATCACACTATCAATCAAAACTGTCTACCAAACGATAATCAATCAGAAATTAACTAGACAGGCAATCAGGTCAACCAGACAAACAAACAACACGTATATGTACACTTTTCAGCCCGAATCTCTATTGAGTAGGGAGCTACGAAACTCACCTGATCGGCAAAGAAAAGCTAAGTTTGATATAGAGTCAAGTTATTGCCGTACAATGTTCACTTCACGTCCAACACCTAAATATCGAACATATACATTCACATCAACATTCATAAACACGTATACATGACTTATCAATTTCACGGCAAAACCCTAATTAGTTTCCAAAGTGGTTCTCGACGTTAAATGACTTCTAAGACTCTCAATCAATGTTATATAAGACAAGAAGTAAATTAGATTAGGGCTCGACGCGTAAAAAGGTCCAGAAAGTCAAACTAGGTCAAACAAGGAAATTTCAGAAAAACAAAGGCCGTAACTTACGGCCCAAAGGGCGTAAGGTACGGTGGTCAAAATTACAACTGGCGTAAGCTACGGTGGCAAGGGGCGTAAGCTACGCTGGGCAAGTTTTGACTGGGCGTAAGGTACGGTCAAAATGGGCGTAACCTACGGCCCTCTAGAAAGTTCACTTTTGGCGTAAGGAGTGGCGTAAACAGTGGGTTTTTTGGCGTAAGGTAAAACTTCGGCGTAAGCTACGCCCCAAAGGGCCGTAACTTACGCCCCAACAAAATATAACTAGCGTAACCTACGCCCCATAGGGCCGTAGGTTACGCCCCTTACTGGGCAGCAACACGACCAGCAGCAGCAAGTGCAGAAAATCAAGAACCCCAAAACCCTAAATCGACGTTTAAGGTTACAAGACTCGTTTTGAAGTTACATTTTACATTCTAATGCATAAATACACTTACCCAAACCCATATTTCCATCCATAACATCATCAAATTCTCCAAATCGTTCAAACCCTAATTAAACCCTAATTCGACCCAAACTCATTTTTAAGGCGATTTAGAACTTGTAAATGTACGAGATGACTAGAAACGAGTAAATTAACATAGATAGAAGTAAATGGGATGAATTAAACTTACCAAAACTTCCTTCTTGAGCTCAAACCCGAAATTAGGTCAAAATGGGTAAAATAGTTAGAACTTCAACCTTTGATTCTTCGATATGACGATAACGAGGTACAAATGACTATGATTCTAATGTTAATCTAAACCCAAAACACCAAATGATACTAGAGAAATGAAGAACTAGAGATGTTCTTGCTTTTGGTCTAGAGAGAAAAGAGAAAGAGAGAAAGATAAGAAATGAGAGGTAAAAGAGAAAGATAAGGGAGGAGGAATGGGTCAAAGGGCTGATGGGTCGTGGATGACCCACGGGCCGACCCGTTTCCTTCTCAAGCCAAATTACAATCGTTAGACATTTAAACACCGATCAAAATACATTATTGACCCGAATACAACACATTGCCATTTAATTCACGAAACGACCCAAATAACTTCCACATTGTCATTTAATCACCAAAACGACCCGAATACTTCATTAACCTATATTGTTAGTCATATTACACGTAAAGTCAACGAGTCAAAATTCACGGATGTTACAGTGGGTTTGTGAATTGGTATGTTTTTATGTCGTGGTTATACTTGAATTTGGTCGTGTTAAAGTTTGGAGCTTTGATCTCTACGTCTAGTTGGTCCATTTTGGTGTTAAAACTCGTATTTTTGAGATCAGACCCGACATGCGCTAAATGTCTAAGAAATGCGCCGCATATTTGTCTCAGTAAAGCCTAGGTCTGATGCCCGCCCAGATATGCGCCGCATGGGCTAAACATGCATCGCATTTCCTCCACTGAGCTAAAAATGTGCCGCATCTGTGGGAAATGCGCTGCATATTTGTCACTGAAAACATGATTTTTCAAACGTCCATAACTTTCAAACCGTAAGTCTGTTTTCGATGATTCAAGTGACCATGGAAACGTTTAAGAGTCTATTTTTTAATGGTAACATCCTTTTAAGGTGAATTAAAACTTAAGTTTCCCAAAAGTGGGTTAAAAGTGAATTGGTCAAGCCCGGTTTAGTCGTTAAGTAACGAAATGAAATGATTTCACTTTGGTTGCATCAAATCCTTTTAAAATGGACATAATAAAGCATTTATAGTAAGAGTAGGTCAATATTTAGGAGACCTTACCTTTTGCTTTAGGATTAATGTAATACGTGAATGATAGGTTTCGGCTATCGTGGACATCGATTGTACTTTCTAATGTCTTGGGATTGTATTGTGCGCGTCAGGTGAGTTCGTAGCTCCTACTATTTGCATGCTTTAGGGGTGGAAAGATAATTGCTATGTGTTTATGTGCTATGCCGTAAATTAAGCTTATGTTAATTTTACGTGCATACATTTTGTGCTAGTACATGTCATAGTTAGACATGTATCGTGATTGGTATCGGTGTGGATGTAGTTGAACATATAAGATTGTTGTAGCCTATACTAGAATGATCTTCTGATGTGGTATATGATATTTGATGTGTTTATATGATTAGATATTGGTAGTTTTTGGTATGCTTAATGGGTGTTGGTCGGGTGGAGGGAAAGCCGATGGTATCACCTGTATACAAACCCTTCCAATACCTAAATGGCATATCAGAAACCTAGGTCCGTTTGGTGATTTAGTTAATTGGAAAGTGTACTCATTGTTAAACGTGTGTCGGTTGGATTAGAAACGTTATGATGTGGAACGAGACATAGGAACTTTGCATGATAGTTTCCCTTTTAGCGTATCGTTGGATAATATGTGTATCTATGCAAATATGTTAACGCTTAAGTCCACGTTGGTGGCATAACGCTTAAGTCCACGTTGGTGGCATATCGTTATTTATGAATGAATGATCATGTATATGTGAGTGTGGAGTATTGATTATGGGTTGTTGAGCCCATGTATTACCGAATGTTATTACTTGTATCTGTTGTATGAATCGTTGTTATTAATCGTTGAACGTATGATATGTTATGTGATCCTACGAACTCACCAACCTAGTGTTGACGTTTTTGAGTATCTTTTCAGGTATATGAGAAATCGCTTGCAAGCTAGGAGTTGATGCCTATAAATGGACCTAAGGATCGTTTGATTGCATTCTAGATCTTTAGACTCGGGCACGATGCCTCGGTTTGTTTTCCCTTTCATGGGATTAGTATGTTGTATTTTTGACTCGTGTATGACAATGTGTTGTGTTAAATGAACATCATATAGCTTCTCTGTGTAATATCCATTTGCAAGCTCGTTTCAGTTGCATCTCACGTTTCCGCTACTGGTGGGGTGTTACATCAACTGCGTAAAAGATCTACTTATATGGGCTTGTATTTATGTTTTTTCTATTTTTTTAATATCTATATTATTGTAATTTGTTAAAATATTTTTATTTGATATAAAATAAAATTAAAAATTAGAAAGAAGAAAGAAAAAAGAAAAGGAAAATGTAGCATTATCCTAATCAACTGACACGATTGTTTATAACATTTTAAAGATAAGATAAATTATTAAATATATAAATTTAAATGTAAAAAATGTAAGTAAAAACAAATTTAAAAGAATATTTTTCTAGAACATTGAACTAATATATTGTATTTCATCTTTTGAAATACTTTTTATAGACAATATTTTATATGTTGAAATTTTATTAATTAAATGATGAAAAATTAAAAAAATCTTTTCAAGTTGATGGCTAAAAATTGTAATAAATATAATTAAGTATTTAGGGCTAAAAAGTGTAAATTATTGATGGAAAACAAAAAAGTGTAAATTAGTGAGACTTTTTCTACGAATATTAATATAATAATATATTTGGATAATGATTATTAGAAATTTTAATTTATAATTAAACTAAATGATGACATAAGCGAGAGTCAATTTGATGAAATCGAGCAATGTGATTGGTCAATAAGTTATTAGTTCAACTGTCTTATAGTATATATTAAGATTAAGATTAAGATTGCTTTGTCGACCTGTCATCATGTTATACAATGTACGAAAATCATTAAAAGCTATATAGACTATTGTCACACCCTTGAAAATTATAAATATTTGTTAGACTTCAATAAGAAAAATGTGAAGTTCAGATGAAAATGATTTTATAAACCTTTTTCTCTTCTCTCAAATTTAGTTTCAATTGTTTCATTCTTTTTAACTAAATTGGAAATTCAACGCTGATGACCACAGATGGAATGGTGGGACCTCACGAGGTCAGGGTTTAAAACCGTGAGAGATCTTTATGGTTTCTCTTTGGAATGGTAAAACTGGACCATTGGATTTGGGCTCTGATCAAAGCTATTTTCTGTGTGTCACCCCTGGTACGGTTCCGGGTTTCCTAATCTATTGGTTAACCGTAAAAATAACGAAATTCAACGTTACATTTTTTTTTGAAAGGTAAATTTTATTCTAACACTCGCCAAACTCACAAAATTAAGGAGTGGCAAACAATATACATTGGCTAATTACAAATTTACATTAAAAGAAATCCAATCTTGCCAACTAAGTGAGCAAAGACTAGACTTATTCTTGTACCATAAGTAACTCGTGGTCATAATATCATGGATAATCTTCTCTACTTTTATCGGCTTTCCTTCAAATTTCTTCTCGTTCCTCGCCTTCCATAAGCACCAACATGTAACAAAGACCACACCTTTAAACACTTTTCTTGTCCTTCTGCCTAGTCCCACATGCTTGTTTATATCAAAAATGTCTTTGATTGAGAAAAAGAATAGGGGGCTGACCTTACACCACATACTAATCCTATACCAAGTATCCATCGCCACCAAATGTTCAATGGATTCGTCTGCCTCTTGACACAAACCACATGTTAAGCTTCCATAATGACACTTCCTATCTTTCAAAGCAAGTAGAGTAGGAACCCGATTCATGGAAGTTCTTCACATGAAGACATTACACTTCTTCATCACCCACTTAGACCATTTAAATACATAATAATTGTTTTGTACAACCTCACTTCTAAGGAATTCTTTAACTCCTTTGACAGAAAACTCCACATCTTTACTTCCTATCCATTTCCATCTATCCTTCTGCTGATTCAACACGATGCCTTCAAGCAGTTTTTTCAAAGTCTCCCATTCGTCCATTTCATCCATAGACAGAGTAGCACGAATCCACGAACAATCAGACCCAAACACTTTTGTGTTTGCTCCAAATCTATCTTTCACATAACACTTTTTCTTCCTTTCGAGTTTGAACAAACGAGGGAAAACAAGTTTTAGCGGCCGATCACACGCCCAAATGTCCAGCCAGAACCTAAGTTTATCACCCGCTCCATATATACCTTTAAAACACCCTCCCAAATACTTATCTCCAACCTTCACTTTATTAATGCAACCAACAATCGATTTCCATACCCCCGACACCCCACTATTTATAGGCATAGGCTCCCAACACCTCCTAGTATCATGAATCGAATCGATAACCCTCTTCCATAAAGCTTCCTGTTCGTTCCTATATCGCCACAACCATTTGGAAAGGAGGGCAATATTTACATCTTTCGACTTGGATAAACCCACCCCACCTGAAGAAATAGGCAGAGTCACCCTATCCCACGAGACCTAATGAATTTTTTTGGTATTACCCGACCCACACCACAGAAACTTCTGAATAATTGCCTCCAAACCATTCAAAACTTTATCCGGGACTTTAAACAATGAAAAATAATAAGTAGGAATACTTTCCATGACCGATTTTATCAATGTAATCCTTCCTGCCATCGATATGCTCCTCGCTTTCCAAATTGCAAGTCTTGATTCAAAGATGTTAAACAGAAAATCCCAATTCGAGATTCTGTTCATATTACCCCCTATCCTAATACTTAGGTGATCGAAAGGCAAAGAACCACACTTGCAATGAATTTTCTCCGCCAACCTACTAACTTCACTGTTCTCCACCCCCACCCCGATCAAGCTAGACTTATTTAAGTTGATCTTTAGTCCCGATATAATATGAAAAACTCTTAAAAGATGAGTAATCTTCTTTAAATTTTCCTCACCTCAACCCCCCACAAACTTATAGTCATCTGCGTAAAGTAAATGAGAAAGAATTGAACCTTGATTAGGGAGTTGCAAACCACGAATTGCGCCAGCCTCACAAGCCTTATTTATCAACATCGATAGTACCTCCATCACCAACAAGAAAAGAAAAGGGGACAATGGGTCTCCTTGTCTCATTCCTTTATGGCACTGGAACTCGAAAGTAGGAGCCCCGTTCACCAACACTGATGCCTTGGCTGATGAAAGAATACCGTAAATCCAATTGCACCACCGAGTTGGGAAGCCCAGATTCTTCATGGTATTAATGAGAAAAACCCAATTTACGTTGTCGTAAGCCTTATTAAAGTCCACCTTCATTATGAATATCTTTTTCTTTTCTTTTCTAGCCCACAAGACCGCCTCATTTAAGATCAGAGGCCCATCAAGGATTAATCTATCACTAAAAAAAGCAGTTTGAGTGTTAGAAATTAAAGAGCCAAGAACCCTCTTTAATCTACCGGCTAACACCTTTGAAATCACTTTATTAATGACCCCAACCAAAGTGATTGGTCTGTAGTCATCCAAGGATCCTGGGTCTTTTACTTTGGGAACGAGAGTTATGAATGACGAGCTACATCCCCTACAAATCGCTCCACAATCAAAAAACCTGTTAAAGAGCCTTTGAAAATCATCTTCAAATTTCTCCCAATACTTTTTGATGAATCTGAAATTAAAACCATCGGGCCCGGGGGCCCTATCATCTCCACACGAAAAAACCGCATCCTTTATTCCGGTTGTACTAAATCTCTCCACCAAACTAGCTGCTTCAGACTCAGTAAGTTTAGAGCCCAAGTCGCTGTTCAAACTGGGCCTATCATGCCATTCATCTTCAAATTTGTCCCTATAGAACTCCATCACCTTCTTTTTAATCAAAGAAGGTTTAGTTATCCAATTTCCATCCTCCTTTAGGTCCGGTATGTTGTTGCTCATCTTTCTGTTGTTTATTAGGCCGTGAAAAAACTTTGAATTTTCGTCCCCTTTCACCGCCCATTTGCATCTAGACCTCTACTTCAAATCTCGATTCTTACAACTTTCCAGATCATAAAGCTTATTCTTACATTCCAACCTGGTCCATGTTTCTTCTTCGGATAAATCTTTAGTTTCCATCTTTGAGTCGAGTTCATCAAGTTCCAACTTACATAACTCAACCTCTTCTTCGTCTTTTTTTTTCTAAATTCTTCTCTCGATATCTTCAATTTATCCCGCAGCCATCTAAATTTAAGCATGATAATTACATCAGGGGGACCCAGTCCATGAAACGAGTCAAAAGCCTCTTCCACCGTCTTATCGAACTCGTCTTTCCCAAACCAAGAATTGAAGAATCTAAAAGGTTGAAAGTCCCAAGTTTGCAACGATTATGTAATTAAACAACTAATGTAAATTACACTAAGAAAGCAAGATAAGAAAGTAAACACGTTTAATCATAAGTAGTATTAATTAAACGGTGAATACATGGTTGGTTTATAACAGAAGAAAGAAAGAAATATTGTTAAGTTTTTGCACACACAAAAACTTAACAATTATACAATTCTACAATGAGAGAAAAAAACACACTAAGTGACTATTGTAGAATGAACCAACAACTTGGCGGCTAGGTCAAGTGATGCTTTATATAGGGGAGAAAAGGCATCACATGACAAACCAATAGATGTTGACATATGATGGTTGTCAACTATCTATTGGTGTGTAAGACTGGTCTTCAGACATCTCTGTTTGCCATCTTGTTTCTTTCCCAAAACGGCATGAAAGAGAAACACCTTAGTACCATTTGGTACAAGGTCACATGTCTTCATCTTGATCTATCAACACGTATCCTTGGGGACCAGCCTTCTTATCTTCATTTTCCCGCCCATATTTGACTTACAAGACAGGGCGGTGAGTCATTGAACTTATCCTTTAACTCGAAGATAATAATGATCGTTGAAGGCTCTCTGATGAAATTTCTCGCTGAGGCTGTCAGCGACTACTTGACTCAGCAAGTAATCTTCAGCGAATCCATGACTCAACAATCTCCCCCTATTCGCTGAGGAGACTTTGCTGAGTGTAAGTCGCTTGAACTTACAAGAATTTGAAATTGAAATGAGGGAATGCTGATTTTATATATATGACAAACACCTTTACAATGAGCAGCATTACAAAGATTACAAGACTACTTAATCCCATTGAGATTCTTGCTTGGCCTCGATAAATGCTCTATCTTGTTGTCTTTCAGGCTTCAGCAACTCTTGATCAATCATCTTTATAAACGTGGGATCATTGGAAGTCTGAGCACAATACTTCCTTATTTTCAGAAGGAAAGCAGAGGAAGCAATTCCAATCTCGTTGGTCCTGAAAAAGAGTTCATGATCATGGACATTGCAAAAACAGAAACCTCCCAGCTTCTCGTCATAGGTACCTTCGATAAAAAGGGTTCTGGAAGGCATCTTCAAATTTAGCAGCGACTCCTCATCTATATCAGTCTTGGGAACCATTATGAGTACAGTGGGGAGACGAGAAACTTGGGATCCAGACGCTGATCTCTTTGATCCAACTCTGGGTTGCTGAGGAGGAGGGAAGGGATGTCTTGCAGCGCTGAGCAGAGAGTCCTTGACTTTGTATTTTTGTTCCATTTTGCGAGTATGCTTTATCTGCTCACCTGCCATTTTGATCAACGGTTCATAACTTACAGCTGTCTTGTCCTTGATCAGCTTGTAAATTTCGATCCATTCAGTTGGCCCAAGTGTATCTTTAGTCACATTTTTCAGAGTATACAACTTGGGCACTCCTTTTCTTTGGAGATGAAGGTTCATCCCTTGATTGGTCAGAGTGACCCTGACTGACTGGATCTCCTCTTTCCTTTGCCTTATCTCCCATGATTTAAGGTAGAGTTCTTTGCCTTCTTCAAAGTTTTTCCTTTTCTTAGCGAAGAACTCTTCCTCATTCTTTTTCAATACTTCCAAACCACCAGATTGCTGTGCTAACATTTGCACTTCATCATCAGCATCCTTCAGGTCTTCACTTACAATCTTCTCACTTTTATATTTTCTAGAGAGTTCCTCTTCTCTTTTCTTTTGTTTCAGCTCCTCCTGACGTACAACCTCTTCAGGAGTGATTTCAGCAGTTGTCTTTTGAGGTGGTGAAGGCTTAGGGAAAGCTCCAGCCATTAACTTTTCTTGTTGTTCTCTTGCTGAAATGGGAACCTTTGGTGGCTTGCTTTGAGTAACCACTGCTGCTTTACCCTTATCAGCATATCTCTTTTTAAGGGCAGCGTGGAACTCAGCAGTAGGCTTGAAGATAGAAACATTTATTGGTTTTGCTGGCACATTCTCAGCAACAACCTTCTCAGCTTGCTCCCCCTGAATACTTGTTGCCGGTTTAACAACCTTCTCAGCAATTGTTGTTTGCTCCCCCTCAACGTTTGCTGCCGGTTCATCAACCATCTCAGCGTTACCAATGTTTTTAGTGAGGGGAGCTTGGGGAAGATTAGATGTTGGATCCTTCTCAATATTTTTCTCCCCCTTGGAAGTAGCTGAGGGACTAGCTACTTCCACTTTATCTTTTGTGAGGAGGCCCAGCATTTCAACCATCATACCCTTCAGATTTTCAACTTCTTTTTCAAGCTTCTTGGTACGATTGACAGATTCGTCAAGTAGCTTTTTGTCAACAGCTACTTGGAAAGGAGTTTGAGAGAACAGTTTATTTTTGAGAGAGTGGATTTCTTGAGTGATGGAAGTGCGAAAGTTATCTTGGTGAGCGGAGAAGGATGAGACAGTGTGTTGTAGTTGATGGAGGTGGGCGGTGAAAAGAATGTTGGATTGAGAGAGTTGCTGAAGAGATGATAAGAGACCAGGCTGTTTGGTGACCTTCGCTGAATGGACTTCAGCTTTCAATTTGTCCAGCGAGGCGGAGATGGCGGAGTTAGAGGTGCTAATTCTCTTCATGCTTTCATTTAGCAAGGATTGATTTCTTTTAAACAACTGCTCATTGGACTTTGTGTGGGTGGCTTGATTCTTGGTGATCCCAAACACCATACCGTTGAGCTCAGCCAGCTCATCAGTCAAGTCAACATTTCCAGCTATCAACTTTAGAAAGTTTTCATGAGCCTCAATGTGAACCTTAGCTACTTGGTCTACCAGCCAAGCATACAAATACCCATGTCTATTGCCTTGGCTCTGGCAAATTTGTACCCTTCTCAACAATTCTTGCAGCTGACGAGTTTCAACATAGTCGAGGCCTGGCACATTTACAGCAGTACAAGCAGTGATGAGTTCTTCATCAGCAGAAGGAACCTTGAGATCTTTTAGAGAAACAGGATACTTAGAGCAAGGAACCCTAAAAAAGTCTGGATGGTGCAATGGGGGCACCTCCATGATGATTTCATCATCAATTTCTTCCACTTCAACATAAACACCTGGCCTTATTCTTTGAAGGTGACATAATTCCACTCTTCGCTGAAGCTCAGCATCATTCACTTCAGGCACATAGTCTTCATAAAAACCAACTTGTTCAAAGGCAGCTGTGGGCCTTGGAGAATAGCTTGGTGGAGGAGGCATATCAGCCAACGACTCTGGGATGTCCTCAAATTCAGTAGGAGGAGAGGAGATTAACAAATATCCTAAGTCTTCTGCCAAGAAGCCACTAACATTGGCCTCTTCTTCACTTTCTTCTGCGGCAGTGAGTGTGATTTCAGCATCATCATCTTGGATGTCAAACTCACTGCCCAGATCTTCATCAGTTTCCATTTCACTTGATAATATATTTGTCTCAGTCTCTGCACAGACAGTTTCCAAGACAATAGAAGAGGGAGGGGTAAGGGAACCTTGTGCCTCAGTCTCAGTGTGTTGTTCCACCAAGACATCATCGGCCGTAGAATGTGTTGACTCTAGCATCACATGTGATCTGGCTGCTGTTAACGACTCAGGGTGTAATTGAGAAGAAGGGGAATTATTTGGGGGTGGAGTTGGACTTTGACCTCTAGTGGGTTGGGGTGACCCAATATCTTTCACCAACCTCGCCTACAGAAGTTTGAGGTGGCTGCCTGCTGTTCCCATTTAACTCGTCAACAGCCTGTTGGGAGGCTGCTGATGGGGTGGCTTGGGTACTAATGTCCATGGGCGTTGTGGACTTCCTAACCTTGGGGTTGCCTTTGATACACTCCGCTTACGTTTTGGGACGTCAGCGGAGGGTGAAGATTGTATATTTTGAGTTGAGGATGCTGCCTTGGATTTACTTTTGGTCTTTTTAGAGGCTTGGGAGGTCGCTGGGGGGTTTACCAGCGAACCAGCCTCAGAAGGCATTTGAGCATCCACAGCGACTGTATCAGCCACTTCATCAGAAAGAAGTGCTGCCTCCCAGTCGCTGTCTTTCGGGTATAAAGAAGAATTTAAGGAAAAGAGTACCTCTTTCATGTGCGAAGTGAGGCGAGCCACCAAATTTTCAGCTGGTGGCTTGTAAATATTGTTTCCAACCCTCGCTGTTGGAATTGTTGACGCAGTTGGCAACACATATTCATCACCCAGCGCCTCCTTGAAAATAAGGGAGAAGAATATTGTAAAAGGCACTGTGTGAGACCTATTATTCATGTTGATCTTGTTCTTCATATCATTGAAGATCAACTGAGCATAATCCACAAATCGTCCTTCAGCAAGAGCGTGGATTATGGGCATCGATGTAGATGATGCCTGGTTGTAAGATCCAGAATTTCCACCCATGCATTGAATCACATGAGTGAACAGAACTCTCCAGATCCCAGGAAGATTGTGCTTTAAGGGATTGCTTGGGATCGCTGGAGGGTTCCTCAAGTTATAATTATATCCAATGGAGGGCAACCATGCCTTCCATTCACTTTCAGTTGCTGGATCCACAAACTTATTATCATTGGTTTCTTGTGGAAACCCAAGAGTGAGACGAAGAGAAGCAGGAGTGATGGTGATTGTCTTCTCCCCCTGGCGGATAGTCCCAGTGATGGACTTGTTTGAATCATCATAATCACAAGTCCACCAGAATTCTCTAAGGAGATGGACAAAAATCTTTTCTGGGCCGCCAAGATGCAACGATTTGCAGGAGATGCATGGATGAAATCCAGCATTGGCTTATACCCTTTTGTACCTTTTGGTACGTCAAGCGAGCCAAGATGATTGTTAGGTTTAACAATCATCTTCGAGGGAGAAAAAGAAACTTTTGAAGATTTAGTTACATTAACCGGAGTATAGATTGGAGAATTTAAATAGGTAATAGGAGTTTGTTCCTGAACTTGTGGTTCAGGAACAGGTGGATTTTGTGCAGCGGGGGAAGAAGAAGAAGGGATCTCAACATTTTCTTGTTGTTGAGGGATTTGAGATGAAGAAGCCATTGATTTGCTTGAGAAGAAGATGAAAGAGATTTATGAAGGAAGATGAACAGATGAAGAGAGATATTTGGTTTGAGAGAAGGTGAATAGTTATATGAAAGCGTGAAAATAGAGTTGTGAGAGAGAGGATGTATATATAGGGTATGGTGGTGGGCCACGATTTTACAATGTAATTTCTCTCTCCTCTTTTTCAATCTGTGGAACAGTTGTAACCAACAACTGTTTCGTACATATGTATAATATATAAAAGATTTTGAGAGTAACGTTTAAATAAAGAAAAGAAATTTTATCCAAAAATACTTGAGTGTGCGCCGTATTGAGTAGTCGTAACCTGTCAGTCAGACTGTCACATACAGAAAAATGACGTGATCAGAGCAAAAATCGAGGTGACTTTTCAGTTTGAATATATAAAACATGTGGTTCAAGATTTTGCCACGTCACCCACATAGTTACTTTGAAAACACTTAGTTTTGAAAATATCCTATGTTTTATTAAATGAGAATTTTTAATTTCTTAAGAAGGATATTTGGAAAGATTACATGCTGAAGGGTGCTCAGCATGTTTAAAGTTTTTGTCAGCGACTTCACAACTAACGTTGGTCGCTGACTACAGTTTTTGGAAAACTGTCAGCCATCAACGGATTTGATAAGTCTTTACCACTAGCCGTTTGCTAGTGGACTAGATGAAGACTTTTAGCTCTCCATTGCTTTTATTTTGCTTTTTCCCAAAGCAACAGGGATCAACGGATTTTATAAGTCTTTACCAATAACCGTTTGCTATTGGACTAGATGAAGACTTTTAGCTCTTCATTGCTATTATTTGATTTTTCCCAAAGCAACAGGGATCAACGGATTTTATGAGTCTTTACCAATAACCGTTTGCTATTGGACTAGATGAAGACTTTTAGCTCTTCATTGCTATTATTTGCTTTTTCCCAAAGCAACAGGGATCAACGGATTTTATAAGTCTTTACCAATAGCCGTTTGCTACTGGACTAGATGAAGATTTTAAGCTCTTCATTGCTTTGAGATCAGCGAGTAAGACTGACTTAAGCTCGCTGAATTGGCATACATGACAAGTCATGTCGTTGATTCCCCATTCAACATTCCTAACTTGCTAACAAGCAGTTTGAATCTAGTTTCATCCAATGGTTTAGTAAAGATGTCAGCTAGTTGATCATCATTTGGAATGAAGTAGATCTCGATGTCACCTTTCATGACATGATCACGAATAAAGTGATATCGAATATCAATATGCTTAGTTTTGGAATGTTGAACTGGGTTGTGTGTAATAGAAATAGCACTTGTATTATCACACATGATTGGAATTTTAGAGTATTCCAAATCATAGTCAGCAAGATGATGTTTCATCCATAGCATTTGGGCACAACAGCTCGCTGCAGAGACATATTCTGCCTCGGCTGTGGAGATGGAAACTGTATGTTGCTTTTTACTAGTCCAACTAGTCAGCTTCCCCCCCAACAGTTGACATCCTCCACTGGTGCTTTTGCGATCAAGCATGCAACCAGCATAGTCGGAGTCAGAATATCCAACTAACTCAAAGTTGGAGTCTTTTGGGTACCAAAGACCCAGCGTGGGTGTACCCTTGATATATTTGAAGATACGCTTCACAGCGAGGAGATGAGATTCTCTAGGAGAAGCTTGATAGCGAGCACAGAGACATGTTGCAAACATGATGTCTGGGCGACTCGCTGTGAGATACATGAGGGACCCAATCATGCCACGATAGTAAGTAGGATTCACATACTTACCATCAGGGTCAGCGTGAAGATTATTTGGAGGGGACATTGGAGTTCCCTTTGGAGTGACATGGGTGAAGTCAAATTTATGCAACATATCCCGAATATATTTTTCTTGATTGATAAATATTCCAGTGGGAAGCTGCTTGATTTGTAACCCCAAAAAGAAGGTTAATTCACCCATCATACTCATTTCGAAAGTGCTAGACATAAGAGAACTGAACTTTCGACAGAGTTTGGTGGATAGGGAACCAAAGATAATGTCATCGACATAAATCTGCACATACAGAACATCACCCTTATGCTTGTAGATAAAGAGGGTGCCGTCAATGGTTCCCCTACGAAAGCTATGGTCAAGAAGAAAGGTCGACAAAGTGTCATACCAAGCTCTAGGAGCTTGTTTAAGACCATATAAGGCTTTATTTAGCTTGTAGACATAGTGAGGATGCTTTGGATCCTCAAATCCAGGAGGCTGCTTAACATAGACTCTTCATCAAGATCACCATTTAAGAAGGCACTCTTGACGTCCATTTGATAGACAATGAAGCCTTTGTAAGCAGCATGACCGAGAAAGAGATGAATGGCTTCAAGACGAGCGACTGGAGCAAAGGTCTCATCATAATCAATGCCTTCAGCTTGAGTATAACCTTGAGCAACCAGTCTTGCCTTGTTTCTGATGACACACCAGCTTCATCCATCTTATTCCTATAAACCCATCGAGTGCCAATGGGTCTTTATAGGGAGGAGGAACAAGGAACCAAACATGTTGTCTTTCAAATTGTGTTAGTTCTTCTTGCAATGGCTTCCACCCATGAGGGATCAGCCATGGCTTCACCAATATTGGCAGGCACAATTTGAGATAGAAAATTGACATAGAGACAAGTATTACTTGTCGCTGAGCGAGTTTGGACACCATTGTGTGGATTACCAATCACATGGTCAAGAGGGTGATCAGCAGTCCATTTGAGTGCTGGTGTGTGAATAGAAGAGTGATTCATAGCGGATACTTTGGTGGTAGTCTCACTAGGAGTGGGAGTATAGGAAGAGAGATCAATGGTTAGCAGGGGTTCAGAGTTGCTGACAGGAGGGTCACTGAGAACAGTGGGTACCTCTTGCTGAGGAGTGTCATCCTCAGTGTTTCCTGAAAGAGGATTCGCTGAGGCATCTGAAATGTTTCCTCAGCGGTACCATCAGCATCTTGAGGTTCAGTTGAGAGAGGAACATTAATGGAAGTGGCATTAACTGTTCGAAGAAGAGGCTCAACTGGATCTATAGAATAAATGTGAGCAGCAATGTACTCATCATTTGGTGAAGGACTTGGAGACTCAGCGATAGGTTGTTCAGCAACATCATGATGTGTCGCTGATACTTCAGACGAGTCAGATAGATCGTTGAGAATTACTTCAGCAGATGACTCATTTGAGAGATCACCTAAAGCTGAACAGCTTTCATCAAAAGTAACATGAATTGATTCATCTACTTTTGAGTGCGAGTATTGAAAACTCTGAAAGCTTTGCTATAGAAGAATATCCCAGAAAGTAGCCATCATCAGCTTTGGGATCAAACTTTCCTAAATGATCCTTATCATTTAGGATGAAAACTGGGCAACCAAAAACATGGAAGTATCCAATTTGAGGTTTCTTGCCCTTGAGAATTTCATAGGCAGTCTTATCATGTCGCTTGACAATAAGACACCTATTTTGAGTGTGGCAAGCAGTACTGACTGCTTCAGCCCAGAATTTACTAGGAAGAGAGGACTCACTGAGCATGGTTCTTGCAGCTTCAATGAGAGTTCTATTTCTCCTTTCAGCTACCCCATTTTGCTCAGGAGTGCGAACAGAAGAGAAATTTTGTCTAATCCCTTGATCAGCACAAAAAGTCTCAAGAGTGTGGTTTCTGAACTCAGTGCCATGATCGCTTCTGAGTTCTTTAACACGTATGCTGTTGAGGTTTTCCATCTTTTTAATGAAATTAATATTTCCTCAGCAGCATCACTCTTAGAATGAAGAAAGATTGTCCAAGTATATCGTGAATATTCATCCACAATAACTAAGGTGTATCTGCTACCCTTAGACTTTGGACATTTACTGGACCAAAAAGGTCCATGTGAAGGAGATGGAAACAGCCACTTATAGAGTTGGCCTGTTTGGTTTTGAAGGTGGCTCGGTGGCTTTTACCTTTTTCACAAGCACCACAGAGCCTGTCCTTCTCATAAGTGAGAGGAGGAAGGCCTCGAACTAGATTTTTCTTGGCCAAAGAGTTGATGGTTTTGAAATTCACATGCGACATACGCTTGTGCCATAGCCAGTTGATTTGAGAAGCAGATTTCGAGAAGAAGCAGGTCTCGCTGTCAGTTTTGACAGGAGTGAAATCTACCAAGTAGATATCCCTTTTTCTTGGAGCGACCAAGACCACTTCTTTATTGACATTGATTACTGTGCCTTGATGCTTATCAAGGATAACCTTGTAGTCTGCATCGCACAATTGACTGATGCTGATCAGATTGTGTTTCAATCCATTCACATAAGCAATCTTAGTGAATTTGATCAGCCCATGGGAGAGAGACCCATATCCTTCAGTTTGGCCAGTAGAATTGTCACCAAACACAACTGTGGGACCATCGGTCTCCACGAAGTTATCCAGCAGGTCCTTGGATCCAGTCATGTGTTTTGAACAGCCACTGTCCAAATACCACACTTCTTTTCCTAGCGAGGCCTGCAGGATAACATAGAAGGATTTAGGAAGAATCATGAGCATCCTCGCTGATAGTATCGTCAGCAGAGGATGTGAGAGGAAGATGAGCAAAGTCATCATCATTTAAAACGAGAGGAAGAGGGGCTCTAGGATCAGCATTTGGATCAACTGGGAAATCAACTAGCTGATGAGCAGGAAGCATATCATGAGTAATCTCTCGTGTGAAGAATTGATCTTCAGAGGTAAAAGTGACAGAGCTTCCAGTGTTTAGAACAACCATGTTAGTGACTTGGCTGTTTTCTCCATATTCAGCCAGTATACTATCACTACCATTGGTAATGATTTCATGAGACTGGGGAAAGGAGATTCGCTGAGCGGCAATGTATTCAGCAATGTTGTCATCAGTGAGAACAACATCTTCACCCAAGCTGATATTAGATTCAGCTGGGGAGTTCGCTCAGCGATTTCAGAGGAGGGATGAGCGGCGGAAGCTGAGGGTAGATTTGGCTGAATGACTACTTCAGGAGGATTTCTGGAGTCTTTGTCATTGCAGTCAGCAGCGATGTGTCCTCTTTCGCCACATAAATAGCATTTTCTTCCAGCCTTCTGATTTTGAATCAGAAATTCCTTGAGTTGTGAGGACAAGTCGTTGACATGCTTATTCAACTCACAAATCTCATGATTGGAGGAAGAAGTTGATGCTACTGAAGGGGCCTTTTTCTTCCTGAACCGAACAGGAAGAGTTTTGGGAACAGGGCCAAGAATGGACTTGCCCTTAGATTGAGCATTTGAAGAAGAAGGGGAATGATTATTCAGAACAACTCGCTGACCTCCTTGCTGAGGAGGTCTGACTTGTTGAATAGGTATGGGTTGCTGAGAACTATGACGACTTAGAGCAACTTGCTGACCTCTTGGCTGAGGAGGTCTAACCTGCTGAACAGGTTTTGTTTGTTGAGGGACAAAAGTTCCCTTTGGAACATAGACAGAATTAGGTTGCTGATAACGAGCATCAGCAAACTTAGCTCGTCTATTCATTAAGTGCTCATGCATAAAAGCCTTTCTGCCAGCAGGAGAAGTATTAGAAGAAGATGAGGGCTGAGACGCAGGGCGTTCAGCGACTGCTGAGGGAATGGAATTCTCAGCGGGTTGACTAATAGGCACAGCTCGCTGAGGGGTGCTGTAGTCATATGGGACAGCGACCTTGCTCCTTCTAAAGGGTTCAACAATGAACCCACCATTGGGCTTAACAGTGAAAACCTTAGGAGCAAGAGGCTTGAAACCATCACTTGAAATATTCCCTTCAAATGTTTGGGAAGAGGAATATTGAACACGACCCTCATTTGGCATCATGTCAATAATGGGATGGTTTGGAAAGACAGTCTTAGCAAAGCTAGCTGATGAGCTAGTTTCTGCTTGTGACGAGGAAGTGTAAGTGCTGGGTGAGGGAGACTCATCATTCAGTTCAGAATGATAGTCATTCATGCCTTTAACAAAGTAGTATTTAAGCAATTCCTCACGAGAATTAAGAGCACTGGAAGGAATCCTCTCTTCAGCAGCAGGACTCTCGCTGAACATATTGGTGATGACAGCAGCAGTCTCATAATCACCACCGATTATGGCTTTCATTTGAGCAGGAACTGCAAGCTGAAGATTTGGTCGTGAAGCCTAGAGGCTTTAGACCAGGAGGTGACTATCTTTTCAAGGTCAGTGACCTGATTTTTCAGCTTCTCATTTGAGATTTGAAGAGTTTGGTTGAGAATCTTTTGGGATTCAAGCTCAACATGGACATTTCTCAAATCCTTGAGCTTGTCAGTCTTATCACTTAGCTCAGCACTTACTGAGTTAAGTTTAGACTGAAGATCAGCACGAATAGATTCGACGTACTGAATATCACAAGTAAGAGATTCAAGAATTTTAGGTTTATCCTCTTCAGAGGCAGAGGAAAAAGTGCATACCTTCTTGATTGTGACATTGACCCACTGACTGGAGCACACTTGATCTTTTGTCAGCGCATGGTCATCAGCGAGTGCCATAAAGCAGATGGCATCAACAAAGTCCTCGCTGTCAGAAACGTCGGAATCAGCCCAGTCATGTTCTTCAACAACAAGACCTTTGGCGGGAGTTTTGGCTTCTTCAACATCAGCCATTTTGGCACGAAGCTCATAATACTTCTTTTTTTATTCATCAGCAGGCTTGACTGAAGAGGGCCTCGCTGATGATGAAGAGGGCTTCGCTGCCTGCAAAGAAGAATAGAAACTTTGCATTCCTTTTGGTAATGGCCTTACGACCACACCTCCAACATTCTTCTTGAGACTTGTCTACCACTGGTTTTTGGAAACGAGTCGACCTACGACCATTCCAATTTTTAGAATATCGTTTACCAGCGAGAAGAGCAAAGTTCATGAAGTCCGAGAACATCTCTTGTCTCTCCTCGAAATTGAGGTCATTGACAAGATCTTGGACGTTAGAGGGGGTAGAATTGCTGATGTCCATGTCAAGATGGACAGGACTAACTTCAGCAGAGACCAGGGCAAGAGAGTCATGAACATTAGAGACACTAGATAAAGAAGAGGAAGAAGTTGAAGCATATGAACCAGCATGCCTCTTAGACTCAGCCTCAGCTCTCAAAGTTTGAGCGAGGGCTCTTTCTTAAAATTGAAGAGTGTCATAGAGTGACTCTAAGTCATGCTCCTTCAGTTGCTTAGTTGTTCTGAGAATTTGCCTTAAGCCTTGCCATTTGATGGGCAAGACGTCAATGAACTTGTAGCATATTTCAAGCGTATTATGCTCTATGCCCACATTTGTCATATCATTCAAAAGGCACTTAAAGCGATTATACGTGCCATCCAGACTCTCATTAGGAAGAGAAAAGAATCCTTCATAGGCACGTTTAAGATCTATCTTTTTGGTAGCGAGAACATCTTCCGTACCATCAAATCTGGTACAAAGATTATCCCACACCTTTTTAGCAGAAGTAAGTTTGATGACAGATTTCATTATATCATCAGGAAGGGTAGTAATAATAAGATTTCTCAACCGAGCATCCAGATTGACAAGCCTACGCTCGTCATCTGTCCATTGTACTTCTGGTTTTATGAGCTCAGTGACAAACTCAGGAGCATCAGCAGTGGCTCCTGGTGTCCTGGTAACCAGAACAGGTACATATGGCCCTCTGGTTAGAATGGTCATAAGATAGGGTTCAACTCCTACGATGTTTAGGAGCATTCTCTCCTTCCAAGATCCGAAATCATGTGAATCAAATCTGGGTGGGATGGAGACATACCCAAAATCTCTGGTATTAACCAGAGAAGGAACAGAAGACATAATAAGAAAAGAAAAATAGACAGAAGATTAAGGAAAAGTTTTTAGATGCAGAGAATCAAAGTACAGAAAGGAAGAAAGATAATCTTGCAAACTTTTACTCAGATCAGATTCGGTGTGTCGAACCACCGCTCTGATACCAACTGAAACAACAATGTAAATTACACTAAGAAAGCAAGATAAGAAAGTAAACACGTTTAATCATAAGTAGTATTAATTAAACGGTGAATACATGGTTGGTTTATAACAGAAGAAAGAAAGAAATATTGTTAAGTTTTTGCACACACAAAAACTTAACAATTATACAATTATACAATGAGAGAAAAAAACACACTAAGTGACTATTGTAGAATGAACCAACAACTTGGCGGCTAGGTCAAGTGATGCTTTATATAGGGGAGAAAAGGCATCACATGACAACCCAATAGATGTTGACACATGAAGGTTGTCAACTATCTATTGGTGTGTAAGACTGGTCTTCAGACATCTCTGTTTGCCATCTTGTTTCTTTCCCAAAACGGCATGAAAGAGAAACACCTTAGTACCATTTTGGTACAAGGTCACATGTCTTCATTTGATCTATCAACACGTGTCCTTGGGGACCAGCCTTTCTTATCTTCATTTTCCCGCCCATATTTGACTTACAAGACAGGGCAGTGAGTCATTGAACTTATCCTTTAACTCGAAGATAATAATGATTGTTGAAGGCTCGCTGATGAAATTCTCGCTGAGGCTGTCAGCGACTACTTGACTCAGCAAGTAATCTTCAGCGAATCCATGACTCAACAATTTCCCCCTATTCGCTGAGGAGACTTCGCTGAGGAAACGTTGCTTGCACTCACAAGTAACTTAAGATAGAATGAAGGAATGCTGATTGTTATATATATGACAAACACCTTTACAATGAGCAGCATTACAAAGATTACAAGACTACTTAATCCCATTGAGATTCTTGCTTGGCCTCGATAAATGCTCTATCTTGTTGTCTTTCAGGCTTCAGCAACTCTTGATCAATCAGTCTTATAAACTCTGGATCATTGGAAGACTGAGCACAATACTTCCTTATTTTCAAAAGAAAGCAGAAGGAGCAATTCCAATCTCGTTGGTCCTGAAAAGAGTTCATGATCATGGACATTGCAAAAACAGAAACCTCTCAGCTTCTCATCATAGTACCTTCCATAAAAAAGTTCTGGAAGGCATTTTCAAATTTAGCAGCGGCTCCTCATCTATATCAGTCTTGGGAACCATTCTGAGTACAGTGGGGAGACGAGAAACTTGGGATCCAGACGCTGATCTCTTTGAATCCAACTCTGGGTTGCTGAGGAGGAGGGAAGGGATGTCTTGCAGCGTGAGCAGAGAGTCTTTGACTTTGTATTTTTGTTCCATTTTGCGAGTATGCTTTATCTGCTCACCTGCCATCTTGATCAGCGGTTCATAACTTACAGCTGTCTTGTCCTTGATCAGCTTGTAAATTTCGATCCATTCAGTTGGCCCAAGTGTATCTTTAGTCACATTTTTCAGAGTATACAACTTGGGCACTCCTTTTCTTTGAAGATGAAGGTTCATCTCTTGATTGGTCAGAGTGACCCTGACTGACTGGATCTCCTCTTTCCTTTGCCTTATCTCCCTTGATTTAAGGTAGAGTTCTTTGCCTTCTTCAAAGTTTTTCCTTTTCTTAGCGAAGAACTCTTCCTCATTCTTTTTCAATACTTCCAAACCACCAGATTGCTGTGCTAACATTTGCACTTCATCATCAGCATCCTTCAGCTCTTCACCAACAATCTGCTCACTTATATATTTTCTAGAGAGTTCCTCTTCTCTTTTCTTTTGTTTCAGCTCCTCCTGACGTACAACCTCTTCAGGAGTGATTTCAGCAGTTGTCTTTTGAGGTGGTGAAGGCTTAGGGAAAGCTCCAGACATTAACTTTTCTTGTTGTTCTCTTGCTGAAATGGGAACCTTTGGTGGCTTGCTTTGAGTAACCACTGCTGCTTTACCCTTATCAGCATATCTTTTTTCAAGGGCAGCGTGGAACTCAGCAGTAGGCTTGAAGATAGAAACATTTATTGGTTTTGCTGGCACATTCTCAGCAACAACCTTCTCAGCTTGCTCCCCCTGAATACTTGCTGCCGGTTTAACAACCTTCTCAGCAATTGTTGTTTGCTCCCCCTCAACGTTTGTTGCTGGATCATCAACCATCTCAGCGTTACTAATGTTTTATGGAAGGTACCTATGACGAGAAGCTGGGAGGTTTCTGTTTTTGCAATGTCCATGGTCATGAACTCTTTTTCAGGACCAACGAGATTGGAATTGCTTCCTCTGCTTTCCTTCTGAAAATAAGGAAGTATTGTGCTCAGACTTCCAATGATCCCACGTTTATAAAGATGATTGATCAAGAGTTGCTGAAGCCTGAAAGACAACAAGATAGAGCATTTATCGAGGCCAAGCAAGAATCTCAATGGGATTAAGTAGTCTTGTAATCTTTGTAATGCTGCTCATTGTAAAGGTGTTTGTCATATATATAAAATCAGCATTCCCTCATTTCAATTTCAAATTCTTGTAAGTTCAAGCGACTTACACTCAGCAAAGTCTCCTCAGCGAATAGGGGGAGATTGTTGAGTCATGGATTCAACAAAGGTTTCGGCCCAAAATTCCGATCCACCATAGATAATGAAATCGAATTATGGTCAGAAAACCTCCTTGGCAAAGCTCGAAAGCAAGCACCAGGCCAATGATTAACGACTTCTCTGCCCACAAGTAACCGATCGATCTTACTTAGTTTCTTCCCCCTATCACCCTCTATCATGTAAGTGAACTTGTGAGTCCCTTAAATAACGAGATGGTTAACCAATAGAAAGTGTAAAATACAACAAGTCTAATAATCACTAAATATGGACTAGTATTACTTGTAAATAAAGATGCAAGATATATAAACAAAGTAATACAAGACTTAAAGCAATAAACAAATAAAGTGGACCATTATGTATGTTTCATGGGTATTTTATTTATTGATGTGTAAATAAAATACAAGGTTGTTGCGGAATCAAGATAACACAATTAAGTGAGTATCCTAACAACCTATGATTACAATATGATCTATGTTTGTCAAATAACTCTTTTAGGATCGAGATACTTAAAGTTGTGAAGTATCCCTGTTTAAGATCGAGAGTATTTAGACAAATTCACTTATATGCAAAAGGAATGCTTAAAAGTATTTTTGTTCAAGGAATGACTTAGTATTTATAGGCAACAAAATTCACCAGTGAATTTTGTGCCGTACAAATATGGTTGTATACATTTAATGATCCGACAAGAACATTAAATGTATTAGATAAGAATAAGGATAAAGTCACATCAATGTGCAAGTGTATCCTTATTACCCAACCACCTTAACACACGTATACTTTTGTTAAAGAACAAGTGGATTGTTCTTTGGAAAGTGTGTTAAAGGCTAAAGTCAATCCTCGATATTAGTGTTCAGACTTGCAGGATCTAGAACACTAACAATCCTCCAGTGTGCAGATCTGGTAAGACTTTCCAGTGGACTCCGCCATTTGTTAAGTCTTCTTCCTTCAGACTTCAGTCTTTGACTTCAGTCAGAATGTCTTCAGTAGAATAGATCTGGACTGGGGTGAAGTCTTCAGTGAGCTAATCTGGAGAATGCTCCAGATTACCTGTACAAGTAAATGCTCACTAGTCTTCAATTAATTTCTGGACAAATCTTCAGAGGGACTCCAGATTCCAAGTCTGGAGTAGGTCCAGTAGAATATGTTTTCTGGTCAGATCTTCAGTGAGCTCCAGTAGTCGGGTCTGGAGCGAGACCAGCAAAACAAGTTTCTTAACAAACCTAAATAAGGTTCCAGTAGTCCAGTCTGGAGCCAGTCCAGTAAGTCTGGACTAAATCTGGACCTAACAGAACTTACTACCCTTCATCTTGAATTCATGTAAGTCCGCAACACTAATAAAAGAGTTAAACATTCTTGCACAATGGGACTTAAAAATCGAGCCTTTTCTTTCACTAGCGTATCGAACCGAGTTGAAATCCCCGATGAAGAACCATAAGCCCGGGGAGAATAATTTCAGACTTGTGAGATTGTCCCACAAATCCTTTTTAGCTCTATTACTCTAGGGGGCATACACATTGACAATAAACACCATCTCCGGGTTTCCTTTCATTCTTCCTTTAGTCACTAAATAATTGTTATCTTTTACACAATCGATCTTTTTGAACACCTCCGGATCCCACACACTTAATAACCCACCTGATCTACCATTTGCTTCCACAAACTCGTAATCATATCTCCCAATCCCCCAATAGCTCCTAACTAAATCATTAGAGATAATCCCACATTGCGTTTCTTGAATAGCAATGAACGAGACTTTCTCATTGATCTTAATACCTGTAATCCAATCAGCCTTCCCTATACCCCTTATCCCTCTGACATTTATTGAAATAATATTCATTGGATAACAGAGTTCATACCTTCTTCTTGGATGGTCTTCTCTACCGCTGCTATCTCTCTTTCTAAATTTACACCAACTATCTTTCCCATATCTAGAGTGCCTTGGACCTCCTCAAGCATAACAATATCTTTTTGATCTCCCTTACTGCCTTTCTTGTTAATATCTGAAGTGAGAGAATTCTGTTCCTCCATCACTTGTTCACCACACGGTTGATTATCTTCTTTCCACTGGGCCTCTTCTTTGTTTTTATCGGATACTAGTGTGGGTTCCTCAAAAATCATATCCACATTATTGGGCTCAATAAAAGATTCCATCGGTCCATCAAGGGAAGAAAAGTCCACTGGGCGTGGCCTCTTTCTTGATTTTATGACATTAAAATCCAAATTTGTAGAATTGCCCCCATCTTTCTTATATAGTTATATTTACTGTTTCGGACAAAAATTACCTAAGATAATTTTGTAGAAGGATTCAAGATAATTTTCTGACCAAAGATTTGTAAGTGAGGTAAGGTGTTTAGGATCTTCAAATAAAATAAGATTTTTGTTAAAGAAAATAATACGAAATAAGAGTTTTTGGTAAAAAGAGTTTGTGAAAATCCTTGAGACAGAATTATAGCAATAAAAGATAAAATTCGTTGAAGATAAAGATAATAAGACTAAAGATCAGTGCTGCTGATCCTAAATTGAGAATAAATGTGAAGATAATAACGACACCAGAATTTTGTTGACGGGGAAAAACTCTTGATTCAATTAAGAAATCTTAGGTAAAAAACCCCGGGAGGAATCAATCGTTCCTACCTGTGTTCTTTTATTATTATTATTATGATTACAATATAATGAATGATGAGTGATTTGATCGAATAACTAAGTGAATATGGAAATAGAAATAAGAGAGCAGTAAGCAAGTGCGTGTGAGTACAAGTGAGAGCAGATATCCTAATTCGATCAAATGCACCATATTTATAATAAAGTCTAATAACTAATCTTTCGAAAAATCTGGGATCTCCCGTGTTGCATTCTTCAACGTGCTTAGACTAAGTAAGTGAACATTGAGTCTTTCTTGACGCGTCAATATTCAAATTAGTTACGATTTCAAGGGAGACTAAGTAAAGAACACGTTTGATTTTCCTTGATAAGCTGAACGATATCTTTGAATCGTTGAGATCCTACATTCAACCGTTAGAATTTCCTCAGCATCCTGGATAGTTATCCTGATATCAGGATCCTGCAAAATACAAAAACATGTTCGAAAGCAATTGCAAGATTAGTCAGAGATCTTTGAGTCAGGATCCTAATTATGGATTTTGACCCTAAACAATTGTCCCCAAAATTTATATTCATTAGCCCAGTAATGAAATATAAATTTTAAGTTTTAGTTGAGAAGTATCTAAATGAATTTTTTATTCAGGGTTGATCGCGTATCCAGAGAGTTTAATGCACAAGTGGCGCGTCACACAGTGTGATCAGTCAGAAATAATGAGTAAAATTTAATTTACTCGGCTTGATTGGACGTTAACCTATCCCTTTGTCTTCCCATCAACACTTATCTTTTCCCCCTATTTAAACTCAACAACGCTCCGATCATATCTCAAAAAATCTTTCTTTTCTTCTTTTCCAAAAATCTTTTCTCTCGAAATTTTTTCAAAAACATTTCTTTTCAAAAATCATGTCTTCATCTTCCAGTCCCGTTTGGAAAAACAAGGTAAAAAGAATTTCTATTTTATTATTTTTCATAAAAGTTTTTCTCTGATCATTTCTTTTGTTTTCTCAGCATCTCGAGGAGATCATCGCACGCTGTGAGGAACAATCCCAACGTAATGACGATCTTTTGAATGAAATCTGGTGTCTATCTTGAAGAAAAAATACCTGATGTGGATGCTAAGCTTGCAGACGAAATCCTAGAGGGTTCATCATATTTCTAAATTTTTTAGGTGTTAGGTGGGCGATGATAGATATATATGAAAAGGCTTGAGTCCACTATTCTAGGTTTGAATTTTTTTAAAGTAGCTACTGTATATGTAATGGGATCTATAAGAATCCTAGTAGGCTACTGTTTCCTGATGGTGAATAAAATAAACTTGTTATTTTGTTTTTCAAGTATGCGTACCTTTCATTCCTTGTCAAAAGCAAATCCTGCAATATTCCAAAAAGATTCAGGATTTCGAATGACATACCTTGATAATGACTGTCAGTAATATTTTTAATTCTTGATTTCCTGTTTTAAGAAAATACACTAGAGAAAGAAATCTGTTTGTTAATCGGTTGTAAATAATAGAGAGATTATCCCTATTCTTTTTGACGACAGCGTAGTTGTTAAACCAGTTGAGTTGATTGAAAAATCAACAACCATTTGAATATTCCCAATCATGAGGGTCTACCCACAACCAGGAATTTTTATGACGTGCGACCCGGGCGGAAATGAGGTGTTAGTGTTAACCTCGACGTTCGAGAAGGTGATCCCTTCAACCTAGGATTGAAGTTTTAGTTCAATCCACTGTAGTCCGTTTAAGGACAAAACTTAGGAGAAATTGTTTCCGTTGAGGAAGATACCTTGAGTATACATTTGTGATCTTCATCCCTTAGTGTTAGGATCCTGGGTGTTAAAATCCCGTAGAAGATCATAAGAGAAAAAAGAGAAGCTAAAGACTGACGTTAGCCCTTTTGGCTAACGCCACTCCGACACTCAAGTCAGTATCATGGTTTTGTAAAATCAAGTTCATAAAGATAAGATTATTCATTGGTAATATGCTTTAAGGTGGATTGCATTCCATGCCCTTGGGGATCATTCTCCCATCTGGTTCTTGCAACCAATAGGATCCTTTGCCTGCTTATGCTTCTATAAAGTAGGGACCTTCCCTTTTAGAGGCAAGCTTTCCATCAGCTTTTTTAGTCTTATTTTTGAAAGCTTTTCATAATACTAAATCTCCAACTTTAAATCTTCGAATCCTTATGTTCTTGTTGTACGCTTTAGTTACTTGATGTTGGTAAGCAGCTATGCGAATTTTAGCAGCTTCTCTTAATTCATCAACTAGATCAAGATCTTCAAATAAAGCTTGATCATTATCTTGAACCGTCTGAAGGCTGGATCTTGCAGTTGGCACCATCATTTCTGCTGGTAGTACAGCTTCAGTTCCAAATACTAAAGAGAATGGTGTATGCCCAGTAGCATGCTTGACGGTGGTTCTGTCAGCCCAAAGTACAAATGGAAACTCCTCTGCCACTACTACACAACTCTAAATAGGACTCCCCAAATAGAGGCCGCATTTCTTTTAGACCGAGTTATATTAAGTTCACTTAAAATAAGCCCCTAAATAGAACTCACTTTTTTTTAAGACCGTGTCATATTAACGGAGCTTTACAAATCTCACCAAATAAGACGCGCTTTTGTTCGATATCCAACCGGGATTTATTAAAATTGAAATATGAATCGGTTATTATTAGATTCAACCGGGATTCATTAATCATTAGCTCTTATCATTAAAATTAAAAATTAAAAATAAAAGTAGAAAACACTTGATCCAAAAAACTTATTTTTCTGCTTAAATATTTTGTTCCCTCCAACCAAGTCCCGCCCCTTTCTTTCAAACTTTTTGTGACTCAATTTATTTTGAAATTCTTTCTCCATCCATCATCCCCATCCCCCATCCACACGCCTCACGCACGATTGCTTGTTGTGCCCTCTGTCATATTGATATTTACCAGGTGAAATTTCGAAAAACACCAATCTATGTTTTCTTCTCCTTATATTTAATTATGTAGTTATTAATTACTGTATATTTTAGGGTTAAATGCCAATTATTTATTTCTTTTGTTTTTTAATCAATTTTATGAAGATATTTTGTAGGCTGCAACCACTTCCTAATAATTATTGGTTTAAACCTGAAATAAATATGCCATTGCTAACCTCTTTCAATTCCTTGTTGACTTGTTTGATTTGGCTTAATATATGAGGATAATTTTAAATTTTGTTATAGATTTGCTACAAGAATTGGACTTTAGATTTAGGGACTGTAATCGTGTTTTTAGTGGATTGGAGTTTGGCAAGCATATGTCAACGACAAAAAGAGGCTAAGATTTTGGTTAATAATATTAAGAATCTGAACACTGGAAGTTTGGTGAGGAAGGAAACATGTCCGACATGCTACAGGCCAGATATATGCCATCTTAAAAGATTTAGCCACTTATATCTCGATAAACCAGTAAGTATTCTAATACACTCGTATAAAGCGCAAACTTACCCCTGTCACTAACCATATTTGATTACTTTCTACACATTAACACATAACAATGTTAATTTTATCATACTTTATATTGATATCTTTTGTATACATGTAAAACAGATTGTGGAAAGGTATGATGGTTCAAAGATTGAGATTCACACTTTCAATCAGGTTTGCTAACTTAAAATTCTATTGGATATATCTTTGGATAAATCTTTTTTCCAGAAAAACAAATGCTGAATATAGAGCAGTCAGATATACTCAGTTGTACCTTGCTCACACTCTTCGATTGCCATCGTTTGAAAAGGGTTTCGTGTATTTTTGCATTACTTACCTATTCCAGTTTTATTTTCTCAGAAGTATCCTCGTCTGGTTGTTGATTTTCTGCCATTGCTCTAAAGGGGAAACTGGCAAGGACGGACGGTAATTCAAAATCTAACCTTCTGATCATATTGGTGTTAGTTCTGATTTCTGTGCTTTTGGATAAAAATCATTTTACTATGTTGTTCAGTCTCTAAAAGCTCCATCGCTGTTGTATTGAATAGACAAGATTATTTGTTGATTAGTTCAAATGCAGTCTAATATGGCCAGCTGCACTTGACAATTGTGGTATATTATATTTTATGGGTCATAAATCTCTTTATGTATGATGTACTCACAAATTATTAGCAACTAATTTAATCTTCTCTTCTTGCACGATTTGTGGTTGAGTCAAGCTATAAATTTTATTTCTACTGTAGTTGGAGATGACATGGAAAACATGGTGATCATCAAGTCTCTGAAGCTCAGATTGAATGGGCTACTAGTCTAGGATGTTTCTTCCGTTGAGTTGAGGTACACATTATTTTTAAATCACATGTCTGATTTCGCAATCTAATTTTTTCAGTTGTGTTACTTTTGTTTTGTAAGTCCTGAGCATATATTAAGTTGCTGTGTGTTGTATGGCTGAGGTACGCTTGCTATTAAAGTGGGAGGTAGCATATTTCTAGTTTTCTACACAACTTACAAGTTGTAGACCATTCTTGATTGTGAGGTTTTATTATTTATTTATGATAGGTATAAGACATGCGGGTGGGTCGTTCGCGGTTACTAGAGACACTTCTAGTGAAAACCATGGCATGTGTACTAAAATGACAATCCACCTGAAGGTATGATTCTTGTTAGTTTGATTTGATGTTTGGTTTATTATAAAGATTGTTTGAATGCATTATCATGGTAAAGTATGTTTTCGGGTATTACTCTTGTAAGGCATTTATGTGCTATGCTTATAGCACCCACTATGTTTGTAATTTATTCATGCCTTCTTTGCCAAACCTTTTATTTTTTACTGTTTTTATGGTTATCTTTTGAGAACAGTTTAAACTTACCTTTCTGTTATCAACTAGATAAGTGACTTACACTACAATGGCATGTAGAGGTAAGTGACTTACGCTACAATCGCATGTAGCACCGCTGGCTTCTCTGAAATCATAAATCAAATGAAGAAAAATCCCCAATGCTCGTGTTGCCGTCAAGTGTTACAACTCAGCATTTGTACCTTTAAACAGTTATATCGTTGCTATGAGTAGACAGTAATTCATTCATACGATTCAAGGTACCTTAAGACCTCTATTGTTTTTTTTTTTTTGTAATAATGACACCTAATATTACTGTTAAAACATATTTATCTAATCTAGGTAGGAGCTCCCAACCACCATCCAACAGGAATGCACGTTCACATTTAAACTGCGTGGAATGAACGAAAGTGAAACGTTGAAGTACAAAACTTGTAGACGACCCGTTGGAGGGATCTATTATGTTTAGCTAATGACTTAATTTAATATTCTTGTATTTCATATGATAATCTAGAGTATTTTACTTTCAATGATTTGTTTAGGGTGAGTTAGTTTATTATTATGCATTGTATTGTAGTGAAGCTTTGTTTTAACTTATAATGCTATTGTTGCTTATAATTTTGAAGTTTTTATGTGAATCTGGTAGTGTGCGAAGTGAAATAATGATATGTAACATAGAGTTGATGATTGAAAGAAGATGTGTATATATATATACACACACACTCGAAAAGAAAAGCTAAAACTCAATTGGAACCCGGTTGTGATAAAAGTAGGAGTGGCAGAGGAAAGCGAGTTCTATTCGAAACTTGGCGGCAAGCGGGCTTTAATTGAAAGTAGCGGGTTCTATTATGTTTAATAGGAACCGGTTGTTGTTTAAAAGGGATCCGGTTATTAAAGCGGGTTCTATTATTAACTCAAATAGGACTCCCTCGCATAGGATACGGCTGTGAAGCGGGTTCTATCATTCTTTTTAACCGGGCCTAATTTAAGTCTGTGTAGTAGTGTGCCCGTAATCCTTTCCTGCCTTTTAGCCTTTTCTTAAGATTATTCACGATAATCTTATTGCTTGATCCTGCTTGACCATTAGCTTGAGGATGGACATGAGTAGAAGTTATCATTTTTATTCCATAGCTTTCACAGAATTCTGTTGTTCTTCTTCCAATAAATTGTGAGCCATTGTCGCAAATGATCTCTACTGGTACTCCAAATCTGGTCAGTATATTACGCTTGATGAAAGAAATAACTTCCTTTTCTTCAATTTGGACAAAAGCTTCCGCTTCTATCCATTTTGAAAAATAGTCGGTCATTGCTAACATGAATCTTTTTCCACAAGGCGCCTTTGGCATTGGTCTCACTATATCCATTCCCCATTTCATAAAGGGCCAAGAGGAAATGATGGGATACATAGGTTCAGCTGGTTGGTGATATATGTTGCCATGCCTTTAACAACCATCACACTTCTTTACATAATCTTTTGTATCTTTATCCATAGTGGGCCAATAGTATCCTGTTCTGACTATTTTGGTGCGCAATGCTCTAGCTCCAGAATGATTTCCACATTCTCCTTCATGTATCTCTCTCATAACTTCTTGCGCTTCTTCTTCTTCTAAGCATCTCAAATATGGACCTGCAAGCGATCCCCTGTACAAATTTATTTTGGATAATAGAATAATAGGATACCTTTGTTTTGAAAGCTCTAGGATTTTCTTGTTCTGGGATAACACCTTCTTGGAGATATTTCATTATTGGATTTATCCAAGATTTTGGGTTGTCCCCAGAGCTTGATTCTTCTGATTCTTGATCATCAAATGCTTTAACTTGTAAAGTCTCTATGGCCGGTCTCATGATCCTTATAATTGGTATTTTAGTATCGGGTGGGATCTTAAGTGAGGATCCTAGATAGGCTAAAGCATATGCTTCTATGTTTTTCTGTCTTGGAACCTGTTCTATGCTAAAAACCCCTATTGAAAGGCTTCATTTCAATGTCTAATTGAGTTAATATTCCGGAACTATCGGTACTTAATGGAGTCGTATGTTTACGCAGGTTCACGGAAGATGCGAGTGAGGGTAAATGGCATCAAGTACTCAAGATGGAAGCCTATGAAGTTACAAGACACAAGAAGGTGATTCGGGAGCCGAACGAAAGTACGAGAAGCAGCAGAAGCTGCCAGCGCCGTTGGCCCATCAGCAGCAAGGCCTAGCACCGTTGGAGCCCATCCCCAGCGCCGCTGGGCGGCCCAGTTCAGCAACCGACTTAAACACCTATTTAAGTCGAACTAACCCTCAAAACCCTAAGAGAGAGCCGATTCAGCAGCCCTAGCCGCCCATATTCAACCCTAGGTCGACTTTGCAGATTCCAAGGAGGTTTTGGAGCTTCTAACACCTTCCGATCTTCTTCCTCAGCCTAGATCTACTCTTTTATTTTACTTTCAGTTGGTAAACAATGTCTTTCATCTTTTCAGACTTTGTTATTCCTTTAATAATGTCAGGCTAGTAGGCTGAATACTTGTTTGGATCGATGTGATCATGTAGACGTTTATTGTTTTACTTTATTTTTAGAATCTGTTGGAGTGTGTTTTACTGTTTATCGTAGATCCATGTTTTACTAGTCTTTCATATTATTATCGGTTCTATATCTGCATGTATTAGTTTAATTCTGATGATCGGTCTATATCATACACTAGGATTAATACATAAGGATGGAAAACACTAGTCGATCTTTAACTAGATGTAAAAGGTGATTCACTTGTAACCGAGGGATCCAGAACCATAGTAATTAGGATGAATAGAACATGATGCTTAACAATGTCAGACGCGATCCTTTGACTTGGAAACGAGCACTGTGGTCACCGGAGTTAATTACTATCTGGTCATGGCTTAAGAGCCGGGTACTAAAAGATGAACTAGTAACACGAACTTTAGGTCATTAATGCTTAAACAATGAATCTAACGAGAATTTGTTTATAGGGTAGTGTGAGTCTAGCGACAACACTAGTTAATTAGGCAAAGTGAATCTAACGAGAATCTGAGCCGTGATTAAGTTTCCTTCTATGTTTTCCTGTCTTGGGACCTGTTCTATGCTAAAAAATTTGAAACTTTCTGCTAATTTTTTCACAATATCTAAATAAGCTATTAGTTTTTCGCCTTTAACTGAATAAGATCCGTTAAAATGATTAGCTAATAACAATGAATCCACATAAACTTGTAAGCTTTTGATACCCATATTCTTAGCTAATTCTAATCCTGCTATTAAGGCTTCATATTCTGTTTCATTATTAGTAGCTGGAAATTCGCAATTAATAGATTGAGGTAGCATATCCCCCTGTGGCGATTTTAGTATGATTCCTAACCTATTCCTCTTACATTAGCTGCGCCATCAATATGTAAAGTCCATTTTTCAGTATTTTCTGTACATTTTTACTTCTAGTCTGCTTCTTGTTGTAAATCACTAGTAAAATCAGCCACAAAATCAGCTAAAGCTTGGGACTTAATAGCAGTTCTAGGTTCATAAGTTATATTGAATGCACTTAATTTTACAGACCATTTTGCCATTTGATGAGCGTCCATATTGTGATAAAAAACCCTATTGAAAGGCTTCATTTCAATGTCTAAATGAGTTAATATTCCGGAACTATCGGTACTTAATGGATTCTATGTTTACGCAGGTTCACGGAAGATGCGAGAGAGGGTAAATGGCATCAAGTAACTCAAGATGGAAGCCTATGAAGTTACAAGACACAAGGAGGTGATTCGGGAGCCGAACGAAAGAAGTACGAGAAGCAGCAGCAGCTGCCAGCGCCGTTGGCACATGCCAGCGCCGGGGAGCCCATCCAGCGCCGCTGGGCGGCCCAGTTCAGCAACCGACTTCACACTATTTAAGTCGAAGTAAGCCTCAAAACCCTAAGAGAGAGCCGATTCAGCAGCCCTAGCCGCCCATATTCAACCCTAGGTCGACTTTGCAGATTCCAAGGAGGTTTTGGAGCTTCTAACACCTTCCGATCTTCATCCTCAACCTAGATCTACTCTTTTATTTTTACTTTCAGTTGGTAAACAATGTCTTTCATCTTTTCAGACTTTGTTATTCCTTTAATAATGTCAGGCTAGTAGGCTGAATACTTGTTTGGATCGATGTGATCATGTAGACATTTATTGTTTTACTTTATTTGTTAGAATCTGTTGGAGTGTGTTTTACTGTTTATCGTAGATCCATGTTTTACTAGTTCTTCATATTATTATCGGTTCTATATCTGCATGTATTGAGTTTAATTCTGATGACCGGTCTATAATCATACACTAGGATTAATACATAAGGATGGAAAACACTAGTCGGTCTTTAACTAGATGTAAAAGGTGATTCACTTGTAACCGAGGGATCCAGAACCATAGTAATTAGGATGAATAGAACATGATGCTTAACAATGTCAGACGCGATCCTTTGACTTGGAAACGAGCACTGTGGTCACCGGAGATAATTACTATCTGGTCATGGCCTAAGAGCCGGGTAACTAAAAGATGAACTAGTAACACAAACTTTAGGTCATTAATGCTTAAACAATGAATCTAACGAGAATTTGTTTATAGGGTAGTGTGAGTCTAGCGACAAGCACTAGTTAATTAGGCAAAGTGAATCTAACGAGAATCTGAGCCGTGATTAAGTTTTCAACAGACTAGCAAATGGGTAGGATAGTATTTGGTCGTACCATGAGATCTGAGATGCCAAACAAGTATTTTAATTTAATTACTGTTATTTGCTTTTTCAAACTATTTTCAGACTGAGCCTCTCGCTGAATAAGCGGTTGCGGCTTCTATTTACTTTTCAGTATTTTTAATTTGTTTAATAGGAAATCGTGACAACCCCACAACCGCTAGAATTACACATATTACTAGATTAGGTAAAGCGCGTCCCTGCGAACGATCCTGTAACTTATCACTAAACTATACTACATCCGATCGGGTTCTCTGCCCGTAGGTGTGTGTTTTAGGATAATTACTTGTACAACATTTATAAATTTAAAAGCAGAAATAAAAACCACCCATCAAGCTTTTTGGCGCCGTTGCCGGGGACGCGACGTATTCTTAGTTTAGTAGTGTAGTTCGATCCTTTCTTGTGTTTCGGCACGAGAAAGTTACTTTCAGTACTTAGGTTTAAGTCATTTTAGGTTTAGTAGTCATTAGGTCAAATTAGGTTTTTAGGTCAAATTAGGGTTAGTGGTAATTTCATTTCATTTTTAGTTTAAGTAGTTTAATTTTTCTTTTCATTTTTATATTGGTGCGTTTGACGTTTTTCTTTGAGTTTTGCAGTTTTACTTAGGTAATCAAGCTGGAAGACAAATCGAAGGATAAGAACATTAGGGCATCATCACCCGATAGGATTAGGATACACCAGTTAGAAGCAGCCTCATCAAACCCACCAAAAACACCATCCCAACCAAACTTACCTAGATTAGAAATGGACGAATTCGACCGACCTATGATGAAAAGGACGAGAGCCGTTGCACCGACACCGGGATCGGCTATAGTCCCACCAAACCTAGGAGATTCGTTTTCAGTCAAAGGACACCACCTTAAGTTAATCCAAGACAACCAATATGACGGCCGAGCCAAATCCGACCCCCATAAGCATGTAAGCAAGTTCACCAGCTGTAACTACCTCGTTTAAAAATATGGATTTCCAAAAATTTCGCCTAACGGCGTCAAAGAAAGCGGAAGTAAACTTTAAAAGACCAAACCAAAAGAATCTGTTTGGTTCATTCATTAAATGGTGTTACTAGCCATATCATCAAAACAAGTCTAAATGGAAATCCATCGGTTGCCCAACATTAAACAACCGACATTATAGTAAATACAAATCATAAATATCTAAACATAAATCAATGTCTAAGGCGAGCAGCCACTATGGGTAAACTATAGCAAGCTTCAAGATCATCTACCCATGCCTCACATCTTCTCACATCTACCTGCTCACTAATGTTGGACCTGAGGGCACAACACATTTTAAAAGAGCAAGTGTTAGCTAACGAATTAGCTAAGTAAGATAACACATAGTTTATAAATCATTTGTCCATTTCAATATTTGAAAGAATACATTATAATCGTTAAGGCACAAGTCATAGCATAAAATCATCTCACATTACATTAAACATCATAGGATTATCAATCCTAATTGTGCCAATCCACATCAAACATCACACATCTCACGTTTGCATCACATATCATATCTCGCGTTTACATCACATATCATATCTCACGTTTACATCACATATCATATCTCACGTTTACATCCAAATTATGTGCGACTTAAGCCACACATCTCACGTTAGGTGAAAGTTTAAGTGTTGGCGGTCATAAGACCTCACAACAACCCTCACACCCGACTTGATGGTGAAACCTTTCGGCAATCCATCTTTGTCGTTAAGGAAAGGCAAAGCCGATCCAGGAGTTGTCCGTATGTTCAAAGACATTGGTGGCTAGTTAGGCCTACCCGGAGTTACTCATCTCACGTTAACTATGTTGCAAGGAGCCACCCAAGCAACCACATCTACGTACTAGCCGGGCAAAGGCAAGCACGGGTTAAGCTTAACACTTCTCACATCAATAGCTCGAGCATTTCTCACATATCACATCACATCATTACGAGCTCGATTTACATCACATATAGTTTAGGTGTCCACATTACCTAAACATTTATCACATATTCATCTTAACGTTTGGCCCTTAAACGTGCACGTGTCATGGCAACTTAATAAGTCTAGTGAACTAGATGAACAAGCCATACAATCATGCACATTTCACATATCATCAACATATAATCACATTTCAATTCATCTCAAGACATTACATAGCATTTCATAGCATATCATTACATTTCATATCGTAGGGACTGCATTTCAGGCCTCAATAGTCATTTTCATAGCCCATATCACCTCCTGTGTAACCCCGAATACCCATAAGCAATCAAGATATCATTTGGGAATTTTTTATATGAAAACCATGTTTTTGTTGAACCCTCAACGTGTCAAAGTAGTTGACAGTCACCAAATTTGCACACTTGTGTTTGTTTTATCTAGACAAGTAAGTTAAGAACAGAAAGTAAAGAACATGAACAAGAATAAGTTCAAATGCAAATATCTAAGCAAGTCTAATCATATGTTTCATTGATTAAACGATGAATACATGGTCGATATTACAACTTGTCTTACAAGAATACAAATGAACTAAATAATTGCTAAGTCTAGACACACTATAAACTTAAGCAATTACAAGAGAAAAAATAAAGTGACACACACTTTGTGGTGACAACACACGTATAAATGAATGCGGCTGTGTTGCTTTATATAGGGGAGGAATTAGGGCAACACAGCCTTACAATGATAGTGATAGAATGGTGGTTGTCGACTGCTCATAGGCTCATTGTACTTGGATCCAGGAGCCTTTGTCTTCTTTACCAAAACGGGTATGAAAGAGAGAAACCCTTATTTTGGTCCCAACTGTACCTTTGCCATATAAGGTAATCTTCAGTTGAAGAACCACCATGTGACTTCTTGTCTTCTTTATGATTTGAAAAACTTCGTGCCTTGACACACTTGGAAAGTAAACCACCCGCTGACAAGAGTCATGACTCGCTGATGACTTGCTGACGACTCACGTCAGCGACCAAGTCTGGTCAGCGAATCCTTGACTCAACAATCTCCCCCTATTCGCTGAGAAGACTTGCTGAGTAGACTAGACTTGAAAAGAGTAAGGAATGATGAAAAGATGTCTTATATATATCATCTTTAAATATTACAAGCTGACATATTCAGCATTTATATTTTAAGACATCTATAAGTTAGCAGCTTCAAATTCCCAAGCTTCCTCTTGCTTGGCCATTCTGATCGCTGGGTCATCCCTTCTATGAGGCTTTACCAATTCTTCATCCAACTTGCTGATGAACCATCTGTTGTTGGATGTTTCAGCACACCTTCTTCTTATGCTTAAGATGAACCCAGTGGAAGCTTTTCAAGTTCATCCAAGCGAAAGAACAATTGATTGTTCTGGAAGTTTGTGAAGAAGATGCCAGCAGGACTTTATATCACTCTCCCTTCCTCAAATAAGCTTCTGGGAGGGAGTCTGGTGTTCAGCGAGGCATCACCAGTGATAGGAGGAAGATCCATTGTCACTGTTTGGTGCTCTGCTTTCCTTTTTCTTTGCACCCTTTTTCCTGCTGACGAGGAGACAGCTGCTGGAGTGCCAAACACTTGCCTCAGCATGGGCAAGTCGGCTTTGAACTTCGTTTCATACTCCCTGGCTTTTTCAAAATAATCTTTGAGCATCTTCAGTAGTTGCTCATAGCTGGCAGCCTTTTTGTCCTTCACCAGCATGTACACTTCAGCCCATTCAGAGGCACCCAAGGAGGTAGGCTTGACACCTTCCAGTTTGATGGGACTGTCAGCACCTTGTCTTAAGATTTTCAAGTTTGTCTTAAGACCCATTTCAGCACGAAAGGCTTCAGCAGCAATAATCTTTTGGGGCCTCTTTCTGTCCTTCATAAGTTTCAACCACTTAGCCTTTTCTTGCTCAAACTTGGCTCTCTTCTCGCTGACTTGCTTCTCAACATCTTTATGCTTCTGCCTGTATAAAGCTTCAGCACCACTTGCTTTCAGCAGCATCCTTTGCTCATCATCCAGCTGATCTTTTTCAATAATAGGTAGCTGCTTGATATATTCAAGATTTTTTCTTTCATTTTCTTGATTTACCTTGATCCTATCCAACTCCTTGATGGCCTCTTCTTGAGTTTTTCCATCAGCAGTCAAGGCAAGTATATCTATTGCTTGATGTTGATGGCCTGCTGATGATTGAACAGAGAGTTGAGCAGCAGGAAGAGAGGATGGAGTAGCAATTGTTGGAAGAGCAGTAGATCTCTTGAAGAATCCAGACTCAGTGAGCTGTCTTCGACGATCATCAGAGAGAGGAGTGATTTCAGCATTTCCCATGAAGCGGTTGTGAAAAATAGGAAGTATTTCCTTGGATCTATCAGTGGCCATTTCAGCATCAAATCCGACCTTCCATGCTGTTTCAAGTTCTTTAGGGTCAAACTCCTCCCTATCAGCAGCAGGAGGTACATTAAATATAACAATTTGTTGCTCCCCCTAAATACCAGCTGGGGGAGCTTCATCATTTCCATCTTTTTCATTCTCCCCCTCAACACCAGCAGGGGGATTTTCAACACTTGCTTCCTTTTCTATCTCCCCCTCAGCACCAGCAGGGGGAACATCACCAGCTTTGGTTGTTTCATCCATTTCTAGTACCTCTTTAGCAGAGTCATCATAGATTTGGGCTACTGCCTTGTGCACTGCTTCACTTACCAAATCTAAAACAACAGCATCAATTTTCTCCCCCTTGGAAGTTGTAGTGTTAATAACAACTTCCACAGTCGCTGGCTGTTTAGATTGTTGGTTCACAAGCTGCGCCAACAATCTCTTAATCTCGTCAACTTCTGACTCTAGTTTAATTTGCCTCTGGCGATCTTCCTCAGTAAAGGATGGGGAAGGAATTGGAAGATCAGCCACTTGTTTTTCTAAGGCATGAATTGCCTTAGTGTTGTTGTTGACATGAGTGGTCAGCTTCTCGACACTAGCAGCAGCAGACTTGCTAGTAGAGGCTGCCTTCTTTGCTGAGTAGCTGGCGGAGTTAGCACATTTCAGCAGCGACAAGCCACTAGAACGAAGGATCTGCTGATCATGCTTGATAGCTTTGGTGGCTTCTTTGATTTTGTGTTGATCAGCAGCCATGGAGGTGAATTTTTCTTTAATCATCTCTACTTCTGAGCAGTTTTCAACTTGCTTATTGTACCAGCTGGTCAGAGTAGAGATTAGTCTTTCAGATTCATTTTCTTTCACATCTACAGCAATCTCTGCATATTTGGTGAGATCATTCAGTTGATGCTCCACCCTTTCCAACCTATCAGCAGAGTAGGTGGAGTACGAAATGCCCAAATCTTTAGCAGTTTGAGGTTCGATTTCAGATGGAATCGAGGATGAGCAGCCAGGAACACTTGAGAAGGAAGAAGGCATGCCAAGAGACAGCATAGTGTTCACTGGTCGCATTGGAGGAGTTTTAGGTCTTACAGTACCTTCACCAGTCGCTGCTGCATTTTTACCAGCAGCAGCATCATTGTTTTCATCAGCCTCCATATCACTTGCTTCTTTCTTATCAGCATGACAGTAAGAATCAAGCTGAAAGTCGTCGGCAACAAAATCATCTAGGTCAAAATCACTTTCATCATCAATGGTTACAACATCGTCAACTTCGTCATCCCCATCACTAGCACCCTCAGCATCACCCAAATCAACTCTTTCAATTTTATCAACTTGCACCTCCCTTTCATCCAGAGAAAAATTTAAAGGGATTGGAGAATTTGGTGCATCTGTTTCAGTTGGTTGCTGCTCTAAATTTTCAATAGCAGCAGGGATTTCCTCCTCATCAATAAGAGAAAGTTGAGAGGATTCCAAACCCTTAATCATCACACCTTTTGCTGATTTCTTCTTTCTTTTTGGAGCATCGGCAGCGGATGATGATGGGGCAGCAGCTTTGGTGGACTTGGTTCTTGCCTTCTTTGGTGTGTTTGCCCTAGTGTCAGTGATCACAAAGGAGGATGGTGCAGTCTCATTGCCACCAACCTTTTTGTACATAGAGGGATAGGCAGAGAATAGAACTTCTTTCATTTGAGGAGAGAGACTGGCAAACTTGCTATCAAAAAGAGTATTATCACAAGCTGGCTGTTTGTAGACAGAGGGACCAATTCTTGGTGCTTTGTAGATAGTGGCACCAAATTGATTGTACTTTTCCTTCAACTCTTGTTTGAAGATTAGGGAGAAGAATCTTGTAAATGGAATTGTGTAGGAACGATTGCTTGCTTGGACTTTAGCCTTCATGTCTTCAAAAATGACTGAGGCAAAATCGATAAACCTTCCAGTGGCTAATGCATGAATAATTTGCATATTTGCTGCTGTGGCTTGATCATGAGATCCAGAATTGCCTCCCAAGCATTGAATAACATGAGAAAAAAGTAATCTCCATATGCCAGGGAGATTTTTCTTGGTGGGATTACTGGGAACAACTTCTGGGTTTTCCAAATTCGTACCATACCCAATGGTTGGCAACCACTCCTTCCATTGTTCAACTGTTACCGGAGTTACAAAAGGTTTTTCTTTTGTTTGGTCAGGTAGACCAAGAGCAGTTCGAAGAATTTTGGGTGTTATAGATATGCGTACCTGCTTCTTTTTAATGGTGCCAGAAATAGCACCTATGCTTACGTGATAATCACACGTCCACCAAAATTCTCTAAGAAGATAGACATACATATCTTCTGGGTCAGCATAAATGGCACTACTTGCAGGACATGCCTTTATGAAGTCCAACATTTGTTGATATCCATTGATACCAGATGGAACTTCAATGGACCCCAAATAGTTATTAGATTTGATTGAGATTGTATGGGCTTGAAATTTGGCTTTGGAAGAGGGAGCAATTTTTTCAGGATCAAAGGTTTTTGAATGCATGTAGAGGGGAACATTTTTAAGAGCCTTTTGAGTAGCCAGATCATCGGGCAACTCAACATAAGCTGGAGATTTAGTTTGATTTTTCGATGGTTGTTGTTCAGATGAAGAAGCCATTTGAGATTTAGAAATGGAAGAGGAAGATGAACAGTGAGAGAAGATAGCAGGGATTTTAAGAAGTTTGAGAGATTTGGAGAGTAAGAAAAAGAAGGAGAAGTATGAGAGTATGAAAAGAAATGGTGATTGAAGAGGATTTGAATATATATATATATAGCATGGATATGGGCCCCATAACTATGATAGTGAATTGTCACCAATACTCTCTTTCATACGTAATTTATACATATACATATACGTATATGAGTAACGTATAAAAGTGGTTTGATGTGACAGCTTGTACCCTTATTTCAAAAGTACTCGAGTTTTACGGCGGATACAGTGTACAAGTTGTCCGTTTGGGAGAAAATCGAGGTAACCGTTTGATATTCTTATTAAAATATTATTATAAGCGGATATGCTCAAATGAAAGAAAAGTTGAGATCTAAGTATATCCGCTGACAAAGTTAGAAAATCTGGTTACATTTTTAAGAAGGCAAATTTCAATCAGCGACTTTTCGACAATCGATGGTCGCTGATGAATAAGAATTACAATTTTTAGCAAATTGTCAGCTATAAACGGATTTGATAAGTCTTTACCAGCAGCCGTTTGCTGCTGGACTAGATAGAGACTTTTAGCTCTCTATTACTTTTATTTGCTTTTTCCCAAAGCAACAGGGATCAACGGTTTTGATAAGTCTTTACCAGCAGCCGTTTGCTGCTGGACTAGATAGAGACTTTTAGCTCTCTATTACTTTTATTTGCTTTTTCCCAAAGCAACAGGGATCAACGGTTTTGATAAGTCTTTACCAGCAGCCGTTTGCTGCTGGACTAGATAGAGACTTTTAGCTCTCTATTACTTTTGTTTTGCTTTTTCCCAAAGCAACAGGGATCAACGGTTTTGATAAGTCTTTACCAGCAGCCGTTTGCTGCTGGACTAGATAGAGACTTTTAGCTCTCTATTACTTTTATTTGCTTTTTCCCAAAGCAACAGGGATCAACGGTTTTGATAAGTCTTTACCAGCAGCCGTTTGCTGCTGGACTAGATAGAGACTTTTAGCTCTCTATTACTTTTATTTGCTTTTTCCCAAAGCAACAGGGATCAACGGTTTTGATAAGTCTTTACCAGCAGCCGTTTGCTGCTGGACTAGATAGAGACTTTTAGCTCTCTATTACTTTTATTTGCTTTTTCCCAAAGCAACAGGGATCAACGGTTTTGATAAGTCTTTACCAGCAGCCGTTTGCTGCTGGACTAGATAGAGACTTTTAGCTCTCTATTACTTTTATTTGCTTTTTCCCAAAGCAACAGGGATCAACGGTTTTGATAAGTCTTTACCAGCAGCCGTTTGCTGCTGGACTAGATAGAGACTTTTAGCTCTCTATTACTTTTATTTGCTTTTTCCCAAAGCAACAGGGATCAACGGTTTTGAGTAGTCTTTACCAGCAGCCGTTTGCTGCTGGACTAGATAGAGACTTTTAGCTCTCTATTACTTTGGTTTTGCTTTTTCCCAAAGCAACAGGGATTAACGGTTTTGAGTAGTCTTTACCAGCAGCCGTTTGCTGTTGGACTAGATAGAGACTTTTAGCTCTCTATTGCTATTTATGTTCAGCGAGTAAGATACTCTTGAGCTCGCTGAAAGATATTTTTGACCATAAGGTCACTTTTCAACATATAAGAGAGATGTATGTTGAAGCATCAGCAGACATGACAAGTCATGTTTCTGATTCACCATTCAACATTCCCAACTTGCTGACCAGATATTTAAATCTGGTTTCATCTAAAGGTTTAGTGAAGATATCAGCAAGTTGGTCATCAGTGGGGATGAAGTAGATTTCAACATCCCCTTTCATGACATGGTCACGAATGAAATGGTACCTAATGTCTATGTGTTTGGTCTTAGAATGCTGAACAGGATTATGTGTGATTGCAATAGCACTTGTATTGTCACACATAATGGGAATCTTAGAGAAAAAAAAAAAAAAAAAAAAAAAAAAAAAAAAAAAAAAAAAAAAAAAAAAAAAATAAAGGCTTGAATGCTGAACGGTGTTTGTTGCAATTGCACTTGTATTGTCACACATAATGGGAATCTTAGAGAATTCTAAGTCATAGTCAGCGAGTTGGTTTTTCATCCATAGGACTTGTGCACAGCAACTCGCTGCTGATACATATTCTGCTTTAGCAGTGGAGATGGATACTGTATGCTGTTTCTTACTAGACCAACTAGTCAGCTTCCCCCCCCAACAGTTGACATCCACCACTGGTACTTTTCCTATCTAACATGCAGCCAGCATAGTCAGAGTCAAAATATGTAACTAGGTCAAAATTGGAGTCTTTGGGATACCAGAGACCCAATGTTGAAGTACCTTTTAGATACTTGAAAATTCGCTTTACAGCGAGAAGATGGGATTCTCTAGGTGAGGCTTGATATCTTGCACATAAGCAAGTAGCAAACATGATATCAGGACGACTCGCTGTGAGATACATCAGCGAGCCAATCATTCCTCGATAGAGAGTGGGATTCACATGCTTGCCCTCAGGATCAGCATGAAGATTATTGGGAGGAGACATGGGAGGAGACATGGGAGTGGCCTTAGTAGTGACATTAGACATGTCAAATTTGGCCAGCATGTCTCGAATGTATTTTTCCTGATTTAGGAAAATCCCATTTGGAAGTTGATGAATTTGAAGACCAAGAAAGAAGGTCAGCTCACCCATCTTGCTCATCTCAAAATGAGAGGACATCAGTAAGCTGAACTTGGTACAAAGTTTCTTGCTGGAGGACCCAAAAATGATGTCATCTACATATATCTGAACATATAGGACATCAGCACCCTTTCTATAAATGAAGAGGGTGCTGTCAATGGATCCTCGCTGAAACTTATTAGAAAGAAGAAATTCAGAGAGAGTGTCATACCAAGCTCTGGGAGCTTGTTTAAGACCATAGAGTGCCTTATAGAGGCGATAGACATAGTGTGGCTTGGCTGGATCTTCAAAACCAGGTGGCTGCTCAACATAAACTTCCTCATCGAGTTTTCCAATTAGGAAAGCACTCTTTACATCCATTTGATATACTGTGAAGTTTCTGTAAGCAGCATGTGCCAAGAATAAGCGAATTGCTTCTAATCAGGCCACTGGTGCAAAGGTTTCATCGTAATCAACACCTTCTTCTTGAAGGTATCCTTGTGAAACCAGCCTAGCCTTGTTACGAGTAACAACACCATCTTCGTCCATTTTATTCCTATAAACCCATTTAGTTCCAATGGGTTCTTTTCCAGGAGGTAGAGGAACCAAAAACCAGACATTTTGTCTTTTGAATTGGGTGAGTTCCTCTTGCATGGCAGCAACCCATGAGGGATCAACCATTGCTTCTCCTATATTTTTGGGAGTGATCATAGACAAGAAGTTTACATATAGACATGTATTTCTTGTCGCTGATCGAGTGGTAATCCCCTGCTGAGGGTCACCGATGACTTGGTGAGCTGGATGACTAGATGTCTGTTAATGATAGAATTCGAGCTTTTTGTGTGTGTTTAGAGTTTATCAATGGCGGTTTCTAGAGAGAGAGTAGAGAGAGATTCAGTGAAAGATTGGATTGTATTTAGTGTCAAAAGGTTACATAATGCATGTGGAAGGGGGTTTATATACAAGAAGCACAATTTACACTATGCCCCCTTCCATACTTACAACTTTACATTCTAAGTACAAAGTAATATAAAGCATACAAATCACCTACTACATTTATATATCTAACAATCTCCCCCTTAGTAGTGATTTGTCAAAAATATCCAATCTTGTCTTTCTTTAAGCTCTTGTATGTGGTCTACCCTTGTTTGGATGCCAGAACCAGTTATCTCCTTCGGGTCTGTTAGCTGAAACATTCATATTTGCTTCAAAGTTTATTGGAGGAATGTTATGTGGTCCTGGAATATGGCTAGGTTCATACTTGATCCAACAACCTCCTTGTTGACGTACGACGTACTTAGACTTCTTAGCATTCTTTGCTTCTCTCATCATTCTAATGCTGTCTCTGTACTCGAGTCTTTGATTAATCTTGGAGATTGCTTTATCAAATACTTCCCTTTTCTTTTCATCTTGCTCATCTTCTTGCAGGCACAGCAATACATTCTTACAAAACTCCAACGTTCCATCAGAATAGGAAGCAAGTTCATCCATGCGAATGAAAATCTTCTTCTTTTTGCTATTCAAAAACACAACTCCGAAGGATGGTTCTTCAATGATATGACCAATACTTAGCTTTTCTATATCTTCAGTGTATAGACTTTGATCTGGATAGGGTACATTGATCTTTCTCTTCACAACTTCAAATCCAATCTGAAAATCTTCCAATGAAGCATATTGGATACAGCTAGACATATACCGTTTAACAGCCTCAAAAGCAATAACATCTTCTTGGTATCTCTGCATAGCATTCAAGAAATGGTTGTAGAGAAAAATAATGTCATCCACTGGCAGCAGCTTGAACTGAGCTTCTGTGAATCTGTAGATTTTATTGTTATCTCTTTTCACATGAAAGCAAGGGACAGAAATAGAAATCCTTTTCACCAAAATGACTCTGACAAGCACCAAAATCTTGTGATTTCTCTGTTCTTCAAGAAGTTTGGGATTATATTGCTTGGTGAGTTTAAGAAGCTCTTTATATTCTTCGATTTGTCTCGCTTCCTTAAACTTGTACATTGATTCCAATTCAGGTCTTTTGGTTTTAGTCACTTTTGTAGCTCCACAGAAAATTGGGTAAGCCCTTTCTTCCAGATATCTCGATTTCTTTGCTGCTTCTTTAGGTTTAATGCCAAGAGCAACCATTCTTTCTCTATCCCTCAAGAAGTATCCCCGATTAATAAAGTTTAATTGTTCTTCAGTTAGCTCAGTTGGAAAATAATCAGGGAGGACTTCCTCGGATGTGATTGCCTCTCGCAAAACCTGCTTGTAAGTAGATTTCTGGAAGTTCTGACTTGCAGCTTCTGGAGTCTTTCTGAGTTCATCAAAATTGTTGAAATCTTCAAAATTATAATGTTGAGGAGTTGAGCTAGCACGAGCAGATGTTTCTCCAACTTCTACTCTGCTTGAAGGACCTGTTTCAAAATAATCTAGATCTGCAAATTCTTCAAACACAGGTTCTTCAACAACTTCTACATTCGTTGGATTCTCGACAATCTCTGGTTCATCAAATGTTACATTATCTTTCAATGCTTTAACATCTGCATCATCTTCAGCAAATTCAACAACCTCATCTTCAATCACAAACTCTTCATCATCATCAACATTTTCAATTCCTTCATCATTATCATCCATATCAGAATCACCAAAAACTTCTACTATCCTTCTTCCAACCTCATCATTCAAAGCATCATTTGCATCATCTTCATCCAAGATTTTTTCAGCAGCGTCTTCAAGTATTTGGGCAACTTCCTTTTCAATTGCTTCATTTACCAGATCTAAAATGGCAGCATCAACATTTTCAATATTTTCAATTCCTTCACTTTCTTCCATTACTACTTCTCCAACATTTACTTCAACACTTGCCGATGTATTTTCAATATTAGCTTGACCTTCTCCTTGGTTCTCCCCCTCGGGGTGATCATCAGAATCAGGATCATCCCGACGAGAAGGAACCGAGGCCGGTCGGCAAGATTCTAAAGCCAACAGTCTCAGTTCAAAGGCAGCAAGCTTTGCATCATACTCTGCTTTTTGACTTGCAACTTGATCTTGTAAATCTTTAACCCTCCTTTCTGTTGCCTTTTCCCTTTCTCTCACTTCAAGAGCATTTAACACCCCTCTTTCCGTAACACTCAACAAATCTCCCCCAGACCTTAAAATGTTCAATAAAACTTCACATGCCGAGTCTTTTGTGGGTAAATTTGTTGAAGTTGATGGATTTTCAGTTGGTGTTGGTGTTCTTTGTGTTTGTGTGGGAAGTGGAGTATCCAACCCGGGGGTTGTTGGCACACTTGTGGTGTGACCTAAATTCAGCGATGCTGATTCAGGATTTCCTGCGGATCCTCGGGATATACCCTCACCAGCAGTTGGAGATTCAGTGGCTTTGCAACCAGAATCGGATTGTGTCCTAGACTGTGATAAATCACTGTCCTGGACTTGTTGTTGGGCAACACCACTAACAACACCGGGGTCACTGAGAATGCCCGTTAATACAGGCTCAGTTTGATCCTGAGGAACAGCAGTGTCACTACGGCGTTCATACTGCTCCCCAGTCTCGGTCTGAGACCTGTTACCTGCGGCTAAAGCTGGCGTGATGGTAGCTAAGGCAGGATTTCCAAGCTGTCCTTGAGGGTCACACAAAGTGGGTCCCTCTCCGCTTGTTCCGGCACCAGTACGCAACTGGGCTTGTGAATCAGTGTCCCTAGGGGATCTAGACTCTTGTGCATCAAATGAAGGCGAGAGGTGGGGCTGGTCCTCTCTTATTTCAACACTCTCATCCTCCAAATGAGGAGAGTGTGGTGAGCGTGGCTGTTCCCCGTGAATTTCTGAGACTAACTCCTGTTGTGAGGAGTCAGAATGGCGAGGAGAATCCGGTGCAAGCGAGAATGGGCAGTTCCCGACTTCTACCCTAGGGCTAACCCGGCTAGACTCAGTTGGTTGAACTATCGGAGGGCCATCGTTTTCTTTTTGCCCTTGTCCTAACCCGGACCGCTCATCCTCTCCGGTATTTTCGACTCCTCCCTCATTCCTTCCTTGTTCCTCCAGCACAACATCATCGCCAGTGCTCACATGCTCAGTCTCAATATCAGATTCAACATTATGCACAACATTTGTTGCCTGTTCAACTTCAAACTCCACCGAGGCACCAGGTTGTTCTGTTACATATTCAACTGTTTGTCGTGCAGATCTAGACGACTTATGTTTTCGTTTCTTTTTCTTTGATTTATGCTTTAATACACTTCTTGCAGCCATTTTAAGTCGTCTTCCTGGTGGTGGAGTTGGTTCAGCAGGTAAAGCTGAGGCAATTGGTGTTGGATTAAAAACAGGTGTAGTATGAGGTGGTGTAAAGGTTGGTGGAATCGGTGAAACAACGGATGGTAAAGGCGTTGATTGCGAAGGTGAAGATTGAGAAATGTTAACGGTTGGTGTTGATTGGGTAGAATGTGAAATAGGTGAAGAAATAGGTACAGGTGAAGCAACATCTTGCTCAAAAATAACTCTTTTAGTCTTTCTTCTCCTCTGCTCAGAGGCCCTTTCATCACTAACCCCTCTTTTTCTTTTTGACTTACTAGGACCCTCACTTGGCGACCTATGCTCAGTTTGGGCAGGAGTCTGTTGGCTTTCAGACCCCATCACTGAGACTAACCACTCAAGATACGCCTTAAGGTGAGGACTCTGAGCAGGAACCAAATTTATCAGGAATGGTGGAATCGGAAAAGGTCTGACATTGTCACTTCCAGTGCCTCTCATGTTTGATTTGTACATAGCAATAACGCACTTGAAACTATCTTCCAACTTTGGAATATTGTCATTGTTGTCAAGAACATCATCCACAATCAATGTAAAGAATCTGATGTAAGGAATGTACTTCCTTTCTTGTGCGTCTTTCCCTTTGACAACTTGGGCCATCTTATCCCATATAATCTTGGCAAAGTCACACTCAACATTGTGAGTGACTGCATAGAAGATGGACAAGGAATGTTTTGTCATTGCATCAATTCCTTTTTGTGAAGGCATCAGACATGTAACCAGAACATTATACATCGTATGCCAGAGAGAAGCTATTTTCATTCTTTTAAAGTCTCTCATTGTGGCCAATTCTCCGTCATAACCCAGAGCATGAACTGCATCTAGCATCTCTTCAATAGAAGGCAGTTCTTCATATACTTCATGTTCAGGAAAGCCAATTACAGTTCTGAACTCATTTAAATTGAATGTGCATTCAACTTCATTATTTCCAGATCTAAGAGTGAATCGGAAGAAATCTTCAGTCATTCTTCTCTTACTTGCTTTGACATATTCAATCGATTCCCATAGATCAAAGATATATTGCTCTGGAACTACTGCACCATTTGTTAAAGCATCTCTCAGAGGATGATGACTTAAAATCTCAGTAATGATTGGAAATCTTGTATTGAAAGGAATGTGCAGAGCTTGATTTGCTTGCATTTTCATTGTAGCTCCTTCTTGAAACATCACCATCTTATTCTTCTCTTTTTATGTATTTTCGGCCCCCTCCCTGCCCCCCCGCCCCTTTTGGCCCCCCCTTTCTTTTCGCCCCCCCCCCACTCCCCCCCCCCTCCTTTTGCCCCCCCCCCTCGCTCCGCTCCCCGCCTGCCCTCTAGGCCTCTCTCCGTCTTCCCGACGCTGGTAACGAGCCCAGGACAGGCCCTGGGGGAGGCTACGCACGGCACAACAACCAGCCGCGGCGCGCGCTCGTGACAATCCACGCGTAGCACATATCGAAGGGTATGCCTGTTTCACCCTCCGCCCCCCACCCGTCTTCATACAGGCCGCCCCCCACGGAGCGCCAGCCGGCGTTCTGGCATCGCCTGGCACGCCTCCCCGCGTTCACCACACACGCCCACCAGCAGCACGATGGCGCGTAGGACCTGCCACGCGGCAGCCCCCCGCACGTATTACGGACCCCCGGCTGGGCACGCCCCGTGCTCCCCTACACGAACGCACACCCACCCCCGGACTGCCTAGCACACCCAGGACACCTCGAGGGACAGCGCCGCCAGCACCACATTTCCGGCTGGGAGCTCTGCAAATGGCTATTTCAACCTTTGAAAAATTTGTGTAACAAGATTACCAAAAACATATGCATTTGCCGAGCTGGGAGCTCTGCAAATGGCCTTTTCATTACTTAGAAAAATTTCAAGTAAATCAAATACAAGTAAAACATGCATTTGCCGAGCTGGGAGCTCTGCAAATGGCCTTTTCATTACTTAGAAAAATTTCAAGTAAATCAAATACAAGTAAAACATGCATTTGCCGAGCTGGGAGCTCTGCAAATGGCCTTTTCATTACTTAGAAAAATTTCAAGTAAATCAAATACAAGTAAAACATGCATTTGCCGAGCTGGGAGCTCTGCAAATGGCCTTTTCATTACTTAGAAAAATTTCAAGTAAATCAAATACAAGTAAAACATGCATTTGCCGAGCTGGGAGCTCTGCAAATGGCCTTTTCATTACTTAGAAAAATTTCAAGTAAATCAAATACAAGTAAAACATGCATTTGCCGAGCTGGGAGCTCTGCAAATGGCCTTTTCATTACTTAGAAAAATTTCAAGTAAATCAAATACAAGTAAAACATGCATTTGCCGAGCTGGGAGCTCTGCAAATGGCATTTTCAATGAAAAACTTGTCATTTGCCGAGCTGGGAGCTCTGCAAATGGCCTTTTCATTACTTAGAAAAATTTCAAGTAAATCAAATACAAGTAAAACATGCATTTGCCGAGCTGGGAGCTCTGCAAATGGCCTTTTCATTACTTAGAAAAATTTCAAGTAAATCAAATACAAGTAAAACATGCATTTGCCGAGCTGGGAGCTCTGCAAATGGCCTTTTCATTACTTAGAAAAATTTCAAGTAAATCAAATACAAGTAAAACATGCATTTGCCGAGCTGGGAGCTCTGCAAATGGCCTTTTCATTACTTAGAAAAATTTCAAGTAAATCAAATACAAGTAAAACATGCATTTGCCGAGCTGGGAGCTCTGCAAATGGCCTTTTCATTACTTAGAAAAATTTCAAGTAAATCAAATACAAGTAAAACATGCATTTGCCGAGCTGGGAGCTCTGCAAATGGCCTTTTCATTACTTAGAAAAATTTCAAGTAAATCAAATACAAGTAAAACATGCATTTGCCGAGCTGGGAGCTCTGCAAATGGCCTTTTCATTACTTAGAAAAATTTCAAGTAAATCAAATACAAGTAAAACATGCATTTGCCGAGCTGGGAGCTCTGCAAATGGCCTTTTCATTACTTAGAAAAATTTCAAGTAAATCAAATACAAGTAAAACATGCATTTGCCGAGCTGGGAGCTCTGCAAATGGCCTTTTCATTACTTAGAAAAATTTCAAGTAAATCAAATACAAGTAAAACATGCATTTGCCGAGCTGGGAGCTCTGCAAATGGCCTTTTCATTACTTAGAAAAATTTCAAGTAAATCAAATACAAGTAAAACATGCATTTGCCGAGCTGGGAGCTCTGCAAATGGCCTTTTCATTACTTAGAAAAATTTCAAGTAAATCAAATACAAGTAAAACATGCATTTGCCGAGCTGGGAGCTCTGCAAATGGCATTTTCAATGAAAAACTTGCATTTGCCGAGCTGGGAGCTCTGCAAATGGCCTTTTCATTACTTAGAAAAATTTCAAGTAAATCAAATACAAGTAAAACATGCATTTGCCGAGCTGGGAGCTCTGCAAATGGCATTTTCAATAAACATATGCATTTGTCGAGCTGGGAGCTCTGCAAATGGCCTTTTCATTACTTAGAAAAATTTCAAGTAAATCAAATACAAGTAAAACATGCATTTGCCGAGCTGGGAGCTCTGCAAATGGCATTTTCAATGAAAAATATGCATTTGTCGAGCTGGGAGCTCTGCAAATGGCCTTTTCATTACTTAGAAAAATTTCAAGTAAATCAAATACAAGTAAAACATGCATTTGCCGAGCTGGGAGCTCTGCAAATGGCCTTTTCATTACTTAGAAAAATTTCAAGTAAATCAAATACAAGTAAAACATGCATTTGCCGAGCTGGGAGCTCTGCAAATGGCCTTTTCATTACTTAGAAAAATTTCAAGTAAATCAAATACAAGTAAAACATGCATTTGCCGAGCTGGGAGCTCTGCAAATGGCCTTTTCATTACTTAGAAAAATTTCAAGTAAATCAAATACAAGTAAAACATGCATTTGCCGAGCTGGGAGCTCTGCAAATGGCCTTTTCATTACTTAGAAAAATTTCAAGTAAATCAAATACAAGTAAAACATGCATTTGCCGAGCTGGGAGCTCTGCAAATGGCCTTTTCATTACTTAGAAAAATTTCAAGTAAATCAAATACAAGTAAAACATGCATTTGCCGAGCTGGGAGCTCTGCAAATGGCCTTTTCATTACTTAGAAAAATTTCAAGTAAATCAAATACAAGTAAAACATGCATTTGCCGAGCTGGGAGCTCTGCAAATGGCCTTTTCATTACTTAGAAAAATTTCAAGTAAATCAAATACAAGTAAAACATGCATTTGCCGAGCTGGGAGCTCTGCAAATGGCCTTTTCATTACTTAGAAAAATTTCAAGTAAATCAAATACAAGTAAAACATGCATTTGCCGAGCTGGGAGCTCTGCAAATGGCCTTTTCATTACTTAGAAAAATTTCAAGTAAATCAAATACAAGTAAAACATGCATTTGCCGAGCTGGGAGCTCTGCAAATGGCTATTTCAACCTTTGAAAAATTTGTGTAACAAGATTACCAAAAACATATGCATTTGCCGAGCTGGGAGCTCTGCAAATGGCCTTTTCATTACTTAGAAAAATTTCAAGTAAATCAAATACAAGTAAAACATGCATTTGCCGAGCTGGGAGCTCTGCAAATGGCCTTTTCATTACTTAGAAAAATTTCAAGTAAATCAAATACAAGTAAAACATGCATTTGCCGAGCTGGGAGCTCTGCAAATGGCATTTTCAATGAAAAACTTGTCAAGACTTATACAGCATTTAAACCCAGTTAGACTGAAGATATGAAGGCCAAGATGAACAAACATGGCATTTGCCGAGCTGGGAGCTCTGCAAATGGACTAAATCTTCAAACATTCATATAGATACCCAGCCCTTAAGAGATCCGCCCAGAAACATCAATCACAAGTAAAGTAAGACAGTTATATCAATCAAAACCACATGTATTAATCCTAAACATGCACATAACATACTTAAACCATGAATACAAACATCATTTCAAGCATAAAAATCAACAAAATCATCTTGGCATTTAATCAAACAGTTGGTAAACAAACTGAACACGAAATCTCACCTCAAAATCTGTTGATATGATGGATGAATGGATATAATATGGACCGAAAATGAGTTCTCTTGTTATTCTTCCTTTGATTTTTATGGCTTAAAAAAAAATATGATTGATTGATGTGATGGATGTTGATCAGTTTGAGAGAAAAGAAAAACAAACTTGATTTGAATTTTGGTAAAGTGATTTGACCCGCCCACACTTTCTATTTAAAGTCAAATCTGGGTCGCGGGTCTGGGTGTGACCCGCGTCTCAACCCGGATTCTAACCGGTCTTGGGCTATTCATAACAATTGGGCTCTTATGTAGTTTGGGCTTGTTTTGGATTATGGGCTTTACCTGGTTGATGGGCTAATCATGCTAGTTGGGCTCAAATTCATTTTGGGCTTAAACAATCACAAGAAAAATAATAACAAAAAAAAAAGAAAAAAAAAAAAAAAAAAAACAAAAAAAAAAAAAAAAAAAAAAAAAAAAAAACAAAAAAAAAAAAAAAAAAAAAAAACAAAAAAAATAAAAAAAAATAACAAAAATCTTTTTATTATTTTATGATTTTCTAATTTTGTATTTGATTTTTCAATTTTAAAAATAACAAACACACATACAAATATTAAAAAATTTAAACAAATAAAACAAACAAACAATTAACAATTAAACAAATAATTATTCACATGCATTTGCACACTCCCCCTCAAATTAAGCATTTTAGACTATACTAAATTTACAAACTCCCCCTAAAATCATGCATTCTACCCTTTTTCTCCCCCTCAAACATTGCATGCAATACCAAGTAAAACACATCAATGTTTGAGACAGAAAATGAACATAGACAACATGGCATGAAAGCATTTAAGTTTGTAAATTAAGCATTCCCAACTTGGTTTTCAGAAAATTGAACCTGTTTTCATCCAAAGGTTTGGTGAAAATATCAGCAAGTTGGTAGTCTGTTGGGACAAAATAGAGTTCGATGTTACCTTTCTCGACATGATCTTTAAGAAAATGGTACCGAACATCTATGTGCTTGGTCTTTGTGTGCTGTACAGGATTGCAAGAAATAGCAATTGCACTCTTAGAATCACAGTATATGGGAATCCTGTTGAATTGAAATCCATAATCAGTCAACTGAGTCTTCATCCAAAGAACCTGTGAACAACAACTTGCTGCAGCAACGTATTCAGCTTCTGCAGTTGATGTGGATACACAGTTCTGTTTCTTTGAAGACCAACTGACCAATCTATCCCCTAGAAACTGTACACTCCCAGAAGTGCTCTTTCGATCAAGCTTACAACCTGCATGGTCAGCATCATGCACGAGGCGCTTGTTTCAGACCATATAATGCCTTATCTAACCTGTAAACATAGGTCGGATGTTTAGAATTCACAAAACCTTCTGGTTGTTCAACATACACTTCTTCTTTGAGAATTCCATTTAAGAAGGCAGTTTTAACATCCATTTGGTAGACTGTGAAGTTCTTGTAGGCAGCATAGGCAAGAAACATCCGAATAGCCTCAATTCGTGCAACTGGTGCGAAAGTCTCATCGTAATCAATTCCATCTTGTTGGCAATATCCCTTTGCAACCAATCGTGCTTTGTTGCGTACAACAACTCCATTTTCATCCTTTTTGTTCTTGAAGATCCATTTGGTTTTAATTGGCTCCTTGTTTTTGTAAGGATTGGGAACCAATTTCCAAACCTCAAGGCGTTCAAATTGATTCAGTTCCTCCTGCATTGCTTTCACCCAATCTGGACAACTTAGAGCATCATTCACTGTCTTTGGTTCAACTATACTCAGGAAATTTACAAATAGACATTCGTTCGCGGAAGCAGATCTTGTCTTAATTCCTGTTGTTGGATTACCAATGACTTGAGATATCGGATGAGCTCTAGTCCATTTGGTTGTGTGAGGAATTGGATCAATTGGATCACCAGATTCTTCGAAATCAATAAAATCAGGAGTATGTTGTTCTGTCAATTGTTCAAGTGAAGTAGCAATTGGTTCAACAAAGTGATCTTGATCATAATCTTCTGGATTGGTTGAAGGATTTGTCACTTGAGAAATAACATGAGGTTGAGTATGCATCACTGAATTATCATTCGGTGGAGGAGAATCAGATGTTGAACTGTCATCTGATGTATGTGTTGGTGAAGACTCATTGGGATCCATCTCTTTCGAATTTGAACTTGATGGTTTATCGAGATGTACTTCAGATTCAGGAACTTCTTTAGAAACTTTGAAAAATTCTTCGAACAAGATATCCAAATCTTGTGGTGTTGGAGTAGTGAATGATTTGACATTTGATGTAGGTTTAGGTGCGGAAGCTTGTGGACATTGAAGATCGGGTCTTGAACTGTGTTGTTCAAGAACCATTCCTGAGAGTTCATCAAATCGAACATTCATACTCTCGTCTATTCTCTTGGTTCTCCGGTTATATACACGATATGCAATCGATTCTCTCGAATAACCGATGAAATATGCCTCATCGCCTTTAGGTTCAAATTTGCCCAGATTATCTCGATCATTGAGAACATAACATACACATCCAAAAATGTGTAAAAAGTTCACATTGGGCTTTCTTTTGTTGATCACCTCATACGGAGTTTTATCAAACCTCTTGTTTATGATTGATCTGTTTTGTGTAAAACAAGCAGTAGCAACAGCTTCAGCCCATAGATTCGGTGGCAATTTCGAATAGGCAAGCATTGTTCTAGCTGCTTCAACAAGAGTTCGATTTCTACGTTCAACTACTCCATTCTGTTGAGGTGTTCTGACAGCGGAAAATTGGTGTGAAATACCCATGGATTTGAAGAAAGAATCAATTGTTGAATTCTTGAATTCAGTTCCATTGTCTGAGCGAACAATTCTAACAGATGATTTGAGATTGACTTGGGTCTTCTTGATGAAGTCAATGATCACTTGCGGAGTGTCACTCTTTGCATGAACAAAGAATACCCAAGTATAACGAGAATAATCATCTACTATCACTAGAATGTATCGCTTTCCATGGATACTTTGAACCTTCATTGGTCCACACAAATCCATATGTATAAGGTGCAAAGGACCTTCAGTACTCAGATGCTTCTTTGGTTTGTGTGAAGCTTTCTTCATCTTTCCAATTGCACAAGCTGGATAAACATGTTCACTTTCATACTTGTAGTCTGGAAGACCTTCAACAAGTTGTTCATCCACGAGTGTATTAATCGTTTGAAAGTTAAGATGAGAAAGACGGCGATGCCATAACCAAGAGTTTTGTGCAGTTGCTTTCGAAAGAAGGCAAATATCTGAAGAATTGGAAGGGATGTTGTTGAGATCAATTGTGAACAGATTATTGTCTCTTGTTCCAGTCAGAATATCCACACCATCTTCAGTCTGCACTTTGCATTCATATCTCCTAAATAAAACTTGAAGATCATTGTCACAAAATTGACCAACACTAAAGAGATTGTGTCCAAGTCCTTCAGCCCCTCCCCCCCCCCCCCCCCCCCCCCCCCCCCCCCCCCCCCCCCCCCCCCCCCCCCCCCCCCCCCCCCCCCCCCCCCCCCCCCCCCCCCCCCCCCCCCCCCCCCCCCCCCCCCCCCCCCCCCCCCCCCCCCCCCCCCCCCCCCCCCCCCCCCCCCCCCCCCCCCCCCCCCCCCCCCCCCCCCCCCCCCCCCCCCCCCCCCCCCCCCCCCCCCCCCCCCCCCCCCCCCCCCCCCCCCCCCCCCCCCCCCCCCCCCCCCCCCCCCCCCCCCCCCCCCCCCCCCCCCCCCCCCCCCCCCCCCCCCCCCCCCCCCCCCCCCCCCCCCCCCCCCCCCCCCCCTCCCCCCAAGTCCTTCAACGTAGGAAACTCTCTTTATAGTGACTCCATTTTTGACAATGTCTCCATAACCAAGAATAGGAGCAATATGATCGTTTCCGAATCTGACTGTTCCCATAAACTTTTCAACAAAGTTCGACAGAATTGATTTGGTTCCAGTCATATGTCGAGAACATCCAGAGTCGACGTACCAAACACAAATTAGAAATTCCTGCAAGGACAGGGAATATGGTTTAGGTACCCTTTTTGATTGGGTCCTTGCAGGTTAGGTGGATAACATGCAAGTACACATTAAAAAATAAGCAATATAACACACAAATAAACAATTTATTCAAATGACAAACAAGCACGCACAAATGTTCAAAATACAGATACTACATACATACAAACAAAATGTAAAATGTTAAACTCATGTTTTGATACAAGCAGGACTAGTCCTAGATGTAGAAACATTATCTAATGAAGTTGATCTACGGACAATCCACACTTGTTTGACTTTTACAGGTTTTCCATCAAGCTGAACTTTACTAGAAGCATTCAAAAATCTATCCTTAGGGATCCATTTACTGCTACTAGCTAAGCACACGTCACCTGAAACACGAACATGTTTTGAGTTAGCAATCACTTTTTCAACTTTGTTCTTAACAGGTTTCTTCTTGATGGGTTCTATGGTCTTATTCACTTTCTTAATGTTATTAGGTGACAACCATCCATACTGGTCTTTGTATTTAGTTATGCCTGTAATAGTATCTCTAACCCTATGAAAAGTGCATGTAGGATTCTTCTGAGAGTACCTAGGGAAACTAGAATACTTAACCTGCTTAGATTGTTTGTTACCTAACGAGAAAGTTTCTTTCTTAACAGTCTTCGGACCACTGTTTGGTTTGACTTCTTTTTGTGCCTTGGGTTCAGATTTGACCTTGTACATCTGTGTTTGTGTTTGCCTAGAAATCTTTGATTTCTTTGAGACATTTGGACTTTTGTTTGGTTTTGGACTTGAGATAGTCTTTGGTGATTGGGTGGTCTTGGGTTTTGAAACAGTCTTTGGTAATGGACTGGTCTTTGGTCTTTGGGTGTTATTTGGTCTTTGAGACTTATTGGATGAAGAATGTGAAGAGTGTGACTTTGAAATCTTCTTTTGATTTAAATCAAGTTTTTCCTCCTTTTTGACAAAAAGTTTTTCAAATTCGGGTTCAAACTCATGATTATCTTCCAAAAATGTTGACATTTCATCAGTTTCCAACTTCACACTCAGTTCACATTTCTTTATCGGACATGAACTTCCCTTGAACGGAATTGATGCTTTTTCTTTTTCTTTGTGAAATTGAAGTGCTATTTTCTGAAATTCGAATTCAACTTTTAAATCATTGAGTTCCTTTAGCACATTTAATCTCTGTTCTCTTTCTTTTTCAAACTTTTGTTTGAAAGCATCAATGTCATTCAAGTACGACAGAGTTCCATTCGAAAATTTGGTAAAGGTCTCAATTTCAGAAGTGATTGGGAAATAACAATCATCAACATCATGAACATCATCTAAATCACCTTCAGTTTGCACAGAAACATGCACAACATGACTCTCAATTTGCACAGATGTATTCATGATTTGGTGAACTTGACTTTCAGAACATGCATTTTGTGAAGTTTTCTCATTATTTCTCACAGATTTGGTTGGTGGAATTGGAGTGGCCATAACTTCACAAATAGGACAATCGGGGTGGTCACAATCATTTTCATGATTCTTGGGTAGGTCTTTGACATAGTGATTTTGAGATTGTAGATTTTCTATCAAAGATTGCTTTTCATCAAGTGACTTTTGCAAATCCTCTATTACCTTTTCCAAAACTCTTTGTGGGACATAAGGTCTCAAGTTTTCAGCTTTTGGAATTGGAAAATTTTCCTCTAAAGGTTTTTCTTTAAAACACTCAAGAATTTCAGGAATTATGGCCTCATGAGTTTCTTTTTCGTCCTTTTCTTTCTCAATTTTATGTGTAGGGTGACTGAAAAAATCATATGAGTCGTCCATTAACGAATAGTTAAAATAGACTTTTGCACCCTTTTCTAAAAAATCTTCAGCCTCATAATCACTATTCGTTGGTCTCACGAATTGGTCGGTCATCCCACATCTCAAATACGATTCGATGTATAGTGGTGGGACTTCTTTTTGTGCTTCGAGCAAGCATTTTGGATTGTTATAACCCAACCCTGATGTGAATATTGTTTCAGAATTTCTTGGCCTATTTAAAAAGATTTGTTGATATGAACGATTGATCTTATACAACTTTTCTTGATAAGATTTGATTTCAGATTTCAATTCATCATTTTCTTTATCAAGTTTTTGTTTAAGAGAATCTTTTATACAACATTCATATTTTAGGTCAGAAATTTTGTTTTCATATTCCGTCACATCAGGAATAGATTCTTTCATCTTGACATTCAATGACTCAATGTCTTCAGCCAAAGCATTTGCTCGAAACATTTCATTGGTCTTTTCCACTTGAAGTTGTCGGACAGTCTTGCTCAGTTCAAGAACTTTGGTCTCAAGTTCTTGTTTTTCAAGATGCAGTTTGGAGTTTTGAGTAAAAGAGACTGCAGATTTTTCTGATTTCAAATTTTCAATTTCTTTTTGAAGTGAATCAATTTTAATTTGAAAATCCTTTTCTTTGTCCTCCAAATCTTTCTTTAATTGCAAATTCTTTTTACTCAACTCCTGCAGTCTTTTCTTGCAGTATCAGACATATCCATGTAATATTTTAAAACAGATTTGGGAAAAGAAATTACCTCATCCTCGACTTCAGAAGAGCAGTCTTCATCTTCCTCCAACTCCTTCGACTTCTTTATTTTCGTCATGAAGCACACATTTGCTGCAAGCTCATCTGTCTCTTCATCTGAAAGATGTAACCACTTGTCATCTTCAGCGAGTAGTGCAATTCCGCTTTCCTCTTGTCTTGCCAGCAACAGTTTGTACTTGTAATAGTCGGAGTTCTTCTGTCGAGGTTTGGTGCAGTTGATTGCAAAATGTCCAGTCAAGCCACAGTTATAACACTTTCTGTCATCAGATCTTTTATCCATGACCTTCTTCTCAAACTTTTTCTGATTTTCAAACTTCTTTTCACCACCAACAAAAACTTTCTTCTGATCATACTTAGGAGCATCCGCATTTCTAGCATAAGAAGACACTGATGATGTCCTAAGTTGATTGTTTGTTGGTTTCTTCTTGAAAAATTTCTTCTTGAAAGCCTTGGTGAAATAAGCGAGTTCTTTGTACATCTGTTTTTGGTTTTCATCCAGATCAGAATCACTCATATCACTCGAATCAGAGTCAGTTTGAACTTCAATAAAGTTGTGTCTTGACATTCTTGAACTCTTCTTTTCTGCAACCAAAGCCAATGGGTCTGACGGTACACTCTCTTCTTTCTTCTTCTGAATCCTCTTCACATCTTCCACATTCAGTTGTAGTTTCTCAAACAGTGTGTGAATGGTGAGGTTTGCAAAATCTGACTGTTGGTTGAGTTGTGTTCCATACATTTGCCATTCTTCTTCCAAATTCTTGATGAATTTGATGTTGAGTTCCATATTGGTTCTCTTTACATCATTCTTTCTCAGCTCGTTGATGACATTGCAGAATCTGATGTACACTTCATTCAGTGGTTCACCCTTCTGTTGTTTGAATGTTTCATACATATTCAAAACAGTTGACAACCTGATAGTGTTGGATACATCAGATCCTTCCATTTGTTTTTCCACCTCATCCCATATGTCTTTTCCTGTTTCGTAGGAATCAACATTGCAGTATATGTCATCTGGAAGTGCTTGATAAAGAAAGGCAATTGCACTTTGGTCTGCCTCAACTCTGTTTCTATGATCAGTGTTCCAACTTTCTTCAGGTAAAATTTCTCCATTCACTGGGTTCTTTGGGATTTCAGGACCTTCTTTGTATGATTTCCTGAGCAGTTTTCCATTCTTTTGCCTGTCTATCCAGTTCAAAAATCTCTTCTTCCATTGAGGATAAGATCCTCTGAACAAGACAGGTGGTCTTCCTTCAGATCCAAGAGCCAATGCTTCCCTGGAAGACATACTGTAAGAAAGACTTAAAAAAAATTTGATTTTTCTTGAATTATGAAGGATGCCGAGCTCAGATCTCGGCAAATGAGGAAAAACTTTTGAAAATTTCAAACACTTTGCACCAGGAAAGAATGTTGATCAAAAATGACTTTGAATCAACTTTCACCAAATTTGTTGATTTGCCGAGCTTAGTTCTCGGCGAATGGTACTTTTACTTAGTCACAAGTACGAGATTTCTGAATCAAACTTCAATCACTACTAGATGCCGAGCTTAGATCTCTGCAAATGGCCAGTTCGTCCAACACTTAGAAAAATTTTCTTGAAATGTTGATTTGCCGAGCTTAGATCTCTGCAAATGGCCAGTTCGTCCAACACTTAGAAAAATTTTCTTGAAATAGTGATTTGCCGAGCTTAGATCTCTGCAAATGGCCAGTTCGTCCAACACTTAGAAAAATTTTCTTGAAATGTTGATTTGCCGAGCTTAGATCTCTGCAAATGGCCAGTTCGTCCAACACTTAGAAAAATTTTCTTGAAATGTTGATTTGCCGAGCTTAGATCTCTGCAAATGGCCAGTTCGTCCAACACTTAGAAAAATTTTCTTGAAATGTTGATTTGCCGAGCTTAGATCTCTGCAAATGGCCAGTTCGTCCAACACTTAGAAAAATTTTCTTGAAATGTTGATTTGCCGAGCTTAGATCTCTGCAAATGGCCAGTTCGTCCAACACTTAGAAAAATTTTCTTGAAATGTTGATTTGCCGAGCTTAGATCTCTGCAAATGGCCAGTTCGTCCAACACTTAGAAAAATTTTCTTGAAATGTTGATTTGCCGAGCTTAGATCTCTGCAAATGGCCAGTTCGTCCAACACTTAGAAAAATTTTCTTGAAATAGTGATTTGCCGAGCTTAGATCTCTGCAAATGGCCAGTTCGTCCAACACTTAGAAAAATTTTCTTGAAATGTTGATTTGCCGAGCTTAGATCTCTGCAAATGGCCAGTTCGTCCAACACTTAGAAAAATTTTCTTGAAATAGTGATTTGCCGAGCTTAGATCTCTGCAAATGGCCAGTTCGTCCAACACTTAGAAAAATTTTCTTGAAATGTTGATTTGCCGAGCTTAGATCTCTGCAAATGGCCAGTTCGTCCAACACTTAGAAAAATTTTCTTGAAATGTTGATTTGCCGAGCTTAGATCTCTGCAAATGGCCAGTTCGTCCAACACTTAGAAAAATTTTCTTGAAATGTTGATTTGCCGAGCTTAGATCTCTGCAAATGGCCAGTTCGTCCAACACTTAGAAAAATTTTCTTGAAATGTTGATTTGCCGAGCTTAGATCTCTGCAAATGGCCAGTTCGTCCAACACTTAGAAAAATTTTCTTGAAATGTTGATTTGCCGAGCTTAGATCTCTGCAAATGGCCAGTTCGTCCAACACTTAGAAAAATTTTCTTGAAATGTTGATTTGCCGAGCTTAGATCTCTGCAAATGGCCAGTTCGTCCAACACTTAGAAAAATTTTCTTGAAATGTTGATTTGCCGAGCTTAGATCTCTGCAAATGGCCAGTTCGTCCAACACTTAGAAAAATTTTCTTGAAATGTTGATTTGCCGAGCTTAGATCTCTGCAAATGGCCAGTTCGTCCAACACTTAGAAAAATTTTCTTGAAATGTTGATTTGCCGAGCTTAGATCTCTGCAAATGGCCAGTTCGTCCAACACTTAGAAAAATTTTCTTGAAATGTTGATTTGCCGAGCTTAGATCTCTGCAAATGGCCAGTTCGTCCAACACTTAGAAAAATTTTCTTGAAATGTTGATTTGCCGAGCTTAGATCTCTGCAAATGGCCAGTTCGTCCAACACTTAGAAAAATTTTCTTGAAATGTTGATTTGCCGAGCTTAGATCTCTGCAAATGGCCAGTTCGTCCAACACTTAGAAAAATTTTCTTGAAATGTTGATTTGCCGAGCTTAGATCTCTGCAAATGGCCAGTTCGTCCAACACTTAGAAAAATTTTCTTGAAATGTTGATTTGCCGAGCTTAGATCTCTGCAAATGGCAGTTTCAAAAAAAACTCAAAAATACCAGAATTAAGCACATAAACAGCTTGATTCAAGCTTGTAGATCGTTCAGGTATACTGATTGTGCTCTGATACCAATTGTTAATGATAGAATTCGAGCTTTTTGTGTGTGTTTAGAGTTTATCAATGGCGGTTTCTAGAGAGAGAGTAGAGAGAGATTCAGTGAAAGATTGGATTGTATTTAGTGTCAAAAGGTTACATAATGCATGTGGAAGGGGGTTTATATACAAGAGCACAATTTACACTATGCCCCCTTCCATACTTACAACTTTACATTCTAAGTACAAAGTAATATAAAGCATACAAATCACCTACTACATTTATATATCTAACAATGTCCACTTAAGCGCAGGAGCACTTGAGACACCAAGTTGAGTGGCAGCGGAAATTGGAGCGATGGGATCAGCAGGAGCATTATAAGAAGAGAGGTCAATGGTAAGAATGGGTTCAGGAGAATGATCAGCAGAGCCATTCGACTGATTTGAGTTATCATTGATGGCGGAGTCTTCAGCAGACTCCATTTCTTCAGCATTTGCTGAAGCATCATGAAACTCCTCCTCAGTAGGGTCATCAGCATGCACGTCATCAGCCAGTGATCTAGGTTTGGCTGATGCTGCATGGATTGATCTTAAGATAGGCTCAACTGGCTCAATCGAGTAGATATGAGCAGCAACTTGCTCTAGTTCAGCATTAGCTGAACTATCCTTTGTGATATGCTGAATAGTATCAGGCAGCGAGCAAGAAGCATCAACAAATAAGTCAGCTTCCTCAGTAAGAGGGTCAGCTTGCTCATTAAAAATGACCTCAGACGAAGAAGATTGAATGTCCTTTAGTACTGATGAACTTTCATCAAAAGTAACATGAATGGATTCATCAACTTTCTGAAGGCGAGTATTGAATACTCTGAATGCCTTGCTGATGGACGAATACCCAAGAAAGTATCCATCATCAGCTTTAGGATCAAATTTACCTAGGTGATCCTTGTTGTTTAAGATGAAGACAGGACATCCAAATACATGGAAGTATTTGATTTGAGGTTTCTTACCTTTCAACACCTCATACGCTGTCTTGTCATGTCTTTTAACTATTAGACATCTATTTTGAGTATGACAAGCAGTGTTGACAGCTTCAGCCCAGAATTTACTAGGCAAAGAAGACTCACTGAGCATGGTGTGTGCTGCTTCGATGAGAGTTCTATTTCTCCTTTCAGCGACACCATTTTGCTCAGGAGTTCTGGTGGAAGAGAAATTTTGTGAGATCCCTTGATCAGCACAAAAGGCTTCAAGAGTGTGGTTTCTGACTCAGTACCATGATCGCTCCTAAGTTCTTTCACCCTTATGCTGTTGAGATTTTCCATTTTCTTGATGAAATTTATAATTTCTTCAGCAGCATCACTCTTGGAATGAAGAAAGATAGTCCAAGTGTATCGTGAGTATTCATCCACGATTACTAAAGTGTATCTGCTACCCTTTAGACTTTGGACATTCACTGGACCAAAAAGGTCCATATGAAGAAGATGAAAGCAGCCAGAGATAGAATTGGCCTGCTTGGTTTTGAAAGTTGCTCTGTGGCTTTTACCTTTTTCACAAGCACCACAAAGTTTATCCTTTTCAAATGAAAGATGAGGGAGGCCACGAACAAGGTTCTTTTTGGCCAGAGAGTTAATGGTTTTGAAATTCACATGCGACATACGCTTGTGCCATAACCAATTTAGTTCAGCAGCTAACTTAGCAAAGAAACAAGTCTCACTATCAGTCTTGATAGGAGTGAAGTCAACCAGATATACATCTCGTTTTCTTGGAGCAACCAAGACTACTTCTTTGTTTACATTTACTACAGTGCCTTGATGTTTATCAAGAATCACTTTGTAGTCAGCATCACAAAGTTGACTTATGCTAATGAGATTATGTTTTAATCCATTGACATAAGCGACCTTGTTGAACTTAATGAGTCCATTGGAGAGAAGACCATAACCTTCAGTTTTCCCAGTGGAGTTATCACCAAACACTACAGTAGGGCCAGCAGCCTCTACGTAGTTATCCAGCAGGGTCTTTGAGCCAGTCATGTGTTTTGAACAGCCACTGTCCAAGTACCACACACCTTTTCCCAGCGAGCCCTACATGGATTTAACAGAAGGATTTAGATGGGTTCACTGTTGAACTCACTGACAGACATGTCAGCAGGATTAAAGATGGGAGACTCAGAGGATTCTTCTCTACTGACGACGTCATCAGTAGAAAGAGGAAGAGGAGCACTAGGGTTAGTATTCTCATCACTTGGAGAGTTATCAACAAGTTGATGAGTAGGAGGCATGTCACGATCAATCACATAGGTGTGATATTGATCAGCAGAGGTGACAGTGACTCCAGTATCTAGAACAGTCAAGTTGTTGACTTGATTGTTGTTCCCATACTCAACCAGAATGCTGCCTCGACCAGTAGTAATGATCTCTTGAGAGAGAGGAAAGGAGATTCGCTGAGCAGCAATGAAGTCAGCAATGTTCTCCTCAATGAGATCGGATGACTCTCCTACACTATTTATATGATCAGCAGAAGCAGAACTTTCGCTGACTATAGTGGAAGAGGAAGCAGCCGCTGAAGAAGAAGGATTAGGTTGAATGTCAACTTCAGGAGCATCCCTGGAGTTGTCACAATCAGAAGCAACATGACCTCTGCTGCCACATATGTAGCATTTTTTAACAGAGGTGCTGCCTTTTTGATTTTGAAGGAAAAATTCCTTCAATTGAGAGGAAAGGTCATTAACTTGCTGAGCTAGCTTGTTAATTTTAGGGTCAACGGAGGAAGATGCCTTTTTCTTTTGCTTAGACTTTTGCTTATGCTTAAGTGTAAGCTGAGGCATCTTAGGAGCAGGACCCAAAATGGACTTACCTTTTGGATCCTCAGATTGAGAGGTAGAGGGGATTTTTGATCCCTTAACTAACTCCATGCTAGATTAACAGCAGGGTGAGAAGAAGAAGAAGGACCCTGCTGAGATGGATGCACTCTTTTGGGAGTGATCGATCTAGGTTTCTGATTAGGAGTAGCAGACCTCATTTGCCGATGAGGTAGGTACTGCCTATTAGGAGTTATTGATCTCACTTGCTGATGGGGCAAGTGTCCTTTTTGAGGAGTGATAGGCCTTACTTGCTGATGAGGCAAGTGTCCTCTTTGAGGAGTGATAGGCCTTACTTGCTGATGAGGCAAGTGTCCTCTTTGAGGAGTAATAGGCCTATTTTGGGTGTGAGACATTCTCTCCTTTTGGGGAGTTTTATGTCTCAAAATAGGGGTAGGCATCGATTGAGGTGCCTGCTGGTGGACATGTCTATCAGCAGGTCGGACCTTAGAAGCTCCAACTTGCTGATATCTAGCGTCTCTGAACCTGACGCGTCTTTTCATGACACGATCATCCTGAACAGTTTTACTGTCAGCATGGGCAGGAGCTTGCTGAGAAGATGAAGATGAAGAGGGTTGAACAATAGGTTGAGGTTGCTGACTGACAGCATTAGCTAACTGAGGTTTGCTATAGTCATAGGGGACAGCAACCTTACTTCTTCTGAATGGTTCAGAAGGTCTGATGGTGAGCTGCTGAGGAGCGATGGGTTTAAAACCATCACTACCAGTATCCCCTTCATAAGATTCCCCAGAAGAGTATTGAACTCTTCCTTCGTTTGGCATCATGCCAACAATGGGAAGATGAGGATAGGGGTTGCAGGTGCTTGCTGAGGAGCCAGCACCATTTTCCTCAGCAGGATTAGATGGGTCGCTGGTAGTAGAAGAGGTAGTACCAGCTTCCATTTCATTGTGGTAATCATTAAGACCCCTAACAAAATACCATTTCTTCATCTCTTCAGGAGAGATGACAGCAGATGGAGGAATAAAATTTCAGGCTTCACCTCATCATTAAACAAGTCAGAGAGAGAGGCAGCGGCATTAAAGTCACCGCCTATTACTGCCTGTACTTGGGCAGGGACTTGTTCGTTTAGGCACTGGTGATGAAACCTGGAAGCTTTTGACCAGGAGGTCACAATCTTCTTAAGGTTTCAAGCTTGAGTTTTTCATTCTCAAGTTGAACCTTTTGTGCCAACAACTCATGAGATAGAAGTTCAACGTGAACATTTCTCAACTCATTGAGTTTTTCAGATTTTTCACTCAACTCTGAACAGACCGAGTCGAGTTTGGATTGGATATCAGCTCGTATAGATTCAACGAACTGGATATCACAAAGAAGAGATTCGAAGATTTTAGGTTTATCTTCGTCAGAGGCAGAAGAATGAGCACATACCTTTTTAATGGTGACGTTTACCCACTGACTGGAAGAGACTTGGTCCTTAGTCAGAGCATCACCATCAGCGAGTGCCATAAGACACATGGCATCGACGTATTCTTCACTGTCTGAATCATCTGATTCAGCCCAGTCGTGCTCTTCAGCTACCAGCCCTTTTGCAGAAGTTTTTGCATCTTCCATTTCAGCAACCTTGGCTTTTAGCTGATAGTATTTGTTCCTGTACTCATCAGCAGGTTTGGAAGGGTTAGTTTTAGGAGCAGCTGGAGTTGGTAAAGCAACTCTGCACTCCTTTTGGTAGTGTCCCTTTCTACCACATCTCCAGCACTCCTCTTAAGATTTGTCAACAGAAGGCTTGTATGGAGCAACCGACTTACGGTTGTTCCATTTTCGAGAGTACCTCTTACCAGCGACTAAGGCAAAGTCCATGAAGTCGCTGAACATCTCTTGTTTCTCATCAGCGTCGAGATCATTAACAAGAGACTGAATAGGAGGTGGGAGATGAGAAGAGCTGGCACCATTATTAAAGTTAATGGGCTCAGCAGAGACAAGGGCAAGGGGGTCAGTAGCGGTGTAAGCAGAAGAGGTTGAAGAAGAGGAAGAGGAGGAACCAGCACGATGTTGTGCGTCAGCAGCGGCTCTTAAAGTTTGAGCAAGAGCTCTCTCTTCAAATTGAAGAATGCCAAAGAGAGACTCAAGATCAAGCCCATTAAGACGCTCTGTGGTCCTAAGGATTTGTCTTAGACCTTGCCACTTGATAGGTAAGCTATCAAGAAATTTGTGGCATACCTCAAAGTCATCATGAGAGATACCAACAGTGGTCATGTCATTCAGCAACCCTTTGAATCGGGTATAAGTGCCGTTAAGACCTTCGTTGGGGAGAGAGAATAACTTTTCATAGGCTCTTTTGAGGTCTATCTTTTTAGTGGCTATGGTAGCAGTAGAGCCTTCATACATGCTACAGAGCCTATCCCACACTTCTTTAGAAGAGGGATATCTGATGACGACTTTCATGATATCAGAAGGAAGAGTGCTGATTATCATGTTCTTAAGTCTTGCATCAAGATTTACAAGTCTCCTCTCATCGTCAGTCCATTGAACCTCTGGTTTGACGATGTCAATCACAATCTCAGGAGCATCAACAGTTGCTCCTGGTGTTCTTTGCACCAGAGTGGGAATATATGGACCAACGGTCAGAATTGACATAAGGTAGGGTTCCACACCCACAATGTGAAGTAACATCCTTTCCTTCCAAGACCCAAAGTCATCGGGCTCGAATCTTGGAGGGACAGAATACGTAACCGAAGTCACGTGTGTTAACTAGGGTGGGAACAGCAGTCATGTTCTTGTTTTTAAGAAGAGATTTAAGAAAATAAGTATGCAAACGGATCTTTGTTTCAATAATTTAGAAACGTTGGCTCTGATACCACTTGACAGTCACCAAATTTGCACACTTGTGTTTGTTTTATCTAGACAAGTAAGTTAAGAACAGAAAGTAAAGAACATGAACAAGAATAAGTTCAAATGCAAATATCTAAGCAAGTCTAATCATATGTTTCATTGATTAAACGATGAATACATGGTCGATATTACAACTTGTCTTACAAGAATACAAATGAACTAAATAATTGCTAAGTCTAGACACACTATAAACTTAAGCAATTACAAGAGAAAATAAAGTGACACACACTTTGTGGTGATAAAACACGCTTATAAAAGATGCGGCTGTGTTGCTTTATATAGGGGAGGAATTAGGGCAACACATCCTTACAATGATAGTGATAGAATGGTGGTTGTCGACTGCTCATAGGCTCATTGTACTTGGATCCAGGAGCCTTTGTATTCTTTACCAAAACGGGTATGAAAGAGAGAAACCCTTGTTTTGGTCCCAACTGTACCTTTGCCATATAAGGTAATCTTCAGTTGGAAGAACCACCATGTGACTTCTTGTCTTCTTATGATTTGAAAAACTTCCCGCCTTGACACACTTGGAAAGTAAACCACCCGCTGACAAGAGTCATTGACTCGTTGATCACTTGCTGGCGACTCACGCCAGCGACCAAGTCTGGTCAGCGAATCCTTGACTCAACAGTAGTGTATCTTACCTCGTGACGAGCACAACAAGCAATACGCAAGGTTAATTCATCTTGTTTGTGTTTTCGACTACCTATAGCAACATATAACCAATAGGTAACATAAACGTGGCTTCAAAAGACCTCTCTAAGTTCCCTATAACATAAGGTAACCTAAGCATAAGGTCTATGGGTCAAACGAGCATGAAAACAAGCCTATACGACTGCCAGACCTGAATATGCGCCGCATAAACTTGATCAGAAGCATCCAGACCAATCCATGCGCCGCATGGAAATCCCATGCGCCGCATATCGGGGCTTGTTCAGCAAATCTGATTTTTGAACTGCTTTAAACGATTCCCATTCGATCTCAAACCCTAACCCCGACCTGGAGACATCAAATTGACCTCTTTTATGACACAATTGATGCCTTCAAACCATCAATTGATTCCTTGATCCATTACAAACATAAATCACTTAATTGATCACCCGAATAACATGAAATCGGTAAACGTTTTGCATTATAACCCAACCCAAACCCCATGGCCTGGATCGGATTCACATATAAGACTCACAAGATCAGAAATCAAAGGAATATTACCTATAATACCTGTAGATGATCATAAAGATGAAAGATCTTAATCAAACTTCACTCAAACACCAAGAAAAGAAGAGATTCGAAGGGGATTTGCTTGAGAGAGAGGAGGGGCGGTTTGGAGGCAGGAAACTCACGTATAATCTGAGTTAAGACAAATAGGGGAACCTAAATTATCACTTAACCCCTGGCTATCCTTTTTCTTAATTGTCACTTTGAGTCGCTCAACTCTATAAACGATCCGTTTAAGACTTAACTTGGCTTTCGGAAATACTTATTGGTTCAATCCAGCACATGGTGCATATAACTTTCTTAACTACTTTCATTTATCATACTTTAATCATATTATATTAAAGCATAAGCATTTAATCACATGACCCCGTTTAGGGCACATAACTTAACGAACCTGATGTTAACTAACGGAATAGTCAAATAGTCAAACTTGAAAAGTTTGGGATATTACAACCAGTTTGTGCAAAATGTTCAAATACGGAGGAGACGTCACCGATGACGATGTGAAACTTAGCTTATTTCCGTCGTCTCTCACGGGAGAGGCACGTGCTTGGTTCGATGAGCTCGATGAAGGTACCATCACTACATGGAATCAACTTTGCGAACAGTTCGTCTCGCGATTCTTTCCCCCGAGTTTAGCTAGGAAAATGCTTCGAGACATCAAGGCTTTCAAGCAAGACGAGGGAGAATCACTAGTTGATGCATGGAAAAGGCTTAGGGAAATGATCAGAAACTGTCACGGGAATGGACTTAACAAGGACGAGATCATGGAGATTTTCTTCTATGGTTTAACCAAGAGTTCCCAAAAGGATTTAGACCTAGCCGGCGGTGGTAACTTTTTGTACAAGTCTACCAATGACGCGTACAAAATGATGGAGGATATGGTGCAAGCTAGCTTAGCTCGAGATATGGATGATAAAGACCGAGATAGGAGGACGAGAAGAACCGTGACTAGCATCAAGAGCAGCTCCGACAATGAGGTAATTCATGAACTTAAAGCTTTATCTAACCGTTTTTCTACTTTTGAAGATAGGTTGGACATTATGGACAAAGACCTCAAAGTGATTGCACACGGGTGCAACAATTGCGGATGAATGCACTATACCGAGGATTGTGAAGAGGAGGCTACCGACCAAGTCAATTATGTTCAGAACCAATACCGAGGAAGCTTTCAACGAGGCCTATTTCAAAGAAACCCCGGTAATTCTAACTTTAATTCTAGTTATGCTAGAAATAACTTTGGTTCTTTTCAAAATAGGTGGCAAAGGAGTCATGGTCAACCCGAGCAACCAAAAGTGGAGAATGAAGTCAAGGAGGATCCAATTGTCAAGCTCACCAACATGATGGAGAAGTATATGGACATGAATGACAAGAGACATGACTCCTTGGCAAGCTATGCAAAGTCGCTCAACGAGAAGATAAGTAATCTCAATCAAAAGGTTGACGAAGGAGCAAGAAATCAACAAGCCGCAATCAAGGACCTGGAGAGGAGGATAGATAGATGGATTGAGCAGAATGCAAGAAAGGAGAGCAACCCCACTCCAAGGCAAATCATCCAAGGTGGTCCAAGCTCAAACCCTAGCACGAGTCAAAAGTACAACCACCAATCGGACGAAGCAAGAATGTGAACGCCGTGTTCACCGAAGGTAATGACTCTACTGAGCTTGCTAATGATTTTTGTGAAGTGTCCAATCAGGTACAGGTCATACGGGAGCAAAACGAAGAAGAAACGAGCAAAAACGCAAAACTGGAATCTGTCCAGGAGCCACCAGCGCCGCTGGCTGCACTGCCCAGCGCCGCTGGCAGCCCTCCAGGCACAAGCCAGCCGCTATGAACAACCCAGCGCCGCTGGAACACCTTCAGGTGCAATCCAGCGCCGCTGGGAGCCACCCAGGTGAGCCCCATCGCCGCTACCTACCTCCCAGCGCCGCTGGGAGCCACCCAGGTGATCCCCAGCGCCGCTACCTACCTCCCAGCGCCGCTCCAGGCTCCGTCAGCTCAGATTCGCGCGAAACTTCGTTTCCAGCTGTATTTGAAGGAGATGTCGAGACCCAATTCGCTTCAAAATGCAAAATCAAAGATGGGGACGACTCGGACAGTAAGGATGAAGTTCAAGATCCTGAAGCACCGGATGACGGGACACAGCTACCGCAAGCATCGGAAGATCCAGGAAGTTTTCTTATCTCTTGCACTATTAATAATGAGTATTTTTCGAGTGCATTAGCTGATTTAGGGTCAAGTATTAATGTTATGCCTACTGTGATTTATGAAAAACTTACCCTTTGTTTGCTAAAACCCGTTAACATGAGCATTCGGTTAGCCGATCAGAGTTACCGACAACCCAAGGGGATTGTCGAACGAGTCCATGTCAGGGTTAAGGATTTAGAATTTTGGACTGAGTTTGTTGTGCTTGATTCGGTAAGTGAAGTAGTGATACCCTTAATTTTAGGGCGACCATTTCTGCATGCTGCAGATGCTATCATCCATGTTCTTAAACGTGAAATATCTTTGTCAAATGGTCAAGTTAGAGTCAAATTACCTGTCATAGACTCTAGGGATGTCGACTACGATGAAATATGTATGAATATGGAAGTTGACTATGATGGAAGACCCTTAGGCATTGACGACTACGTTAGGAAAGCACGTGGTTTCTCATTTCATGAAGGCCTAGGTTTGTCAAGACCACATAGGAGAGGATTGAACGTGCTATATAGGGAGACCAAGGTTAAGAAACTGGAGGAGCTTTTAGAAGAGACCGAGAAAGGATTGGATAAGGGAAATAGGTTATTAATAGGAGTGAATAAGTTCTTAAATAACCTAGGATGGAATGATATAGAAGACAGACCACTATCCGAGTTTAATCCTTATTTGTCAACCACGACCTTAGGTGACCCCACAATCTTTCAAGTGCATTGTTCGATAGGCAGTATAGGAAGTCACGTGTTCATAGACGCCAGGGCAATGGTGAACATTTTCCCTCTAGATTTTTACAATAACTATACTAGGCGGGATCTAGGTAAAGTGGTCTGGGAGGACAAAGTGATTAAGATTTTTAAGAATGTTAATGTTAGAGTTCGGGGATTCGTTGAGAAGGTAGTAGTATCAATTGATGATCTAAAATTTGTGACGGAGTTCTTTCTAGTGAAAGAAAATTTGTTAACTAAGAACGAATTCGTTTTAGGTCAACCCTTTCTTAAGACCGCCTGCACCGATATTAACATTGAGCTAGGAGAATTAACGTTAGAATCAGGGATTAATGTACTGAAAGTTGTGAAGCAAGATATAAATGTACATAATCCTTATGGCTTTTATAGCAAACCTAGAATATACCAAGGACAAGGAGAAAGGATGAATATCGAATCCTACTTAGAGGATAGGTCTGACATTTTTATTCGATATAACCCAACGGGTACCGGCCCCCGGCCTACCCCGTACTCTTCCTCAACCTAGTTCCTAGGCCGAGTCTGGCTGAAGACTCGTTAAACTTAGCGCTTCTTGGGAGGCAACCCAAGCCGTATTTTCATTTTTATTTTTATTTTTATTTTTATTTTTATTTTTATTTTTATTTTTAGGAATATGTACTAATTGCAATTGAGTGATTGTTTTAAATTTTATCATTTGTGATCTTTTTATGAGTATGTCTTTAGAATCACAGATGCAAGCTTTCAATGGATCAAGGAAACAAGTAACTTATTGCAATCGTATTTTGTTTTTATTTTTTATTTTAATTTTTAGCTTGTTATTTTCCATTTTTATATTATGATTGAAGTGTGCAGGAGTATATTGCTTTGTAGTCTGAAGGAAACCAGGCACTTGGCCAAAAGCTAAGTGTGGGGGAGTTCAAGCATCAAATCGTTGAAGAAATCAGACCAAAAATCCAAAAAAAATCAGAAAAACCCAAAAATCCAAAAAAAATCAAAAAATCAGAAAAACCCAAAAATCCAAAAAAAATCAAAAAATCAGAAAAACCCAAAAATCCAAAAAAAATCAAAAAATCAGAAAAACCCAAAAATCCAAAAAAAATCAAAAAATCAGAAAAACCCAAAAATCCAAAAAAAATCAAAAAATCAGAAAAACCCAAAAATCCAAAAAAAATCAAAAAATCAGAAAAACCCAAAAATCCAAAAAAAATCAAAAAATCAGAAAAACCCAAAAATCCAAAAAAAATCAAAAAATCAGAAAAACCCAAAAATCCAAAAAAAATCAAAAAATCAGAAAAACCCAAAAATCCAAAAAAAATCAAAAAATCAGAAAAACCCAAAAATCCAAAAAAAATCAAAAAATCAGAAAAACCCAAAAATCCAAAAAAAATCAAAAAATCAGAAAAACCCAAAAATCCAAAAAAAATCAAAAAATCAGAAAAACCCAAAAATCCAAAAAAAATCAAAAAATCAGAAAAACCCAAAAATCCAAAAAAAATCAAAAAATCAGAAAAACCCAAAAATCCAAAAAAAATCAAAAAATCAGAAAAACCCAAAAATCCAAAAAAAATCAAAAAATCAGAAAAACCCAAAAATCCAAAAAAAATCAAAAAATCAGAAAAACCCAAAAATCCAAAAAAAATCAAAAAATCAGAAAAACCCAAAAATCCAAAAAAAATCAAAAAATCAGAAAAACCCAAAAATCCAAAAAAAATCAAAAAATCAGAAAAACCCAAAAATCCAAAAAAAATCAAAAAATCAGAAAAACCCAAAAATCCAAAAAAAATCAAAAAATCAGAAAAACCCAAAAATCCAAAAAAAATCAAAAAATCAGAAAAACCCAAAAATCCAAAAAAAATCAAAAAATCAGAAAAACCCAAAAATCCAAAAAAAATCAAAAAATCAGAAAAACCCAAAAATCCAAAAAAAATCAAAAAATCAGAAAAACCCAAAAATCCAAAAAAAATCAAAAAATCAGAAAAACCCAAAAATCCAAAAAAAATCAAAAAATCAGAAAAACCCAAAAATCCAAAAAAAATCAAAAAATCAGAAAAACCCAAAAATCCAAAAAAAATCAAAAAATCAGAAAAACCCAAAAATCCAAGAAAAATTAAAAAATCAGAAAAACCCAAAAATCCAAAAAAAATCAAAAAATCAGAAAATACCAAAAAGAAAAGAAGGTGGAGACGCATCAATGGATCGCCATCAAATGGAGACGACGCAAGTTTTTGAAGATTCAACATCATTCAAGTCGCTCCGCAAATGCCATCTTCAACAATAATCATGCAACATAAGCCCGGGAAGTTTCGTTAATCCTTTTTCTTTTCATGTTTTTCCTATTACCCTGTTATGTTAGGTCTAGTACAACGAGGACGTTGTACAATTTAAGTGTGGGGGGATGGAATAGGAAAAACCCGTGGTTTAATTGCTTGATTTATCACAAGTTTTCTACTACTTATTTCATGCAAATTTTAAGTTTTTCTTGTGTCGGAAAACCATTTTGAGAATATAAGCTTTGCAAGTAGACAAAAGATGATGATAACTAAGCAATATTAGCTTTGGTAGATGAATGGTTAGTTAGGACTGTTAGTTTAACTATAGATTTGTGGCTGTTCATTCTTCCAACAGGATTAGAGCTTAGACTAAAACTGTATGCGATTATGTTTGCCATAGCACATTTAACCGGACTTTAATATGCCTAGCAATTAGAGCTTTCTAGTCATTAGTATAGGTGTATTAATTGGACTTAATTATATACGTGCTTGTGTAGGAACTAGTTTAGACGTATGGTTCGCCTTAATTCTTACACTATTTAATGTGAACTAGTTGCATGCGGAGTAGGAGTATGAGTCATCTGGGTCTCTGATAATGTCTATTGCATGAATAATGTAGTAATCTTAAGAAAGGCAATCAGTAGATTAATTAAAAGAGTTCAAAGAACTAATAACGAGTAAAATCTATACGTATCAAGTTATGTCGCTTTGCGCGTGGGGAACCACCGACCTGTCACCGCTGTCTTGATGTAAGGTATAAACTCTAACCATTAGTTGAGTTATGTCGCTCTGCGAGTGGGGAACCACCGACCTGTCACCGCTGTCTCAACTATTAAAGATGATAATATCGTATAACTGCTTTAGTGTTTAGCTAGTGAGCATGACTGTAGTGTGAGAGTATGTCTAAGTAGTGACTCACAAGTACACAAACGATGAAATGTAAATGCCTTGCTAGTAGCTAGTAGTTCTGATTGCTATATAAACCTTAATTAAGTGCTTAACTAGTCAGCAGAAAGAAGTAAGATTGAGCTGTAAGACATGTGGAAGTATAGAAACTATTTTAGAGGTATTAACACAAATAAAAAGTTAGCTTTTAGTTTTGATTGACCAATTATCTTGCCTCTAGCTATAGCTTACTGATTTTGTCTAAAGCTTTCTCAAATCATTTTGCATGACTAATCTTTCAAATGTTTTAATGAAGTAGAATAACTTTAACACTTAAGCTGTCCGCTCATCATTGTTTTATTTTCTTGGACTATTTGCTTGAGGACAAGCAAAGACTTAAGTGTGGGGGTATATGATGAGCGTCCATATTGTGATAAAAACCCCTATTGAAAGGCTTCATTTCAATGTTAAATGAGTTAATATTCCGGAACTATCGGTACTTAATGGATTCTATGTTTATGCAGGTTCACGGAAGATGCGAGAGAGGGTAAATGGCATCAAGTAACTCAAGATGGAAGCCTATGAAGTTACAAGACACAAGGAGGTGATTCGGGAGCTGAACGAAGAAGTACGAGAAGCAGCAGCAGTTGCCAGCGCCGCTGGCCCATGCCCAGCGCCGCTGGGAGCCCTTCCAGCGCCGCTAGGCGGCCCAGTTCAGCAACCGACTTAAACACCTATTTAAGTTGAACTAACCCTCAAAACCCTAAGAGAGAGCCGATTCAGCAGCCCTAGCCGCCCATATTCAACCCTAGGTCGACTTTGCAGATTCCAAGGACGTTTTGGAGCTTCTAACACCTTCCGATCTTCATCCTCAGCCTAGATCTACTTTTCTATTTTACTTTCAATTGGTAAACAATGTCTTTCATCTTTTTAGACTTGTTATTCCTTTAATAATGTCAGGCTAGTAGGCTGAATACTTGTTTGGATCGATGTGATCATGTAGACGTTTATTGTTTTACTTTATTTGTTAGAATCTGTTAGAGTGTGTTTTACTGTTTATCGTAGATCCATGTTTTACTAGTTCTTCATATTATTATCGGTTCTATATCTGCATGTATTAGTTTAATTCTGATGATCGGTCTATAATCATACACTAGGATTAATACATAAGGATGGAGAACACTAGTCGGTCTTTAACTAGCTGTAAAATGTGATTCACTTGTAACCGAGGGATCCAGAACCATAGTAATTAGGATGAATAGAACATGATGCTGAACAATGTCAGACGCGATCCTTTGACTTGGAAACGAGCACTGTGGTCACCGGAGTTAATTACTATCTGGTCATGGCTTAAGAGCCGGGTAACTAAAAGATGAACTAGTAACACGAACTTTAGGTCATTAATGCTTAAACAATGAATCTAACGAGAATTTGTTTATAGGGTAGTGTGAGTCTAGCGACAGCACTAGTTAATTAGGCAAAGTGAATCTAACGAGAATCTGAGCCGTGATTAAGTTTCCAACAGTCTAGCAAATGGGTAGGATAGTATTTGGTCGTACCATGAGATCTGAGATGCCAAACAAGTATTTTAATTAATTACTGTTATTTGCTTTTTCAAACTATTTTCAGACTGAGCCTCTCGCTGAATAAGCGGTTGCGGCTTCTATTTACTTTTCAGTATTTTTAATTAGTTTAATAGGAAATCGTGACAACCCCACAAACGCTAGAATTACACATATTACTAGATTAGGTAAAGCAACGCGTCCCTGCGAACGATCCTGTAACTTATCACTAATCTATACTACATCCGATCGGGTTCTCTGCCCGTAGGTGTGTTTTAGGATAATTACTTGTACAACATTTATAAATTTAAAAGCAGAAATAAAAACCACCCATCACCATTCTACCCGATAATTCTGGTTTTCTAAGCACATTTTTTATAGGATAATTAGTTTTTATGTGAATAGGGTGCGTTTCAAAATAATGCCTAAGTTTAGTAGAAGCCATTATTAAAGCCAATATTAATTTTTCTAAGTGTGAATACCTAGTTTCAGCATTTAATAAACTTTTACTGACATAATAGACAGGATGTTGTTTACCTTCGTGCTCTTTTACAAGCACATCGCTCACTGCTTCTGAGGATACTGACAGATACAAAAAGAGTATCTCACCTTTTTCTGGTTTCATCAACAAAGGTGGGGTTGACAAATAAGTCTTCAACGCTTTGAACGCCTCTTCTTGTTTTTCACCCCATTCGAATTTTTTATTTTTCTTCAACATATCGTAGAATTCTTTGCATCTGTCTGAGGATCTTGATATGAATCTGTTCAGAGCTGCTAACCTGCCGGTTAATCTCTGAATATCTTTAACGTTTGATGGAGATTTCAATTCCATTATAGCCTTTATCTGCTCAGGACTCGCTTCTATTCCTCTTTTAGTTACCAAGTAACCTAAGAATTTTCCTGCACCTACTCCAAAATTGCATTTTGCTGGATTCAACTTCATGTTGTAGCGATCTAGTATGTCAAAGGCAACTTCAAGATCTTTGAGATGATCCTCCGCCTTTCTTGACTTTACCACCATATCATCAATATATACTTCCATCGTATCCCCCAGTTGATCTTTAAACATCATGTTGACCAACCTCTGATATGTTGCACCTGCATTTTTCAATCCAAACGGCATAGCAATATAGCAATATATACCTGTGGGAGTCATGAAGGCTGTTGCTTCTTGATCTTCAGGTTCCATTTGAATTTGTTGAAATCCTGAGGATGCATCCATGAATGTCAACATTTCATGCCCTGCCGTTGCATCTACCATTGCGTCTATGTGTGGTAGTGGGAAAGGATCTTTAGGACAGGCTTTGTTAAGATCTGTAAAATCTACACAAACCCTCCATTTCCCGTTCTTCTTTTGTACGACTACCACGTTTGCGAGCCATTCTGGGAATTTCACCTCTCTGATCATTTTTGCCTTCAGGAGTCTCTCAACATCCTCTTGGATAATTGCATTTCTTTCCGGAGCAAATTTTCTCCTTTTTGTTGAATAGGCCTGAAACTTTTATCAATTCCCAATTTATGAGTTATAATATCTTTAGAGATACCTGTCATGTCCTCTTGTTTCCAAGCAAAAGTAGTTTTTCTTCTGCTCAAGAATCCTATTAGATCCTTTTCAAGATCTTCCGGTATCTTCTTGCCAATGAACACCTTGATATCAGGATCTTCTATGGATAGTGGTACTTCCTTTACGTCTTGATCTTCAAATTCCTTAACATCAAAGATGTTCTTCTTTGATTGCTATGCTTCTGTAGACTTGGCAGTAGGCTTCATTGACGCCATATAGCATTCCTTGGCATCTTGCTGATCTTCTTTAATCTTCACAACCCCCAGGGAGTAGGGATCTTTACACATTGATGATAAGTTGAAGGGACAGCTTTCATCTCGTGTATCCATGGCCTGCCTAAAATAATATTGCAACCAGGTAATGAATCAATTACACAAAATTTTTGCATCGAATTTACCCCTTCGACATAAACTGGTAGCTTGATCTCGCCATAAGTGTTTTTTGTTTCACCACTGAAGCCAACTAGAACGGTAGATTTTCCACCGATTTCTTCCTCAGAGATTCCCATCCTTTTTAATGTCTCCAGTCTTATGATATTGACCGAACTGCCATTATCAATTAAGATCCTGCGTACAAAATGGTTAGCAACATATAAAGTAACTACCAAACCATCATGGTGAGGATCCTGAATGTTATCCATATCATCCTCTTCAAAAGTCACTTTGTCCATGCGTAGCACACTGGATTTCTGGATAGGCCTATCTCCCCTTTCTGATTTTGCTTCCTTTGCATTCCTTTTTGCGGCTGAAAAAGATGTTCCGCACACCTCTGATCCTCCTGCAATATAATTAATTATCCTTGCATTAGCCGGTGGCGATTTGGGTCTTGGAGGCTGTTGTTGACTTTGCTTTCCCAAGTTCTTGATATCAATATCCTGAGCTTTCTTTTTCCCGAAGAGTTCTGTTAGATATCCTTTACTAAAGAGTATTCCGATCTCACATCGCAATGCATAGCATTCTTCTGTAGTATGCCCAAAATCTTCATGATAAGCACACCATTTCGATTTGTCTTTATTTGCATCGGGCTTTGAATTCTTTGAGGGCCATCTGGTCTTGTCCCCAAGATTCTTCAGGGCTGCTACTATACCTGCAGTATCAACAGGAAAACAATATTCTGATAATTTAGGATATTGAGACTCTTCCCCTTTTTCTGCTGGCGCTCCTTTCTGTTGCACAGCCCTTGTGTAAGGTTTATTCTTTCTAGGTCGGAACATTGGGGTTTCTGCCCTACGATTTGGACGATCATATGTTGAGGGCCCGTCCATTCTTTTCCTCATCAAATCGTCTTCTTCGAGTCTGATGAACTTCAAAGCACGATTTCTTGCTTCATCCAAGGATCTGCAGGGTGTCATAACAAGATCATGATAAAATAAGGAATCCTTGCTCAACCCCATTTTTAGAGCTTGAATTGCAGTAGTCATATCCAATTTTGGGATTTCTAGTGATTCTTTCGTAAACCTGTTAAGATATTCTTTTAAAGATTCATTAATTCCCTGGGTGACTTGGTATAGATCACCCGTTATTTTCTCAAAAACCCTACTACATGAAAATTGTAAATTAAATTGATTAACAAGCTGAGCAAAAGAGAATATAGAACCAGTTGGTAAATTGAGTAGCCACTTCAAGGCTGCTCCAGACAATGTAGCCCCAAATCCTTTACACAAACATGCCTCTCTTAAATCTGATGGGATTGGGACTGTCTCCATTTTTTCCAAGTATTGAGCCAGGTGTTCTTGTGGATCAGTTGTTCCATCATATGTTTTCATATGAGACGCTAAAAACTTCTTTGGAATTTCGATGTTGGCTATCGAAGGTGCAAATCTGGAGATACGATATGAAGACGGATCTGCTTCTGGAATCGGTTGACAAAATCCCGGAACTGTCGAAGTAAGTTCCTTGATTTTCTGCAACTCTCTCGCCATATACGCATTCATCGTATTATCCTGCATTTGATTAGCATTACTCTCATAATTAAAGGAAGGAGGAGTGTAACCTGGAACCCCAGAAGATGATGGTGGGGTTGGTTCTTTGTCTTTCGAATTATTTCTGGCTTGAAAGAATGAACCAGATCCCGATTTTGGTAGAGTTGAGAATAGATGACCCATGGACTGTGTCTCCGGTATTCTTATTCCACTGAAATTGATGTTTCTGCTGTTTACAGGAGAATTTTCCGGTCTACCAGAATCCTGATTTCTGGTTTCTTGAGTCCTGGCTTCTTGGCTTTTGCTCTCCATTATTTTTGATTCTAGACTTTGAAATCTAGACAGGTTGTCTTTTTGTGCTTCCTTCATTTGTTCTTGAAGAGTCCTGAACATGGAAAAAACATCCGTGTTAGCACTAGATCCAGAATATGGAGGTCTTACCTGGAATCCAAAGATAAATCTGGATATGGTCGCGGTGCTTGAGGCATTGGGCGACTTGCGTCGTTTCCTGCTGATGTATCTTCGACACTCTTTCCAGTGTTCGGAGGACAATTATTGTTATTATTTTTCGGAGGTTTGTTAATCAGATTATTCGGAGTTACAGATCCAGAAGCAGCAGAAGAGGTATTTTGAGAAGTAGACATTTTCAACGATGTGAATTAACAAGAGAAAGTTTTCGAAACTGAATTTTCTTCAAAATAATGATAAAATTGCAAAAAAAACATCCGTGTTAGCACTAGATCCAGAATATGGAGGTCTTACCTGGAATCCAAAGATAAATCTGGATATGGTCGCGGTGCTTGAGGCATTGGGCGACTTGCGTCGTTTCCTGCTGATGTATCTTCGACACTCTTTCCAGTGTTCGGAGGACAATTATTGTTATTATTTTTCGGAGGTTTGTTAATCAGATTATTCGGAGTTACAGATCCAGAAGCAGCAGAAGAGGTATTTTGAGAAGTAGACATTTTCAACGATGTGAATTAAAGAGAGAAAGTTTTCGAAACTGAATTTTCTTCAAATAATGATAAAATTGAAAAAACACCTTTTTGCCCCACGGTGGGCGCTAAATTGTTTCGGACAAAAATTACCTAAGATAATTTTGTAGAAGGATTCAAGATAATTTCCTGACCAAAGATTTGTAAGTGAGGTCAGGTGTTTAGGATCTTCAAATAAAATAAGATTTTTGTTAAAGAAAATAATACGAAATAAGAGTTTTTGGTAAAAAGAGTTTGTGAAAATCCTTGAGACAGAATTATAGCAATAAAAGATAAAATTCGTTGAAGATAAGGATAATAAGACTAAAGATCAGTGCTGCGATCCTAAATTGAGAATAAATGCGAAGACAATAACGACACCAGAATTTTGTTGACGGGGAAAAACCCTTGATTCAATTAAGAAATCTTAGGTAAAAAACCCAGGGAAGAATCAATCGTTCCTACCTTGTGTTCTTTTATTATTATTATGATTAAAATATAATGAATGATGAGTGATTTGATCGAATAACTTAGTGAATATGGAAATAGAAATGAGAGAGCAGTAAGCAAGTGCGTGTGAGTACAAGTGAGAGCATATATCCTAATTCGATCAAATGCACCATATTTATAATAAAGTCTAATAACTAATCTTCCGAAAAATCTGGGATCTCCCGTGTTGCATTCTTTCAACGTGCTTAGACTAAGTAAGTGAACGTTGAGTCTTTCTTGACACGTCGATCTTCAAATTAGTTCCGATTTCCAAGGGAGACTAAGTAAAGAACACGTTTGATTTTCCTTGATAAGCTGAACGATATCTTTGAATCGTTGAGATCCTATATTTAACCGTTAGAATTTCCTCAGCATCCTGGATAGTTATCCTGATACTAGGATCCTGCAAAATACAAAAACATGTTCGAAAGCAATTGCAAGATTCGTCAGAGATCTTTGAGTCAGGATCCTAATTATGAATTTTGACCCTAAACATTTACCTTTAGGACCCCTCGCCCCACCTTTCTTGCTCTCTTTTGCCACCGATGAAAAAACAAAATTATTACTCCTATTTTCGAAATTCTCTACTTTCATTAATGCTGCTGCATGCTTCTCCATGTTCCCATGCAAATTGCTCGCCACCCCTTCATCTTCCTTGCTTTTCCCAGTCCATTCACCTTCCTCCACCTCTCCGGCCTGTTGTCGTAAAAATTGGTTGTTCCGCCACCGTCAACCTCCACATGGTAAACACCATTCAATTGCCCTTTCTTCTATCCAAACCCTAAATTTCTTTTTTCTCCACTTAATATCCACCATCTCACTCACCTCCTTACCTTCTCCAACCAGCAACCCAACACACTCAACAGACTTGTTATCGTCCTCCTCTTTTGCTGTTGAAGGACTAATGACTTTCCCTACTTTCTCACAAACCTTGTTTATAACCCTTGCTTCTGCTAAATGTACCGGTACTCCAAACACACCCACGCACGCAATACGTTCATATGGAATTGATTGACCAGCCCACACGTCCAGCCTTGAGAACCAAGACTCCCAACTCGAAACGTTGGTGATGAAACCATGTGCATCCTCCTCAGATTGGAAGGATATTAACATGGAAAGACCACCCAGATACTTTATTTTCACACCCACCAAACCAAAACCTCCAATCCAGCCATGAAGAGAAACCAGGGCATCAAAAGCTCTGCATCTTCCAACCAATGCCCGGTTGAATTCCGACGTCAGGCCACAAATAACATCATCAACTATCACCTCTAACTCCTTCTTCTCAGAGCCTTCTACTACACCTTTAACTATATCGCTATATGACCTTCCCCCTCCACCTGGAAAGACATATTTCCCAGGCTTGACAGAGTGGGATTTTTGTTCCTCTTTACCTTTATATTTAGGCTTATATTCCTCCTCCATCCCTTTATTCTCAGCAGCGAACCATGCTTTGTTAATCTGCAAAACACCATTCCCCATCCTCACTCGTTTCAACCTATTTTCTAACTCCTTCCAATCACGAACATTTTTAAAAGTAGCAAAACCAAATATGACGTTATCGACATTTCGATTTCTAGCGATATAAACCCCCACCAGATCTCCAAACCCCTTTAGTACGTTGGAAAGTTCCCAAGGTCTACAACCCTCAGGAATATTAGCCACGAAATACTTCACAACATTGGGTTGATTTCTATCTTCTTGTGTTTTTGATGAAAAGTCTCTAGGTCTTATTTTGTTTTTTATTTGTTCTCAGCCGTTTTCTCTCTCACACTCTCTCTCACACATTTTGTTTTTTTAATTAAAAAAAAATGATGGGATTTGTCTGAGGATGATTGAATTTAATTTGAGGTTTCAAGAAATTAAATAATTAAAAATGGGTTATATTTTGTAATTTAATGCCAGGGAAAATGGAATTTTTTTTTTTGGTGTGCCTATTTTTTGTTGTTGTTTATGTGAGTTGTGTATTACAATAATAATACGTCAAGAGCTCACCTACACATATATAAAACTACTAGCACGGTACCCACACAATGCGGCGGTGGTTGTGGCGGCAACGGTGTGGTGGTGGGGGCGACTGTTGGTGGTGGAGGTGGCGTCGAGTGGTGTAGATAATTGATGTAAAGGTAATTGATGTAAAGGTAATTGATGTAAAAGGTTAATGGAGATATTTTGGATAAATGACTGATATTGTAATTCAATCATTAATGGTATTTTAGATAATTTCTCCATAACTTTTAAAGAGAGGGTTGTTTTATTTATTACTCGTAAATAGTATAAAAGTATAGATTAGGTGTATAGGAGAATTAGGATTAAGAAATAAGGGTATTTTGGATATAAAAAAGTGTTGAATTTCCTAAAATAAGAGAGATCAATATGCTTTATAAGGGGTTATAGATATTGATGATTCTGCAAAGAAGAAACTAGTCCATAGTTATAAAATCGTTGCATCACAATTTACATCTGCAAACATAATCTCACTGAACATTTGATCCAGCACATCACATGCATTCTTATGTTCATGCATATTGTTTCAAAATCAGTGAAATGAATAACTCAAAACATAAGGTAAAAATATGGAAGAATAAAGTTTGAATTTTATTTATTTATTTATTATTGAGACAATAAATTTTATTGAAGTTTATCCAAGGCATTTAAGAAGAACAATAAATAATGAAGTTTGAATTAAATATCACGATTTTGTTATTAAATAGTTAAATATAATATCGTATTTAATGTAAACTTATTAAATGTACTAATGACTCATCTATCACATTCTTCATATGATCTATTACAACCGGGAATTGATATATTCCCAACATAAATTTGTCATCTACAATAAGTACAAGCATATTATTGTATAACGTACAATTGTCTGAAGCAGACAATTATTGTTGATGGTAAATTTGGGTTGTGAATATATATCACTTGATACTCTATGTGATATATCGATCTTATATATGATAGAATTATATCTCCGTGTTTCATATTTTCATGTGACTAATTACTATAAATTCCTACCAAATCCCCGACAATATTCACAGATTTTTTTTTTCTCCCACTCGTTCATAAACTTTTCTTAAACAAATTAAAAAATGGGTTCGAGTTACCAACCTCTTCTATGTACAATAATACTCGTCTTCTATTTGGGCCATGTTTTCTACGATATCTCCTCTGTATCGGGTAGCCACACACTTGACGATGGTTGTACCCCCATCAAGGATGTTAATGACCCGGCCGTGGTGAAAGCTGGCAACTTTGCGGTCTTAGACCAAAACGATTATGCAAATGTTAGCCTTGTATTTGCTGGTGTGGTGGAAGGTTGTACCAAATCAAGTAACGGAGAACTAACTTACAACCTGACTCTTTCAGCCAAAGACAGTCCAAGTGTCGATACAATAAGGAAATATTTAGCCATCGTCGTTGATGCGCCAAATGATTACTATCTTTATCTATGGGAAGGACCTTTGTAATATGTGTACAAAGGAATTAAGTCGATTTAAGAGTTATATTAGTTAGAATTTGTAGTGAGCAAAATGTTTTGGCTCTTTGTTTGTACCATTGATATAATGTTTGGCCCATTTATTAGTGTCATCATATATTTGCGTTGTTTAAGTCCTCCAAATTCTTTAGAAAAACAATACTGCCAAAACTAATCATAATTTCATCCTTCAAAGTTCAAACGAACTTTCAATTGAGTATTTTATATCTCACATGTTTTATAAGATCTAATACTATACATGTGAAGCTATTAGCATGGTACCTGCGCAATGCGGCGGTATGGTGGTGGCGTGACGGGTGGTGACGGTGTGGTTATCATTGTAAAAATAATTAATGTAAAAGGGGTAGTGTAGTTATTTTAGGAGTTCATGGGTCTATATTGTAAATTATTTCATTAAGAGAGTTATAGGTATTTTAAGGGTATAATGGTCATTTCGCATGGAGACATTTTTATGAGAGAGTGTGTTAAAAAGTGTTAGGAAAGAGAGAGTGATAATTTTTAGAAGAGATATGGGCCGCATTATGTCACATGTTTCTTACAATCTATTCCACCGTTGTATTTCATGTGAAATTACTAGTATAAATTCATTTCAAAATAGCCTCATAAATTCTAAGCCCATTTGGTTTTCACTCCCCTATTCCTTAATTTCATAAATACACTTTAAATGGGTTCACTTCAACAAGCTCTCTTCTTTACTATACTCGTCTTCCTTATGGTTTCAATTTTCTTAGAAATCTCCCCTGCATTGAGTGTCAAGACAATTAACGAAGATTGGCAACCCATCAACCGGAGCGACCAAATCGTGGTGGACGCAGGAGAATTCGCAGTGGAAACACACGACTCCCAGGCCAACACTACGCTAGTCTATGACCATGTGATAGATGGCGAGAGCAACGAAGATAGCGGAACGAATTATAACTTGACCATTGCAGCTAAAAATAGTAATAGCGATCCTACAGTTAGGAATTATATAGCCCTTGTTCTGTTTAGGCCCTATCAAAACAATTTTGAGCTCAAGTCATTTGTGGGACCTATTTAAGTTTAAGAAAACTATGATATATGTTGCCAATAATAAGTATATTTCACCCATTTCTGTCTATGATATCTACAAATTGAACAGTATTCTACATGTTTTAACTGCAGCATTTTATGTCTATTACAAATACTAATTGATGTTCGACACCTTCTAGAAATTGCAACATTTACATCTAATGAAAATACAGAACAAAAAAAAATTAGTATAATAATCTTATCTTAATGATAATTAATGTAAGGAATCATCTTGATTAGTTAATACATTAAATAAAACGAGCATGTTACCCGCGCAATGCGGCAGTGTGATGGCGGCGACGGATGGTGATGGTGGTGGCAGCGTCAAATGGTGTAGGTAATTGATGTAGATGTGTTTGATTAAAAAGGGGTAGTAGAGATTATTTTAGGAGTTCATGGGTCTATATTGTAAATTATTTCATTAAGAGAGTTATAGGTATTTTAAGGGTATAATGGTCATTTCGCATGGAGACATTTTTATGAGAGAGTGTGTTAAAAAGTGTTAGGAAAGAGAGAGTGATAATTTTTAGAAGAGATATGGGCCGCATTATGTCACATGTTTCTTACAATCTATTCCACCGTTGTATTTCATGTGAAATTACTAGTATAAATTCATTTCAAAATAGCCTCATAAATTCTAAGCCCATTTGGTTTTCACTCCCCTATTCCTTAATTTCATAAATACACTTTAAATGGGTTCACTTCAACAAGCTCTCTTCTTTACTATACTCGTCTTCCTTATGGTTTCAATTTTCTTAGAAATCTCCCCTGCATTGAGTGTCAAGACAATTAACGAAGATTGGCAACCCATCAACCGGAGCGACCAAATCGTGGTGGACGCAGGAGAATTCGCAGTGGAAACACACGACTCCCAGGCCAACACTACGCTAGTCTATGACCATGTGATAGATGGCGAGAGCAACGAAGATAGCGGAACGAATTATAACTTGACCATTGCAGCTAAAAATAGTAATAGCGATCCTACAGTTAGGAATTATATAGCCCTTGTTCTGTTTAGGCCCTATCAAAACAATTTTGAGCTCAAGTCATTTGTGGGACCTATTTAAGTTTAAGAAAACTATGATATATGTTGCCAATAATAAGTATATTTCACCCATTTCTGTCTATGATATCTACAAATTGAACAGTATTCTACATGTTTTAACTGCAGCATTTTATGTCTATTACAAATACTAATTGATGTTCGACACCTTCTAGAAATTGCAACATTTACATCTAATGAAAATACAGAACAAAAAAAAATTAGTATAATAATCTTATCTTAATGATAATTAATGTAAGGAATCATCTTGATTAGTTAATACATTAAATAAAACGAGCATGTTACCCGCGCAATGCGGCAGTGTGATGGCGGCGACGGATGGTGATGGTGGTGGCAGCGTCAAATGGTGTAGGTAATTGATGTAGATGTGTTTGATTTAAAAGGGGTAGTAGAGATATTTTATAATATAAGGGACTAATGATGTAATTTAATATTAAGGGTTTGTGATGATTTAATTCATTAAGGGTATTTATGGTCATATATTAATGACATTTTACTTTTTTGCAACAACATATATTTAAGAATCGTCTTATTTAGTTAGTACATACATTAAATATAAAATATTTATATATTTATTGAATTGAATTTTAGAAAAATCGATAAGAATATAGTTATAATGGATCAAGGCTCATCAAGCAACATGACCCGGCCCAATTTGATCTAACTATGAAGATAATCCAACATATCCATTTGTCATCTCTAATTATCAAATATTTATTTGAATATTTCACATGTAGTGTACTAGAGTAAATAAATTTCAAAACCCCTCACAACTCACAAGTTCTCTTGCTATTTCTTTTTCAATCCTCCCAGTCTAAAATTTATTCTATAAGACACATAAAATGGGTTCGGGTTCGGCTCATCAAACTCTCTTCTATACAATACTCGCCTTCTTAATGGTTTCCGCTTTCTTAGATACCTCCTGTGCATTGGGTGTCAGCACAACTAACGATGACTGGAAGCCCATCAACCCGAGTGATCCGGATGTGGTGAGCGCTGGAGAATTCGCAGTGGAAACACACGACTCGCAGACTCAGGCTACACTGGTCTATGACCAGGTGGTACACTGTGAAACCAAGATTGATGGTGGAAGAAATTACAACCTCACCATTGCAGCTAAAAATAGCAATATTGATCCCACAAGCAGGAAGTATATAGCCCTTGTTATTGATAGACCATATAAGAATGGTTTTGAGCTTGAGTCCTTTAGGGGACCTATTTAGATTTTACGGGAACTATATATGATTTTTATTTTCTTCTTACTATGGGTACATCTAACCCATTTCTATCTTATCATATCATATCTACAACTTAAATAACGTTTTATTTTACATGTTTCAATTGCAGCAAATTATTCTATTACCAATTTTATGTTAATTTGACATTCTCTAGAAATTGCAACATTTTTACATTCTGTGAAAGTTAATCCAAAATAGCTTCATGTTCTTGGTTTTTGCAACTAAAAATAAATGATGACATTGACAAACCACACTATGTGTTTATTCTCTTTTCTTTCCTTTCCCTTGTTAATTTGACCGTTCATATATGACATGTGGTTGTAAATATGTAAGAGTAACAAAACAATCACTATATATACTTAATACTTCAAATTTGTAGAAAAACATTTTCCAATTAAATTCCATGAGAACTTACATAGGGCCATCCCACATGATGGAACCATATCGTACTCTGCTCTTGCAATGGAAAATTAGACACACACATTTTACGTCAGCTTGCTATTATTAAACCGTTTGTACATATAATAGTCGGTTCAAATTTATTCTAAATAAATATAGAAATAAAAGGTATATAAAGCATGATAATATATAATATGAAAAATCTTGCCATAATGTATTTTTCACTTGTTTCTTATGACACGACACACCCTTGTATGTCATGTGAAATTATCATAACCTGAATCCCTTTTTCAAAATAACTATAAAAGAATCCCATGCCTTCTTACATTTGTTCAATTTTAAATTACTTATAAAATGGGTTCAATTTATCACTTTCTTCTCACTACGCTAATTCTCATATTTCCAGTAACCATTTCCGTCGACATCTCACCTGCGCCGGGTGGTGAGAGAGTTGTTGATGGTTGGACGCCCATCAAGAATTTAAGTGACACACGGGTGGTGGATATTGGGAAGTTTGCAGTAGCAAGGCACAACTTCCAGGCCAAGACTCAGCTAGCCTTTGACCATTTGGTGAATGGCAAGACACAATCACAGGCAAGAACTTAACAATTGCAGCCAAAGATGGCAATGCAGATGATACGCTGAAGAATTATGTAGCAATTGTTTTCGACAGGCCAAATGAAAACTTTATGCATCTTGTTTCCTTTAGAGGACCTCTTTAAGCGTAGAAAGAGTTTATTTTATAAGGATGGGTAGACACCGTAGACTGTTGTGGTTGACAAAAATATTAAAGCCATTGTTCATCCATGACAACTACATATTGAATAACACATCAAATATTATTTTGGTATCAATAAAAATTGCTATAGTTCCTTTTCTATGAATGCAAGGAAAACCACAAATATACCATCTTCCATAGTTACCAACTTACCATAGCCTCGTGTTGACCGCATCTTTTTTTTTTAACCATTTCACGAGTAGTACTTAAATCATGCCCGTAGGAAGGTGATTCATACATCCAAAAGCTACACCATGCGCTACAACAGATGCTTTAACATAGCTAGTAGGATTAATCTAGTAAGTGATGATCCAAATTAAAAAGTTCACTAAATTTGGCCTATCCTCGAAAAGGTACCGCTCTTAACCAGTTCAACAAAAAACACCATGATAGATGTTTAGTTGTTGATATACTACATAACTTAATCACTGCATTCCAAGTTCTAAAACCATATCCAAAAGTGAATCCTGATAGACTTGATGCTTAACAAAGAGACACATAAGCGAAGGTCAAATTTTTGTTTCATAAAACCGAGAACAAGATGATACCCTTGATACTTGATAGCACCACATATACATCAACGGTCTTCAGAATATCATTCTCTAAAGGGTGAAACAAGAAATGACTATCTGCTCCATTCTAAGTCAGCACCAGATCGCGGGTTAGCATTGTTGAAACGAGTTGTATCTTCTGGTCTTATAGAATTCGCAAAGGTATGCCAACCCAAAAGGTATGGCACAGCAAACTGCATATCATACACCAAGTTAAAAGATACTCGTAATAACTTTTAGTAACGTGCAATGTATTCATGCACGAAGGTGATTCAAGCATTCCAAAACAGAAAATAACCAAGTACGAAGGTGGTTCAATCATTTACATTTCTACAATTTGCCAAGACAAATTGTATTTATGTCTAGTTTCACGTGCCTTGAAGTTAGTTGCAATAAAATGGTATCATTGTAACAACAAACCAAGTATAATAGTAAGACAGGTTCACTCCTGACACTAAATATATTTGGACCGACCAAAATGCATGAATTGAACCAATTAAGAATTCCAGTCTAGGATATCACTGATGTGATTGTCAACAAGTTTTAATATAGTAGATGACTGGACATATAAAGTGGGCAGATCAGGTGGGTTGGGCAAGAGATTTGGTTGAAAACAGGTAATCTTCAGAACGGGGTGAGCTGAACCAATACATTTTGTAATTATTTTTTACTATTTAAAATAATTAGCGTGTTAAATATTATTAAAAACACAATATACTTAATGACAAGAAAATATTTTTTGAATAAGCAATTTAGGAGGTTTTAAGCATTAACAATGCCATTTTGGAGACTTTTGTCCTGTTTAACGCATTTTCTCTTTTAACCATGTATATTTTTCAACCCATTAGAGCCGCTAGATATGAATTCATATTATACAACCCACAACAACCCATTCATATATATACGGGTTGAAACTGCCACCTCTAATTACAAAATTTATGAACATACGGAGTTAAAGAACATGAGATGAAACATACATTGAAAGCTGCAACAAGAATTGCAAACTCTGCCTTTGTAACGGGGATATAAATGCTCTCATCCATGTTTATAAGCTTGTTTTGAACACCTTCATAAGAACACTTAGTTAAATGTATTTCTTCAAAAATGATAAAAGATTAGTAGGTGGTGATAATTACTCAGATTGAAGAAGTGGCCAGATCCGTCTGGGAGAGGCTCTACCTTCAAAACCTTCCTAACTCTGCCTTCATCGCTGCAAAATGTACAGTTCAGCATAAAAAATATTCACTGGCCTCAATTTGATCATGGTTGAAAAAAAATATAGACCTTTTTCCTTTGAAAGGGTCATGAAAGAATTCACATGAATCCCTTGCACCAAGACTGATTAAACTTCCGATTTCAGTAACAGCTAACGAGAATACCTAGAAATATGAAAGAAGATAGATGAAAAGTAACAAATATTATTCATTTCATAGAATGATGGGTATGAGGAAAATATGATCAACAAAAAGATGCACAACGATTTTATTTTCGCAAATAGTAGAATGAAATTTACCACCATGTTAGGCTGATTACATTAGGCACAGTCTTAATAACTCATATAAATAGTACTAATATTGAGCATAAATTTAAAGGGCATTAGGCATAATCTTACCACCATATTAAGCTGGTTACTGTATGAACATTTTGTTAGCGAACTTTGAAAAAAAAAGAGACGGGTAAAGAATATTAGACGCACAGTGTTAATTTGCATGAACTACACATTTCTATGTTTAACTTTTGAAAACAAATTTTACAACTAAAAAGATTTACAATAATTCACAAGAACAAATTCATACATTTAACTATAACCTTTTTCAGATATGCAGCATCTTACTCAAGAACATAGTCACAGAATACGCTCTAAACCCTGCGTATTGCGTATTGGTACAAAACGTACCGGAACGCAATACGAAAACGTTCCAAACGACGGGGGTACGTCAAACCGAGTCGATAGGGTACTGTGAACCGAGTCGGCAGGGTACGGCAAACTGAGTACAGTTCCAATCGTCGAATTCCGTCTTGCAATCGCCGAATTCAATTCGGTTTCTTTGATTTCAGTTCGTTTTTGGGCGGGAAAAACATGTCCCGTGACTTCCAATCTTCGAATAGACTTTCCATTTTCCAAGGTTTTAACTATAACAACTTATTTAGCTTCAGAAACAAAATCAATTTACTTAATAAAAATCTTCTTTGATAAACAAAGATCTTCAATATTTATTACAAAATCACAAGAAACTAGACACTAAACGACTATATATATCATACTAAGTTACTAACCTTTCCAATGAAATTGTAACCATTCCATTCTTCTACTATTCTTTCAAAGTTTTAGTTTTTATTCTTCAATTATCTCCAATGGCTTTTGGCAACAAACGGAATAATACTCAAGATGATGATGAAACACATGTGAAAAAGGCCACGAATAGATTAGATTTTAGTTGGTGTTTTATTTCTATTGTATTTCCTAATGTTATGTTCTATCTTTTTATTATGAAGTTTTGTTTACTTGTGCTTTAAATTTTGGTACTCTCACTGAATTCATAGTACACCGTACCGCTTCGTACCGAAATGAGTATACCCCCTACGTACCGAATTCGTCACAAAGAGCGAATTGCGTACCCGTATTGCGTACCCGTACTGAAGCGTACCACGTTTTATGTGACTATGCTCAAGAAGTCACCATATTTATCTATATTTTAAAGCATCACGTACATTGCCCTATTATTTTGGTCATGTAGCATCTCCAATGTGTGGCTCCCGTACGGCCGTACTAAGAGGTAAAAAGAAGTGCAAACGTGATAGTGTCCCATTTCCTAGATACGGAAAGAAATAAACCATGGTTTACTATCTAAATCTTTGTATATGATGAGTCAACTTCACTTGTATGCTGTATAAAAACTCACAAAAGAAAAAGAAAATCCTAGACAGGTGCTATGGTATTGTGCAAATTACTCTTCGGTATTTTTTGTCCCGGAAATACTGCTACCTTTGTTTATCCTAGTAGTTAAGAGATATAAAAATGAGACAATAAAACGATAAAAAACGAATATAACATTCCCTCTTTCATATCTCAAATGTTTCTGACAATCAACTATACCACTGTATTTTGAGACTCATAGGCCATACCAAATGTCTCACATGTGTCTTAAAAATTACAATCTAATATACATCATATTTGACACTGTATCTCACATGTTTATTAAGGAAAGATACGATCAGCAAAATATCCTACTCCTAACTACGCGAAAGATACCCCTTACCCCTTTTAATCCACCCCCATAAATGTGGGAAGTGGGACTCGATCCCTGGTGGAAACCTCAAGGTCAGAGACCTTATCAATGGGCCCCATATCTCACATATACATTTACTACATATACCAGAGCAAATTTCAAGTGAACTTGCAATGGACTATTCAGTCACATGTTTATCTAAAGAGTTCACTATCATATTACCTGTGAGATTACAACGGGCTCACATATTCGTTCTAAAAATAGGTCATGGAAATATTAGCGAAAAACAGGATGTTATTTTGCTTTCAGTCTAATTAAAGTATCGTTACTTCCGATTTAGCAGTTTTAGCTTTTTATGCCGTATCTCATATGTTTCAAAACCCCATTTTACAATTACGGGCATATCTTACATGGCTTACAATAGACCATCTATCTCACATGTATATAAAGAGAATATACTAATATATCTTTTTTTAGAACAACAGAAAATATATAGTAAAAGTAACTTTCGGCAAGACACCAAAAGCAACTTACAAAGTCACATCAAATATACTAACATATTTTTTCTAGAACAGCGGAATATACTAACATTTTACATATGAGATTACAATGGGACCCATATCTCACATATACACATTCTACAAATATCCCTAGTAATTTAAAGTTATCTAAAAATAGGATGCTTTTTGTTTTAATTTTCAAATAAAGTATTCTTTCTTTGTATTGTATTCATGCCATAACTCAAAATTTTATTACCGTGTAATACAATAACAAAAGCATATTTCATATATCATATTATATACTAACATATTTTTTCTAGAACAGCGGAATATACTAACATTTTACATATGAGATTACATCAAATATACTAACATATTTTTTCTAGAACAGCGGAATATACTAACATTTTACATATGAGATTACAGCGGAATATACTAACATATTTTTTCTAGAACAGCGGAATATACTAACATATTTTTTCTAGAACAGCGGAATATACTAACATATTTTTTCTAGAACAGCGGAATATACTAACATATTTTTTCTAGAACAGCAGAATATACTAATATATCTTTTTTTAGAACAACAGAAAATATATAGTAAAAGTAACTTTCGGCAAGACACCAAAAGCAACTTACAAAGTCACATCAAATATACTAACATATTTTTTCTAGAACAGCGGAATATACTAACATTTTACATATGAGATTACAATGGGACCCATATCTCACATATACACATTCTACAAATATCCCTAGTAATTTAAAGTTATCTAAAAATAGGTCATGGAAATATTAGCGAAAAACAGGATGTTATTTTGCTTTCAGTCTAATTAAAGTATCGTTACTTCCGATTTAGCAGTTTTAGCTTTTTATGCCGTATCTCATATGTTTCAAAACCCCATTTTACAATTACGGGCATATCTTACATGGCTTACAATAGACACTGTATCTCACATGTTTATTAAGGAAAGATACGATCAGCAAAATATCCTACTCCTAACTACGCGAAAGATACCCCTTACCCCTTTTAATCCACCCCCATAAATGTGGGAAGTGGGACTCGATCCCTGGTGGAAACCTCAAGGTCAGAGACCTTATCAATGGGCCCCATATCTCACATATACATTTACTACATATACCAGAGCAAATTTCAAGTGAACTTGCAATGGACTATTCAGTCACATGTTTATCTAAAGAGTTCACTATCATATTACCTGTGAGATTACAACGGGCTCACATATTCGTTCTAAAAATAGGTCATGGAAATATTAGCGAAAAACAGGATGTTATTTTGCTTTCAGTCTAATTAAAGTATCGTTACTTCCGATTTAGCAGTTTTAGCTTTTTATGCCGTATCTCATATGTTTCAAAACCCCATTTTACAATTACGGGCATATCTTACATGGCTTACAATAGACCATCTATCTCACATGTATATAAAGAGAATATACTAATATATCTTTTTTTAGAACAACAGAAAATATATAGTAAAAGTAACTTTCGGCAAGACACCAAAAGCAACTTACAAAGTCACATCAAATATACTAACATATTTTTTCTAGAACAGCGGAATATACTAACATTTTACATATGAGATTACAATGGGACCCATATCTCACATATACACATTCTACAAATATCCCTAGTAATTTAAAGTTATCTAAAAATAGGATGCTTTTTGTTTTAATTTTCAAATAAAGTATTCTTTCTTTGTATTGTATTCATGCCATAACTCAAAATTTTATTACCGTGTAATACAATAACAAAAGCATATTTCATATATCATATTATATATGACATTACAATGGGCCCCATATCTCACATATACCTTCTACAAATAAGATAAATAATAAAGACTTGTTTATAGATAGAATTAATTGTGTTCTCATTCTGTATATAGTATTTCTACTTTGTATTTGGCTATTTATGTCATGCCTCACATGTTTCTTACCATGTAATACAATTACAAGAATGTATTACTATTACATGTGAAATTACAATAGACCATGTACCTTGCATGTTTATCAAGAGTATATACTATCGTATTTTATGCGAGATAAAAATGGGCCCCAAATCTCAGGTATACATTCTAGAAATAGGATAAGTAATAAAGAAAATGGTATGAAATTTGTTTTCATTCTAAAATTGTATTTATACTTTGTATTTAGCTATTTATGCTATACCTCACATGTTTCTTAACATAAAATGCAATTACAAAAGCATATTTGGTATGAACTTACAATGGACCATCTATCTCACATGTTTATATAGAGAATATACTATCATATTACATATGAGATTACAATGGGGCCCATATCTCACATATGAACATCCTAAAAATAGGACATGTAATTAAAAGTTATCAAAAAAATAATAGGATGATTTTTGTTTTTATTCTAAAAATATTAAAATAGCATTCTTACTTTGCATGTAGATGTTGATTACCTTGTAATGCAATTACAAGAGCACTTTACATGTGAACTTACTGCTATAAATTCCTACATAAGCACCGAATAAACTCCCATCTCTCATTTCAACTCTGATTCCTAATTAATCATTCTTAAACAAGAAAATGGTTTCAAATTACCAGCCTCTCCTCTTTACAATACTCATCTTCTTTCTGGGTTTCCTTTTCATCGCTCCCACCCCTTCATTGGGTGCCAGGATGCATGTTGATGAATGGGCTCCCATTACAAACTTAACTGATACAAGGATGGTGAAGTATGGGAAGTTTGCAGTGGAAAGACATAATCAACAGGCCAAGACCAAACTCATCTTCAACCATTTGGTGAAAGCTGAGTTCCTTCAAGGGTATGGAATACAGAACAGGCTAACTATCGCAGCCAAAGATGGTGCTCGTGCTGGTAAATTGAGAAACTATGAAGCTGTAGTTGCTGATGTGCAATTTACGAATAAATTGGTTCTTTATTCTTTTAAAGGACCTGTGTAGGTGTTAATGATGCTGATAGATGTGAATTATGATGTTTAAATAGCGAGTAAGTTTTGAGAATTATGTGGTTGACGAAGTATTAAATTTGTTGGTTCACTATGCTATTTACGAATTAAATAACAAATCTCATGCTTTTACCTTATTGCTTTGGAAAAAATATATATATATATATATAAAGAAAACTAAACTATATATTTTTCTGAATCTGATAAATTGCCACACTTAAATTATTGGGCCAAGGAGTTGCTGCAAGAAAACTAATTTGTTTTTAGGATACCTATAAATTTATCTATCACAAAACTTAACAAAATGGATCATTTGATTCTTGATGTCCCAATAATCATTTTAAATATGAACTATGACTTTGGTCTATATAAGTCAACATTGAACTTTTGACATGATTAAAATCAGATTTTTAGGTGTCCAACTGCCCAGAAACATTCATAAAAAGGTATTTTTCTTTCATTTCTAGATAACTAAAACACCAAATTAAAACAAATCAAATGTAGCTTCAATTGAAAACCAAGATAATAAAGTTATAAGCTTTCTACTCCAATCATATTGATAAACACCAGTAGCAACAGCCAGCACACACAAATTGAGAACTAAAACTGGTATTCATGACTATGGTGCACATCTCCTACCTTAATCTTATTATAAATAGAACCAACCTCAGAGCATCCCAAATGGGAGCTTGATCATTGACTTTTTGTTTATAACAAAATCATTAAATTTTTCAACGATTTTTTATCCATTAAAACTTAGAGCTTTTCAAGTCATTGAAGATGAGTTAAAGTTGGTAATGCACATACATTTTCGTTTTGAACTCCCATCTATTGTCCTTTTTATTTAATATGCTGATCAAAACTATCATAACAAGTACATGGTTGTTCTAGATAAAAGATAACCCTATTTAACTGAAAAGGCTTAATCATCCTAGACGTATATAGACAGCTTATTATACCAGCCCTATTTCTAAAACAATCAATATCCCACATGTTTCTAAACATCTAATAATTCACTGAATCACATTGCATAAAAACTTACTGCTACAAAGTCCTACTGAAACCCCCAATATCACCAACGCCCATTTCTCTTTCACCTCTCATTCCTAAATCTTTCTGCACACAGAATGGCTTCGAATTAGCCAGTTCTCTAGACAATATTGGTGTACAGTTAAGATACCATTTTCATCAAAGACTCCACTTCATCAGGTTGCAAGAGTCTAGTCCATAATCGGACTCCCATCGCTGATTTGAATGACCCAGGTATGATAAACCGTGGGAACTTTGCAGGGGAGCAAAACAATGACCTGACCAAGGCCAGTTTCTATCCAGAGAAAAAATCTCACTAATTTGAAATTAATCTAAAAAATAATATTACACTTTCTAGCCTTACATAAGAGAAAATATCTCAAAAAATACTTAATTTAAATAAAAAATTACACTTTTTCGCCTTCAACTTCAGAAAATAAATCTAACTAACTAAAATTTCCACCATTCAACTAAAAATTCCCCAACATGTTATTAATGATCTCTATTTCTTTCATAAAAAACAAACTTTTTCTTTCAAATACATACAAATACAAAATTAAAAATTAAAAAGGTTTGAAACATAAGTGAGCAAAACCTTTTAAAACATATTAGTAAAACTTTTATCATTCATATATATTAGGTGAACTAATGAATATATCAATAATTCACATAGACCTTTAAAATAGCTATTACTTTTAAGTTATATTGCGCTATATTTATCGTAATCTATTAATCGAGAATATCAAGTCACATCAAAATTCTGAGCTGTTATTCCATACTAAACTTACATTATCTGTATTAAATTTAAATATATAAAATTTAAGCCATAGATGAATTTCAAGACTAAATAACAATGTTTGGAATGCTTACAGAGGTGTTAATTTTAGTAACAATAACACCGCCAATACTTATTTGTGCGAAAACTAAAATTGCCATCAATCAGAAACCAAGGGAAAAAAAGTTACCTGCTTTCTACTCCAATCATATTGACGAACACCAGCAGCAGGCGCAAATTGAAGCAACACGAACCCCTCTTTCGTTAGCTTAAACGCCCCCGACTGCACAAACAAATTAACGAACTTTACAGTTTTTCAAAGAAACTATATTTAACACTTTTATCCAATGAGCAGTAGAAACAACAACCAAATACATAAACAATAGAAAAACAAATACAAATAACATCATGTTAAAAAGCATTTGCATACATCTAAAGGGGCGAATTCGGGCGGGCGAGGTTCCACAGTAAGCGCAGCCTTCCCTTTGTATATCGAATGCCCAATAAAAACCTTTGGAGCCTCTATTCAACAATCCAAACAAAACCCATTCCAATTCAAAACTAAAAACTTCTATTCAGACAAAAAAAAAAAAAAACAGAACATTACCTTGTCTAGGTTGTTGTTGTTGGTCAGAATACTGACATTTCAAAGTGAGTTTTGTTAAGTTATTGTTTATGAATTTGAGTGTTGATGGAAAAAGGGTTTTTTGTGGGTTTAAGGTGAAGTTCGATTTAGGGTTTTGGAGTATGCAGCTTTCTCTTGTTGTTGACAGAGAAGGAGATATTGAGAGATTTATTAACATTTTCTTGTTTGTTTTGTTTTTGATTCACAAGTGATATAGTGAGAATATATCTTCTCTTCACAAACTAAAAATCTTTGAAATTGTCTTCGGAAACAAAGATGTCAGGAGTGTATCAGAATCTTGATAAACCCCTTTGATGTTTGAACCCCGTTTTGTGTCAACGTAGAGTGTTAAAAGAGGGCGTTTGTTATTGCATTTTGAACTGGGCATTGCATATATAAATTGCAAATTTCCCAACTAAAATTTTAAATAACAAATATACCCAATATTTTTTATTAAATAAACATATTTACCCATTTTTATATTTATTTCATCAATTATATTTTATCTTATGACCATTTTATCCTTTTTCACTTGAACACTTCGATTCATCATCAACCACTAAAATCAAAACAAAAACTTAAAACTTCTTTAGAGGCCAAATTCTATTTATGCACTTACAAAAATCCTTCAGTTCTGATAGCTAAACTTTAAATTTATCAAAATTAGACCATCAAAAATCATAGTATAAAAAAACTACCAATCCTAAAGAAATAAAAAAAATCCATCGGCTTCTAATACTATCAAGGAGTTAAACACTCAATCGATCTATAATCAAATTCCGATTCAATTAATTCGCTTCAATCTTATCATCATCATTATAATCGAGTTTTATAAATACATTGTTTTATAAAACCCATTAATCTATGTGTTTGACCTTCAACAATAAGCATATTGATGCGGAAGCATCTAGATTGGTGTGAAATCATCTAAATTAAATGTTGTGGTTTCTTTAATATGAATCCCAACTATAAAATGAGACTAAACTTTGTTGCTAATTAGTTTTTTGATAATGCTATGAAATTTTCGTATTTTTCTCCCTATCACAAGTGTGTGTTAGCATGTGAAACTCCTAATTTTCGGTATTCTCTTTGAATCAACGAATTTTAGAAGAATTGTTCCTGCGTATTCTTTGAATCAACAGGTTCAATTATTTATCATTTTTTCTCGCTGCGTCACATATCCTCTTCTACCTGCAGTTGTTCAATATCCGGCACCCCCAACCGTCTACATCTCTCAACGTGCTGACGATGTGATGGTGGTGGTTGGCGAGAAAAGAAACGGCGGCCGGATCTGAGTGGTGAGAAAAGCAAGGTAGATATGTGATTTAGGTATATATAGATTGAATGTATGTATGAATCTATATATTGGTGATGATATACACCTATGTAATTATATGCACAAATTATTTTGTTGTTTGAAAGTATACACGTACATATATGTATGTTGGTGATAAACTGGATGTTGGTGATCTGTTGTGTATATGTATGAACATCTGTTTGTGTTTGTAAGGATTGTCCAATTCATATTAAAAACTAAGATTGGGCATATTTGTAATATAAGATTTTTGTTGGGGATATTTGTAATTTACATGGTGTTATTGGGTATATATGCAATTGCCCCTTCTTTTGAACTTATTATTGTGACGCATAACGTAAATAATGAAAAAATATGTTTGACAAAATAATTGATTATCTGCGTTTTCATATAGACAAAACGTATTTTTGGAAGAAAGCAGTTAAAGACATACTTTTTCAAAACATTGTATATAAACGCATTATTTGTTAACGGGTAAACAATAAACCATTTGACTAAAAAAACTAACTCACAACTTGTTCGGCTCGTGTATTAATCAAGTCACATGTGTTGTGTCAATGCTAGTAGGTCATGAGTCTGAAATGAAAATGAGACATCTTATATACATAAGCATTTCCGGCTTGTTGTCGTATGCTGAAAAACTTGTATTTGTCGTAAATTAACAAAAGAATAATCGTATCAATATCATTTCCCTTTAAAATTATAATTCACAGCATTAAATGTATGTAACAAGCTTCTACGATTAACAGGTTTATCATTTCTTTAAAAACTATCAAGTCGTACATAAACGTATAAAACTATCGAACGAACACCAACATAGTAAAAGGTGCATTTGACATTGTTCATTTCGTCTTTCGTCTTTGTATAATTGTAGACGATTGACCACTTTACAAGTATATAAAGTAAACATTGTCACAATATCAATTATGTTAAATTATAAGGTTGCGGAACGGCTCATCGACCCGGCGTGGTTAACAAGGTTGTCCGATCACACATGAGAGTGCACCAGCACAACTGGTGAGTTGTGGAACGTTAGTTCCCGGTTCAACTGGAATCATGCCAGCTTGTTGCTCAGGAGTTAGTTGCGGGTCAGACCCGGATGCTTTAAAGATAGCACCATTCTCGAATACATCATTTGAATCTGTTCTCCAATTCCAATTCTTCCATTCTGATTCTTGAGCGTTAGCCCTTTGAAGCACCTTCAAAAATATATACAATGATAGAATTATACGTATAATTATCATGTCGTTTTAATATTGTTCATTGAGTATAATTTATGTGTTATATTCAAATTATACGTTTTTCTTGTTAGCCTCATCTGGAGCCAAGAATTTGTTGCCTTGGCTAAGGATAGTAGGAGCTGCACTACCACCGATAGCATACATTCCCCATTTGTTGTAGTCGTTGTTAACGACTTGGAAAAAACCATGTCTACATCTAGGCATTCTTTGGACACATCCTTGATCAAACCTGTTATACGCAACCGTGGCTAGCATTATTTTATCTTCAGTGTGGCTATCATCTGCTCCGAGCAACATGACCTATATATTGATGTTTTCAAAAGTTTAGTCATGTAGATATATAGTTTATTATGCGTAAAATAATATCATCAAAGTGCTTTTTCATTTGTCATTGCCAACAAATTAACTATTTTTCAACCAATCAAGTTATTAAAAGATTATTTGTCGTTAGTTTTTAAAAATATACTCAAGGTTTAACTGCTGTCCCGTTTTAAAAGTTGAAATTTGACTTTTAAAGTCTTTTCTTTTCAATATTAACCGTAAATATTTTTGTTTGTAATATGTAGTAGTAGTTGTTGAAAGTTATATCAATGAAGAATACATTTAAAACTCAATATATTCATATATTTTATAACAAGTATTATATAACACAATAAAAAAATATTTATGGTCAAAGTTGAATAAAAAAAGTCAAATTAAGACATTTGAAGTATGTTCTTACTTTGTCGTGATCGCTGAATTTGTTGTTAGAAAGTGTTACGGCGGTGCTACCGACAGTGACATCTAGGAGCCCATCTATACCTCCACTAAACGTGCAGTGGTCGATCCATATGTTGGACGAAGTTTTAACGGCAATAGCATCACCATCGCAACCTGATCTTCCTGAATAACCTGGCATTTCTTTTGTGTCGTGGATATCAATCCCATGAATGATGACATTTTTGACAGTATGGACGCTGATGCCTGCACCAAAAGCGATCTCAACTTTCGCACCTCTACCATCGATTGTTGTGTCACTAGTGATTGGAAGTGCGTGTTTCAAAGTAATGACCATATCTTTGTCAAAAATGATCCATGTAGGATGTTTTTGGCAGGCAGCATGACGCAACGTTCCTTGCTTTGGATTCTCAGGGGTGTCGTCTGAACAATCAGTCACCGTGTAGACTTCCCCACCCGCGCCACCAGTGGTTCCTGCTCCGAAACCAATCACACATTGGGTTAATGCTTCTCGGTTGTCCGCCCAATCTGCTTTGCACCTCCAACACTTGTCTATTGGATTTTTGTCTGCACATTCATGTAGGTCCCTCCTTGTTGAGTTCTTTTCCGTTATAGACCTACAAGTTTAGAAACATATAACTTGTTAACATCTAAACGTGTGCGAGTCATATTTGTAATACTAAATCTAATTATTAGGAAATAATAAACGTAACACCCTAGCCTATGTATAAAAAAAGTCAAATTAAGACATTTGAAGTATGTTCTTACTTTGTCGTGATCGCTGAATTTGTTGTTAGAAAGTGTTACGGCGGTGCTACCGACAGTGACATCTAGGAGCCCATCTATACCTCCACTAAACGTGCAGTGGTCGATCCATATGTTGGACGAAGTTTTAACGGCAATAGCATCACCATCGCAACCTGATCTTCCTGAATAACCTGGCATTTCTTTTGTGTCGTGGATGTGAATCCCATGAATGATGACATTTTTGACAGTATGGACGCTGATGCCTGCACCAAAAGCGATCTCAACTTTCGCGCCTCTACCATCAATAGTTGTGTCACTAGTGATTGGAAGTGCGTGTTTCAAAGTAATGACCATATCTTTGTCAAAAATGATCCATGTAGGATGTTTTTGGCAGGCAGCATGACGCAACGTTCCTTGCTTTGGATTCTCAGGGGTGTCGTCTGAACAATCAGTCACCGTGTAGACTTCCCCACCCGCGCCACCAGTGGTTCCTGCTCCGAAACCAATCACACATTGGGTTAATGCTTCTCGGTTGTCTGCCCAATCTGCTTTGCACCTCCAACACTTGTCTATTGGATTTTTGTCTGCACATTCATGTAGGTCCCTCCTTGTTGAGTTCTTTTCCGTTATAGACCTACAAGTTTAGAAACATATAACTTGTTAACATCTAAACGTGTGCGAGTCATATTTGTAATACTAAATCTAATTATTAGGAAATAATAAACGTAACACCCTAGCCTATGTATAAAAACTTATTATTCTCTCAGTCCCACTGGAAGTGTCCTACTTTGAATATTCAAAGTCTATATTTTTGAACTTTGACCTTAAATGTATTTTGTTGTGTTATATAAAACTTGATAAATGTTATACCATTAAAAAACACGTTTAAAACTCAATCAATTCATATAACTTTTATCAAATATTGTCTAACACAAATAAAATTATTTAAGGTCAAAGTTACAAATGTTAGACTTTAAAAATTCAAAACATGACACTTCTAGTGGGACGGAGGGAGTACATTTATTGAATTATAATCCATGAATACATGAAGTGTGTTATATAAAACTTGATAAATATTATACCATTAAAAAACACGTTTAAAACTCAATCAATTCATATAACTTTTATCAAATATTGTCTAACACAAATAAAATTATTTAAGGTCAAAGTTACAAATGTTAGACTTTAAAAATTCAAAACATGACACTTCTAGTGGGACGGAGGGAGTACATTTATTGAATTATAATATGAATACATGAATGGTTATATAAAACTTGTTAAATGTTATACCATTAAAAAACACGTTTAAAACTCAATCAATTCATATAACTTTTATCAAATATTGTCTAACACAAATAAAATTATTTAAGGTCAAAGTTACAAATGTTAGACTTTAAAAATTCAAAACATGACACTTCTAGTGGGACGGAGGGAGTACATTTATTGAATTATAATCCATGAATACATGAATGTTATATAAAACTTGTTAAATGTTATACCATTAAAAAACACGTTTAAAACTCAATCAATTCATATAACTTTTATCAAATATTGTCTAACACAAATAAAATTATTTAAGGTCAAAGTTACAAATGTTAGACTTTAAAAATTCAAAACATGACACTTCTAGTGGGACGGAGGGAGTACATTTATTGAATTATAATCCATGAATACATGAAGTGGTTATATAAAACTTGTTAAATGTTATACCATTAAAAAACACGTTTAAAACTCAATCAATTCATATAACTTTTATCAAATATTGTCTAACACAAATAAAATTATTTAAGGTCAAAGTTACAAATGTTAGACTTTAAAAATTCAAAACATGACACTTCTAGTGGGACGGAGAGAGTATATTTATGATACTCATGAATAATGAATGGTTATATAAAACTTGTTAAATGTTATACCATTAAAAAACACGTTTAAAACTCAATCAATTCATATAACTTTTATCAAATATTGTCTAACACAAATAAAATTATTTAAGGTCAAAGTTACAAATGTTAGACTTTAAAAATTCAAAACATGACACTTCTAGTGGGACGGAGGGAGTACATGCATATTGAATTATAATCCATGAATACATGAAGTGGTTATATAAAATGTACATATTACTTATGCATATAATAAGTTTTTATACACAGCCTATATATATGAGGTTATATTTATCATTTTTCATAATCGCTTTACACATTTACACACATGAACAAATCCATAAATGTGCTAATAAACGGAGTTTTTGCTGTAATGCATGTGCGATTACAACGACCAAACTCGATTGATTTTTCAACAATGATCGAATATTAAACTTACGCTTCCACATCTCCAGCAAATTTTCCCGGAAATTGCTCGGGGTTATATGCCCCATTTTTATCATCCAAACCACTTTCTCCTCCATAGTCCACGATATCTGCAATGGTTATGTCATCTTCGGACGACCGAGCTAAAATAGACGGAATCAAAATGGCAAAGGTGAGGGTGAAAAATAGAGCACAATAATAAATTTTATGATTCTCCATTTCGACCATATATATATCGATCGTACCAACTTATTGTGTTTCTTGTTGAAGATAAATAAGAAATCTTTGTTTTATATAATTATAAATTTAATAAGCGGATTACCAAGAATTACATTGTCACCATTTTTTGCATCGAATGCTCGGAGCCAAGAGAAAATGCGAGGACCAAAATAGGAGGAGAATTAATACTACATTTGATCAATTTTCTTCGGGACAAGTGATGAATGAAATGAGAGATAGAGAGTGCCTCTCGAATTCCTACTCTATATATAACCAAACTAAATAAAGGCTGCCTTCAAATTATTACTCGTAGTATATTTTAGTCGAACATATGTAGCTAAATGTCTTTTCACTAGTTTCGTGTATATTTAATATATGGGAAAAGTGAATATGGGGCTGTTATGCATCAAAATTAGGTGAAAAACCCTTTACATACTAATTTTTAATATTTTGAATAAATGTTTGGGCCCCATGTTTTTTATGTTTTAAAAAAAGATATGTGGGTTTTCACCCAACTTAAGTGTCTAACAGCCTCATATTCCCTTCTCCCTTAATATATATATTCGACTAATATATTTGTTGTCTGTGATTGTTTTTTTAACAATCAGTCGGAATTCGACATCAGATAATATCTCACTGTACAATTGTGAAGCCTGACACGTACTCCAAACTACAAGATATAGACCATGTGTAACACCCAGCATTTAAAAATACGGATTTCCAAAAACTTTTCACCTAACGGTGTTAAAGAATGCGGAATAACGTTTTAAAAGTCCAAACCACAAAATCCAGTTTGGTTTGTTCATAAAATAGAAGGTGTTACTCGTCACATCATCAAAATAGTATAAATAGAAATCCTACGATTGCCCAACATAAAACAACCGTATACAAGTCATATCAAAACATAATAGTCATAACGAAATCAAATGTCTAAAAGGAGCAGCAACTAAGGGTAACTAATAGCATCTTCAAGTATTCTACCCCTGCCTCGCTCACTATCCATCATCACACTTCTAGCTTGCTAAACCTGAGGGGACAACACATTTCAAGAAGCAAGTGTTAGCTAACGAATTAGCTAAGTAAGATAACACTAAGTTAAATAACGTTTGTCTAATTAAAACTTGGTAAAACAGCTTTTCATATTAAAGACACATTTCAGGTCTCATAAGTCAAATACATATCCCATATAACCTCCCATACAACCCGAATACCCTTAAGTATACAAGATCAGATTAGAGAAGTTATATACTAAAAACCATGCTTTTGTTGAATCCCTCAGCGTGTCAAAGTAGTGTATCTTACCTCGAAGTAGCACGCAATAAAGGATAGCTAAGTTACCGAACAAAGCAACAACTCTCGTCTACCTATGATTAGTAAACGGCCATCAATACACTAGTCATTTAGACCATAAGCTGGAATTACATATCTAGGGACACACTCTAGGCTTCAAGAGTAAGCTATGTGTCAAAACGAGGTTACGGTTCAAAACTATAATATTTGCTGAAAACAGATGAGTTGCGCCGCAATGAAGGTAGTTGCGCCGCAACTTATCCTTCTGTAATTCCATTGCGCCGCAACACAGAGTTGCGCCGCAACATAGAGTTGCGCCGCAATGAAGTAGTTGCGCCGCAACATAGAGTTGCGCCGCAATGAAGTCATTGCGCCGCAACATGGTTGCGCCGCAATTCCATTTGCGCCGCAACACTGAGTTGCGCCGCAACTTTGCGGTTCAAAACTATATTGCTGAACAGGTGAGTTGCGCCGCAACATAGAGTTGCGCCGCAGCTCGAGCAACTCGTTGCGCCGCAATGAAGGTAGTTGTGCCGCAACATGAGTTGCGCCGCAACATAGAGTTGCGCCGCAATGAAGGTAGTTGCGCCGCAACTAATATTGCTGGAACAGGTGAGTTGCGCCGCAACATAGAGTTGCGCCGCAGCTCGAGCAATTCGTTGCGCCGCAATGAAGATAGTTGCGCCGCAACTGTTGCGCCGCAATGGCCAGCGACCTGCACCTACGAAATTCGATTATGCCTTCAATTCGAACCCTACCCTCTCCAGATCGAAAACTCAGTTTCAAATCATCAAAATAGTATAAATGGAAATCCTACGATTGCCCAACATAAAACAACCGTATACAAGTCATATCAAAACATAATAGTCATAACGAAATCAAATGTCTAAAAGGAGCAGCAACTAAGGGTAACTAATAGCATCTTCAAGTATTCTACCCCTGCCTCGCTCACTATCCATCATCACACTTCTAGCTTGCTAAACCTGAGGGGACAACACATTTCAAGAAGCAAGTGTTAGCTAACGAATTAGCTAAGTAAGATAACACTAAGTTAAATAACGTTTGTCTAATTAAAACTTGGTAAAACAGCTTTTCATATTAAAGACACATTTCGCATATCATCACAAACATATCATAGCATCAACATCTTTCATGGTAGGATTATCCATCCTAAATGTGCCTAACCATCATTTCATCATCACATATCATCACATTAGGTGTGACATAAGTCACGCATATCATATAAGGTGTAAGTTTGTGTATAGGCGGTCATAAGACCTAACGGGAACCTCACACCCGACTAGATGGATGAGCCATACGGCGGTCCATCAAGTGTCGTTAAAGAATGGCAAGCCAATCCAGGAGTAGTCCGTATGTTCAAGACATTGGTGGGTAATCACTCCACCCGGAGATACTCAAACCACGTAATTACGTTGCAAGGAGCCACCCAAGCAACAACATATACGCACCCACCCGGCTAAGGTGAATACGGGTTAAGCTTAACACTCCATCATATATACGAGCTCGATTTCATCACATATAGTTTAGGTGACAAAGTTACCTAAACATAACATATAATCATCTTTTACGTTTGGGCCCTTAAACGTGCACGTGACATGGCAACCTATAGAGTCTAGTGAACTAGATGACCAAGCCACACATACATGCACGTCATAACCAACATATACTTGCATCACATTTCATTTCATTGCATATCATTTCATAACATAACTTTGCATTGCATATAAAGGGAAATACATTTCAGGTCTCATAAGTCAAATACATATCCCATATAACCTCCCATACAACCCGAATACCCTTAAGTATACAAGATCAGATTAGAGAAGTTATATACTAAAAACCATGCTTTTGTTGAATCCCTCAGCGTGTCAAAGTAGTGTATCTTACCTCGAAGTAGCACGCAATAAAGGATAGCTAAGTTACCGAACAAAGCAACAACTCTCGTCTACCTATGATTAGTAAACGGCCATCAATACACTAGTCATATAGACCATAAGCTGGAATTACATATCTAGGGACACACTCTAGGCTTCAAGAGTAAGCTATGTGTCAAAACGAGGTTACGGTTCAAAACTATAATATTTGCTGAAAACAGGTGAGTTGCGCCGCAACATAGAGTTGCGCCGCAGCTCGAGCAACTCGTTGCGCCGCAATGAAGGTAGTTGCGCCGCAACTTATCCTTCTGTAATTCCATTGCACCGCAACACAGAGTTGCGCCGCAATGGCCAGCGACCTGCACCTACGAAATTCGATTATGCCTTCAATTCGAACCCTACCCTCTCCAGATCGAAAACTCAGTTTCAAATCATCAAAATCCTTCATATTAAGGCCTTAACAAAGCATTTCAACCTTTAGGAAAATCATACATGCCTTAATTCATCAAAATCATCACTAATTACACATTAATTGATTCCCTAATGCCTAATTATAATTCCTAATGACTCTTATAATCAAAAGGATCAGAAATCAATAAAATTATACCTTCTATACCTGCAACTCACAATGAGGACGAGAAAGGCTAGATTAAACACTTCCGAAACGCACTTTTGATAGCCTTTTTGCTCAAGAATTGATTAGGGATAAAAGGGGGGTGGTTAGGGCTTGAGAGGAAGTTAATAAATCTGCTAATGACACTCAAATGACTCCTCATGTGACCCTAAACCCGTTTTTGAGTTTCACCATATGTAAAATTTGGTCCATAGGCTTCCATATAGCTCATTACTAGTCAAAAACTCCTCTAAGGACCATATACTACCTAAATAATTCGTTAATCACTCCTAATAGGCATATAATTACTTCATAAACATATTTTCATATCATACATTAAGACTTTCAAGTCTCACATATATACACATAAACCACATATAAGCATTAAATCTAACAATAGACTTAACGGACACATATTATTGACTTAACGACTTTAGTCAAACGTTAATAAAAGTTTGGGATGTTACAAATACCTCCCCCTTAAGAGGATTCCGTCCCCGGAATCTCATCAGCAAGAAACAACTCGGGATACTTCTCTTTCATTACCGCTTCGGTTTCCCATGTAAGGCTTTCACCATGGTTATGTCTCTATTTAACCAAGACTAGATCAATCATCTTTCGGCGTAACTTCTTTTGTTTCCTTCCAAGAATAGCTATCGGTTCATCTACCATTCTTTTCGTCGGATCCACACTCACATCTTCAATAGGTATGACACTAGATTCCTCCGCCAAGCACTTCCCCAAATATGAGACATGAAATGTGTTATGGATTCCATCCAATTCCGGAGGCAATTCATGTTGATAAGCCACATCCTTAATTCGTTTTAACACTTTAAACGGTCCAATGAATCTTGGACTCAACTTTCCTTTCTTACCAAACCGAATCACTCCTTTCCATGGAGAAACTTTCAGCATCACTAAGTTACCAACTTCAAACACAACCGGTCTCCTTTTCTTATCGGCATAGGTTTTCTGTCTTTCTCTAGCTACACGAAGTGCTTCCTTTGCAATATTCACTTTCTCGGCTGTGATTTCTACAATCTCAGGACCTGTAATTTGCTTTTCACCGGGCTCCATCCAACAACTTGGAGCCCTACACTTCCTACCATAAAGCATTTCAAAAGGTGGCATTTCAATGCATGAATGATAGCTGTTGTTATACGAAAACTCTATCAACCTCAAGTGATCATCCCAAGCTCCACCATACTCTAAGACACAAGTCCTTAACATGTCTTCCAATGTTTGAATGGTTCTTTCACTTTGACCATCGGTTTGAGGATGATAAGCCGTGCTCAAATTCACTCTAGTACCTAACTCTCGTTGGAGACCTTTCCAAAAGCTAGATACAAATCTCATGTCTCGATCCGAAACTATAGACAATGGAACCCCATGCTTCGAGACAACTTCATCTATATACATCTTAGCCATCTTAGTCAAAGGTACATCTTGACGAGTTGCTAAGAAATGAGCACTCTTAGTCAACCTATCAACAATTACCCATACCATGTCATTTCCTTTCGGTGTTCTAGGTAACTTAGTAACAAAATCCATAGTGATGTGATCCCATTTCCATTCTGGAATCTCTAACTGTTGCAACATTCCATATGGCTTTTTATGGTCCGTTTTCACACGAGCACAAGTCAAGCATCTTTCAACAAAATGTGCTACTTCACCTTTGATATCCGGCCACCAATAAATAGGCTTTAAATCTGCATACATTTTAGTGACACCAGGATGAACCGAGTATCTACTTCTATGGGCTTCTTCAAGGATCAATTCACGATTACCACCAAGCAATGGTACCCATATTCGACCCTTGTAAGTCTTAAACCCACGACTATTTGTCTCCATCACAAGACGTTTCTTCTTCCCAATGCTCTCCTTATCAATGTTATCTTTCATTAAAGCCCTCACTTGAGCTTCTTTAATACGATCGAGTAATCCAGACTTAGCTTGCACAACCATGCTCATCAACCGACAAGAAAAATTCTGCACTTTTCTACTTAAGGCGTCCGCCACCACATTGGCTTTACCTGGATGGTACTTAATTTCACAATCATAATCCTTTAATAATTCCATCCACCTTCTCTGCCTCACATTCATTTCCTTTTGATTGAACACATACTGCAAGCTTTTATGGTCGGTGTACAAGGTATACTTAGTGCCATAAAGGTAGTGTCTCCACAACTTTAATGCAAATACAACAGCAGCCAACTCTAGATCATGTGTCGGATAATTCTTTTCATGAGGTTTCAGTTGTCGTGAAGCATAGGCAATCACCTTGTCCTTCTGCATAAGGACACAACCCAAACCTGTAATAGAAGCATCACTGTACACTACTAAATCATCCGTACCTTCGGGTAATGCAAGAATAGGAGCTTCACATAACTTGTTCTTTAACGTTTGAAATGCTTTCTCTTGTGCTTCAGCCCACACATATTTCACTCATTTCTTGGTCAGTTCGGTCATTGGTTTGGCTATTCGAGAGAAATCTTGTATAAATCTTCTATAGTAGCCAGCTAGACCAAGAAAACTCTTAATCTCTGTAGGAGTCTGTCACACCCGCCCTAGACGGGGTATGACGTACATGGATTCACAACACAAGATATACTGAACGACACAGAACGTTGTCGTTTTTAAAATACATTTATATAAAAACATTGTTCACAATTTATATTACAATTAATGAAAGATATTATTCTTGAAAACATTTATTTAATATTAAACAATATTAAACAGTAGACAGAGACTTTAGCAAATTGACTTGTCTTTACTAGAGTCTGAGGGTAGTCCATGGTCCAGTATGTTGTATACAGCGGAAAAATGTCCCATGTATAGAGTATCGTCTAGTTACCTGAGAATACATGCTAAAATACGTCAACATAATGTTGGTGAGTTCCATAAGTTTTTCATATAGAAATTATAGTTTCTCAAAATACCAGAGTTCAGTGTGATCATTGCCTTACCGCAATGTCAAGTAGCTATGATACAATATAAAGCAAAGAGTATCATAGATTTTTAATAAAAATATAGAGTATGAACCACAAGATTTAAAGTAACTATTTGATCACACAATGGATCAAATAAAATATAAGAGTAGATACTGTATACATCAAGTTCTAAGCTCATGAACCGAAACTAGACAAGTGTGTGTTTATTTGCCTCCAGAGTAGGTACCTTGTTCAGGGTACCCTAAGCTTTCCAAATATAATGCATCCGTATCCAGTTGGTATGACCAACACGAATGAGGGTGCCTACCCCAATAGTACTATTCAATATACCCACGTTTATGTTTCCATAATTAATCGTTCATGATAGTGAGGACTTTGAGTGAACAGAGCAACTTAGAATCAACCATATATACAAATCTGAAATACTTGTGTTCATCATAACAGTAAAGAGTTTGTATTTTACCCCGAAGGTAAAATAAATAAAGCAGTGTCTGTATATTACCTCAAAGGTAAAATAAAGAAAACGGAGTTATATAATATATCATATATTATATAAAATTTTGCAATTATACATATAAGTATAACAAATAGTTTTTATGCATATATCTCAGTCCCCAAAATAAATCATATAAAAGAATTAAAAAGGGGAATATGAAAACTCACCTGTTGATAGTAGCAAGTAGGTGTAACAAATAACAGTCTTGTATACGTTAACCTAAACAAATAGAAAGTATAATTAACACATAATTATACTAGGGTTTTATTTAGTGACTTCTTATCCATTAATTATTACCATGATGTATTTTATTTGGATAATAATTTATAATAAGTATTATTCGTATTTTAATTAAACAAATTATTTTATTTAGATAACTTATTTAATTTAAACAACATATTTTACTTAAATGATTAAATACAATAATTTTAGAAAATCTTATAAATTAATCTAACAGCTTTGTAAATACATTTAAAAATGTATTTCTTTTTATTATTGAACAATTCAGTTTATTAACGTTTTTTATAAGTAAAAATGTTATTTTAGCTTATTTTATATATAAAAATATATATATATAAAATATTTATAAATTCACTTATCATTTGTATAGTTATATGTCAACCCATTTTTTAATTATTCTTAAGAGTCGTTAATCCAATAAGAAAGCTGATGAATAAGGACTAAAACTGTAAAACAATTTAATGATTTAGGACCAAAACTGTCAGAAAATATAACGATATTAACGGCCAGTTTATATTTTTGTACTTCTTGTTTCAAGCTTGTTATGGTAAACTTATAAGTGATTAAACAACCTGTTAGAAGACTTCCCAGGTCTGTCAGTGGTGGTTGATGGTGGTGGTTCGGGGTGGCTCCACGACTACGAATAAGAAAGAGAAAGAAACCGGAAGGGTTTGTTTGGAAACAATCTCATACGTGTTATCACTTTCCTGAAATGGTTAGGAGTCGACTGGTGATGTGCTGGATGACAGAAAAATAGTAGCAACGGCGGCAAAAGGTGACCCAGCAACAACTGTAGCACCAGTACGTGGTGGTTCAAAAATGATGTTTTCTCGTTGGCACCATCAACCGAACAGTAGCAGTGGCCGCAACCAGAAACAATAACAAGAACAGTGACAGCTAGCAGCTTTCGTAATAACGGTTGGGTGGTGTTTGAGGTGAAAAGAGGACTTGGTGATCTATACGTATATGTATGTATGCGTGGTACGTATATATATTCTGTTTGATGAAGAAAGCCGTGGGGAGGGGGCTGTTGAGGTGGTGGATGTGATGTTGTTTGAAGGTGATGAAGCTACGTGGGATGGTGGTGCGAGGGTGGTGGTTTTGTGTGATGATTCTTGGAGGTGATAGTGGCCGATTGTGTAACACCCCAAGCCGAGACTCGAAATATCACGGAAATCATATAGCACAAGGTGGAATTAATAGAACAAGAACTAAATGCAATTAAAGATTCAGTGAATCCCTTACAAAACGAAACAAGTACCAAATTACATGAGGAGCAAATAACCATCAAAGTTTACAAAATAACATTTCGATGATGGCAGGTCGATCCTAAGCATAATGCAAAAGAGGAGGTCGATGAATCCTTGATTCATAAAGTCCAAGGTCCGGGTTAACAACAAGCATGCAACTAAACTCCACGTCCGGGGAGAACCTGATTACCTGAAAAGTGTACTAAGCATAGTCAACACAAGGTTGGTGAGTTCGTAGTAATGGTCCACAAGGAACCATAGACAGAAATCATAAAGTACGAGTGGAGGCTAAACATGACTTACAGTGAGCCTCTAAGAAACACAATAATGTCCAACAACAAGATTACACAAGTACAAAAGCGTGTAATAAGAAATGCATAAATGATATGAATATCAATGCAATGCCATATATGTAAGTAAGCCAGAATGCCTATCTTATGCGTGACCTCCAGTCACCAATGCAACGATACCCTTCTGTCATCACAATGAACAAGGCTGTATCTCAAAATCATCGAGATATATATGTCTATATACTCGGAGTCAGGAACTACATCCAAAATGGGTGTATACATCTATACACCAGGATGTCGGCAATCCCCTGCCGAGGGCTCATCAGCAATGTATGCAATGCTTACAATCAATTGTAAATGCATCAATCACAAACCAACAATCAATAATCGTCAATCATAAACCAATAGTCAATAATCGTCAATCATGAACCAATAATCAATATTCGACGAACATGAGCCAACAATCAATAATCGTAACGGGGCTCACTTGACAACAGGGGGACAAGGCCGCATTTCAACGGGGCACACTTGTCAACAGAGGGACAAGGCCGCATTTCAACGGGGCACACTTGTCAACAGATGGTCAAGGCCGCATTTCAACGTACATAAGTCAAATCCTCTATCAGTGGAATTTATGCACAACATATGCATCAATCAACATCCATTCATCACAATTCCATTAATCATCAAACATCAATTTAAGTTAAACTATACGTACATACACTTAAGAGGATTCTACTTCCTTCGAGTCCCAGATGCTTATGTATAGGGTTACCCGCAGCCTTCCCACCACATCTAAAACCCAATGAAGGCATAACCGACTTCCATGTATGTACGTCTATCCTAATATTAATGAAATACTTAAAAAAACATAAACCAAGTCATTCAAGCGTAATAACCGTCTCGACAATTCAACATTTAAACCAAATCACTCAATCAATCAACAACGAAAAGAACCATCACATCAATCCAACAATCAAGCCCATCAATCAATAAATCAATAAAAGCAAGTAAACAAGCAAGGTTTACACTTTTCAGCCCGAATCTCAAGCGAGTAGGGAGATACGAAACTCACCTTGGCTTCCAAGCTACGATTATGAGTTAATAAGGAGTTATAAATGCTCAACAACCGCTACGAGTCCGCAACCTGGCAATAAATATCATATTATCATCAAAGTCAACTTCTATAATCCTAAACAAGTTGGTTTAGTAAGATTAGGGTCGAGTCACAACTCTTAGACGTCTAACCGCTTTCCCGCGTAAGAACAAGACACATTCGACTCGACATTTTTGAAAATGGAGAAAGATTCATGAAAAATGAATGTTACCAAAAGAAAGTAGACTCTTATACGATTCCAACGATAGGTCATATGACTCGATTGGACTTACGGATCAAAAGTTATAAGCGTTTGAAGTTGACGAAGAATCGCTTGTTCAGCAACTTATCACTGCGCCGCAGTGGGGTCTGGCACCTCCCACTGCGCCGCAGTGGGGTCTGGCACCTCCCACTGCGCCGCAGTGAGCCAATTCTGCAGCAAAACTATGCCAAGAACGATCCTAAACAACCCAAAACACATCCAAACACCATTTTAGTCCTAGGGATCGACCAAAAGACCTTTCCAACTCGATTTTGAGCATAACTAAGTATCAATAAACCTAATTACACATAACCCAATCCACCATTTCGACCAAAACATCAAAATCACCACTAAATCATTCAAACCCTAATTAAAATCCTAATTAACCCTAACTCCATTTTAAGTCGTTTTAGGGCTTGTAAATGTACAAGACGACTAGAAAAGCATAAACAAACATAAATAGAGGCAAATGGGATGAATTAGACTCACCAAAACTTCCTCTTGAGCTCAAACCCGAATTGGTCAAAATGGGTAAAAAATGAAAGAACTTCAACCTTTGATTCTTCGTATAGGCGATAATGTGATGAAGACGATGATGATTCTCAAGTTAAACCCAAACCCAAAACACCAAAAGATGCTAGGGAAAAGGAGAGTTAGAGGTGGATGGTCTTGTTTTAATTGAGAGAAAAGAGAAAGAAGAAAAGAGAAGAGATAGAGATTGTGTGGTGAAAGGGAGAGATAAGGGGAAATGGGTCAAGGGGGCTGATGGGTCGTGGACGACCCACGGGCCGACCCGTTTCTCTTCTCAAGCCAAATTACAATTCGTTAGACATTCGAACACCGATCAAGACATATTATCGACCCGAATATAACACATTGTCATTTAATTCACAAAACAACCCAAATTATTTATTAACTTAAATTGTTAGTCATATTATATGAAAAGTCAACGGGTCAAAACTCACGGATGTTACAGATTGTTATGGAAAGGTGGTGAAGGTGGTGTTTTGGAAATGGTAGCCATGAGATGGTAGAGAGGGAAGAAGGGTGGTGGCCGAATGATGTTGTTAGGGTGGTGGCCGTGGGTGTTGGGCCGAGATGTAGGAGGAGGAGAAAGGTGGTGATGATGGTGTTTTGGAAATGGTAGCCATGAGATGGTAGAGAGGGAAGAAGGGTGGTGGCCGAATGATGTTGTTAGGGTGGTGGCCGTGGGTGTTGGGCCGAGATGTAGGAGGAGGAGAAAGGTGGTGATGATGGATGATATATTCTATATCTATGAGTGTAAGTATATATATATATATATATATATATATGTATGTATGTATGTGTTTGTGTGTGTGTTTTAGACGAGAGGGAGATGTAATTTGAGAGAATATGTGTTTGTGAGAATGAGTGGTGTGTGTGAGTGTGTAGTGTATGATCTTATATATATATATAATAATCTAGACAGAAGGGTCTTGTAGTGTCACGGGAGAAAGGAAGAAATTCAATGATATCTATATTAATGATTACAGATGTATCTTGGCTTTGTTCGGACAAGTTTTTCAAAAGTAGTTCACGGACATTTGTTCGTTTACAATTATAATTTATTATTATTATTATTATTATTATTATTATTATTATTATTATTATTATTATTATTATTTTTTATTATTATTTTATTATTATTATTATTATTATTATTATTATTATTATTATCTAGTATCTAAAAGCAATGTTTTCAGAAAATAATGAATAAATTAAATTTTAAATTTACCCGGATTTTTGCCGGTTGTTACATTCTCCCCGTGTTATTGGAATTTCGTCCCGAAATTTAGCTAGAATTAACATCGATAAAGTTATTGAGAAATACCTACGGATATCTATACCTATTTATGTTCATAGTTTTTAAGTCTGACAGTCAAGACATGTCCGTAGACCTTAATGCATATAATAATTTACTCATAAATAAAATTTGTAACAAAAATATTTATAAATAAAAGTCTGATTTAACCTTTGAAAATATTTCAGCAAATTATTAAATGTTGAATAAAGTAAATTAATTTTTTTTTTTTTACTGCTTTTGTGATAGATACGAAGTATATAAATAATATATATATAAATACTATAGATTTGTGTGAGTCTAAAATATATTAGGATTTTATTTAAATACACGTGTATATATATATATATATTTATAATATATTATTTATATTATACGTGTATAAATAATATATATATTTCAAAAATTCAAATTTATCTTTTGTACCTAGTGACAATAAATCGATGTTAAAAGATGCCGCATTTAACCTACCTAATATATAGATAATAAAATTTCAAATTCAAATTCACCTTTCTATCTCTTTCCTTTTTCGACCGTTTGAACCTGTCTGTTTTTCTACTATATAAACAACGCTACAACACACAATTCATACTACTTTCTTCATACTTAATAACTATTTCTCCTTTCTTTATCCCTACTTCATAATCCGAAAATTTCTAGAAAATGTTGAACCCTCTTATAATCTTAGTTTACTTGGGTATCTTACCCTGGTTATATGGCGTGTTACAACTTCCACCGGATGTAGCTATTCCACTCCTAATCGTGTTTATTTTCATCGGTTTACCCCTTCTGTTTTCTGCAACTTGGGTTAACTTGTATGGTTTTTAGATATGTTGTAGTTCTAATTGTTGTATTTCCGTTTGAATAATGTAACGAGTTTTCGTTCGTGTGTTGTACTAATAATGAAATACAACTTTCTTTTATAATGTTCGTCTTATTGTGCTATATCTCTTAAATTCAATCATTAAGGCGATCCACGGGTCAAATAAATAAATATTATTTAGATCACTCCTGAAACAACAGTTTGGATAAAAACTCATCTAGAGATCAAAAATGATTTTAGAAATTCAACGGCTATGGATTCATGTCTTCCTGTAATCCATTTGTTTGTCTTAATGTGATCTATTCCTTATGATATTAAACAACTCTTTTTAAACACGATGTGTACTTTGAGAAGTTTCTCTCAATCTCGGTAACAATAATTTACAGAGATGGTAAAGTTTTAAAATTTTATCTTTGGTAAAAATAATTCAGTAATTACTAATTACTGTAACAATAATTGAAATTACTGTAGTTTACGGACACCTGTCCGTTCTTCCAGGTCATACTTGCTTTTTATCCTCTATATAATAACGCGTTTTGTTAAGGAGAATGCACACAAAATCTTCCAAGCGAGTAGGGAGATACGATACTCACCTTGGCTTCCAAGCTACGATTACGAGTTAATAAGGAGTTATAAATGCTCAACAACCGCTACGAGTCCGCAACCTAGCAATAAATATCATATTATCATCAAAGTCAACTTCTATAATCCTAAACAAGTTGGTTTAGTAAGATTAGGGTCGAGTCACAACTCTTAGACGTCTAACCGCTTTCCCGCGTAAGAACAAGACACATTCGACTCGACATTTTTGAAAATGGAGAAAGATTCATGAAAAATGAATGTTACCAAAAGAAAGTAGACTCTTATACGATTCCAACGATAGGTCATATGACTCGATTGGACTTACGGATCAAAAGTTATAAGCGTTTGAAGTTGACGAAGAATCGCTTGTTCAGCAACTTATCACTGCGCCGCAGTGGGGTCTGGCACCTCCCACTGCGCCGCAGTGAGCCAATTCTGCAGCAAAACTATGCCAAGAACGATCCTAAACAACCCAAAACACATCCAAACACCATTTTAGTCCTAGGGATCGACCAAAAGACCTTTCCAACTCGATTTTGAGCATAACTAAGTATCAATAAACCTAATTACACATAACCCAATCCACCATTTCGACCAAAACATCAAAATCACCACTAAATCATTCAAACCCTAATTAAAATCCTAATTAACCCTAACTCCATTTTAAGTCGTTTTAGGGCTTGTAAATGTACAAGACGACTAGAAAAGCATAAACAAACATAAATAGAGGCAAATGGGATGAATTAGACTCACCAAAACTTCCTCTTGAGCTCAAACCCGAATTGGTCAAAATGGGTAAAAAATGAAAGAACTTCAACCTTTGATTCTTCGTATAGGCGATAATGTGATGAAGACGATGATGATTCTCAAGTTAAACCCAAACCCAAAACACCAAAAGATGCTAGGGAAAAGGAGAGTTAAAGGTGGATGGTCTTGTTTTAATTGAGAGAAAGGAGAAAGAAGAAAAGAGAAGAGATAGAGATTGTGTGGTGAAAGGGAGAGATAAGGGGAAATGGGTCAAGGGGGGTTGATGGGTCGTGGACGACCCACGGGCCGACCCGTTTCTCTTCTCAAGCCAAATTACAATTCGTTAGACATTCGAACACCGATCAAGACATATTATCGACCCGAATATAACACATTGTCATTTAATTCACAAAACAACCCAAATTATTTATTAACTTAAATTGTTAGTCATATTATATGAAAAGTCAACGGGTCAAAACTCACGGATGTTACATTATTCCCCCGTCAAAAGAATTTCGTCCCGAAATTCGACAAAATCCCTAGTTGATAAACTGTTTTAGGTATCCAACCCTTACACGGTCCCCTCACTCCCAAGTGAACTCGTTTCCGCTTCTAGTGTATCGTCCAACCTCTGAAATTCATGTAGCGTTTGTTCCTTAGCTTCTTGACCTTGCTACCTAGGATTCCTACCGGTTCCTCGAAATTACAACGATCCTCACTCTCCAAAGATTCAAATCTCACTAATGTTATCCGCTCTCATCACTTGTAGCAAGTGGCTCCATTTGGTACTATAGGACAGCTCGGGTTTCCACTCACATGCCATTCCCATTCTGATCATTCCATCTCGATCACGCCATGGTTGATTCCCTCGTTAAAGGAACTCCTTCATAAGTTACAATTTGTTACGCAATTAAATTTTGAAAATTTCTAGGAAAGTTTACCAAAGATTCGTTTGTCTTTTCGTTTAGAATCATCGCGTCTAACTCAAAAACATCTTACTATTATATTAGCCAAAATTCATTCGATTAAAGGAGCCGTATTATGTAACAAGTTTTTAGTTTATAGCTCGTTAGGTTATTTAGAACCGGGTGACGTCGCACGCATCCTTCATACCAAGTGTTAGAACCTTTCGCCATGATTCATCGATCTCCGGGTTATAAATCCATTTTCTCAAACGAGTTTATTGTCAGTGTCCAGGAATTTATTATTTATTATTGTTATATATATATATATATATATATATCACGGTTAACATTATAGTGCAATTAGTTGTAAACAGGTACACATATATATATATATATATATATATATATATATATATATATATATATATATATATATATATATATATATATATATATATATATATATATATATATATATATATATATATATATATATATATATATATATATATATATATATATATATATATATATATATATATATATATATATATATATATATATATATATATATATATATATATATATATATATATATATATATATATATATATATATATATATATATATATATATATATATATATATATATATATATATATATATATATATATATATATATATATATATATATATATATATATATATATATATATATATATATATATATATATATATATATATATATATATATATATATATATATATATATATATATATATATATATATATATATATATATATATATATATATATATATATATATATATATATATATATATATATATATATATATATATATATATATATATATATATATATATATATATATATATATATATATATATATATATATATATATATATATATATATATATATATATATATATATATATATATATATATATATATATATATATATATATATATATATATATATATATATATATATATATATATATATATATATATATATATAAATATATATTAATATATATATATATATATATATTATATATATATTATATATATATATATATATATATCTTTTATCTACATATTATATTATGTATAATTATATATATATTATTATTATATATATATATATATATATATATATATACATATCGCGGTTAACATTAAGTGCAATTAGTTGTAAACAGGTAACACTTATTATGATGATTTGCCTTATAGTTAGCGCATTAGTGACATGTTTTACCCTCTAGTCGGCGGCTCAATCACTGAAGTCAAACGTTTGCTTTCACCTCCGGTCTTCCATTCTGGCAATGGCAGGGCTCGTGTCCACGACATCCAATCTTGACGGCACTATCTTTGTGTGACGGACAACGATCTAGGGATCCGTTTAGGCCTAAAAGATTTGAGAATCGTACACTATAAGGGCTCAAGCTTCTCACATCTCACTTGTGACTCTCACTACGACACTCAATTGGTTCATCGTTTCCCATCTTTATGAGCTCTCGGTTGCGCATTAAGTTAGGCATCCAATTAAATCAACCTTTACTAATCGCGTACGTGTTTATATACCACCCCATATCGTTTAGACCTCAACTCCATTCCCGCGACGCTCGTGCTTGCGCATATATTACATGTTGGGTAGACTTTTAAATTTTTATTTTATTTGTTCAATCTATGGTTAGCCTGACCAAGGTCGTTCCTTCTCGCCCATAGTAAGTTTATAGTTATATAGCAGCTCACAATGAATTGTTACGTTCCGTTGTCGCCATCGATATTGAATTCGCAATTAACTCCACTGTTATTCGTTTATTCTAATCAATCCTGTGAGTCCCAAATATAGATGAATAACAAACCCGACTGGCAAGTACAACTGATCTTGATGGACAAGTTCAGTTTACGATCCAGATATGGATAACAAGAAACAATTGACTAGATATAAAATGTAAGAACAAGTGGCAGAAACTATATAAGGATATATATAAATATAATCAAGTATATAGCATTGAGACACGTTGTTTTCTTTTCAATGTATTTGATTTATTGATGTATAAACAAATACAAGGATTGTTGCGGAACAAAGATAAACACCCAAGTGTAAGTATCTAAACAATCCTGAAATACAAGTGATCTAATTAACTTGGAAATACTCGTAAGTTTACTTAGAGTATATCTCACAAGTTGCAATGCTAAAGTTTCAAGCCCTTTGCAAGTTGTGAGAAGACTTTGTATTTATAGACCAAGTCCATGATGATGTGGACAAGATCGTACAAATGTGGTTGTGAGCATTTAAGGAATTAAACCATAATTCCTTACATGCTGCACTTGGAAGAGTATATAAGTCACTTGATGTGACTTATAGTACTAGGTTCCAAGCCTATACTTTGTACCTTTTGTTAATAGATAAATCTATTAACCGGATAAAGGTGTAAAGTAAAAGTCTTCCTCGTAATCAGTGTAAAGTGTTGTAAATACTTTACACTGAGATGCTTCAGTCTTGATCTGGTAGAATCACTCTTTTGCTCGCTTCTGAGACGATTCTCTTCTTCATACTTCAGTCTTTGACTTCAGAATGAATGCTTCAGATTTATCTCGATCTGAACTGAAGTGAAGCTTCAGTGAAGGAATTCTGAGACACCTCAGAATTCTGTACAAATGTCTTCACTAAACTTCAAGCTATTTCTGAACAAATTATACTTGGTCGATTTCCGACCTAACAAATTCCCCCTATTTGTTCTGAAATAGTGCATGCATCTCAGACTTCTATCTATACATGTTTGTAAGTCTGAAATGCAAGTTTTTGTTTAAGTTGTAAAAATTTTCTTAAGTACATCTTATAGATCATTGATGTCTCAGAATTTTACTTGTGGTTATCCTAACTTAAACTTATCATCTACTTATTGATTAAAATATGCAACATATATATACAAACTGAAATGATAGTTACAAATGTAAATTCTTTACAAGTACATGATAGTCTGAAAAGAAAACTACTTCTTGGCAGGCCTTGAACCAGAAGGTGCCTCAGTAGGTTTTCTCTTCAGTGGAGAATGATCCTTTTTGCCAAACAATCTGCTTTCAATTTCCACCTTGGCTTGCATCTTTTGTTGTATTCTTGCTAACCATGCACCAGTCAAGGCAGATTTTGGTTTCCCCTTCAGAATTTGGATCATCTCCCTATGCTCAGAAATCCTAAACTCGTGCACTGAAACCTGATGGTATTCTTTAGCTGCCCTTCCTTCTCTTTTAACAACCAAGTCAAAAAGCTTCAATCCATCAGCTTTTGTTACTTCCATATCAACTATCTTGGCTGGATGAGATCGATGCTTCATATAATGCTCATATTGATCCCTTTCATGTTTTCTTTGAATTTCAACAGCATCGTCAGACATTGGTTTGAAGGTAGAAAGATCAGCATCACGAACACTCTTTCTTGATGATCTAGGTCCAGTCACTTTGGGTTTAGAGGTTGGTCTGAGCAACTCTTTCTCAACATTCTGAACTTCGGCCAGAATTTCCTTCCTTTTTATCGCCATTTCTTTTTCTCTATTTTTCTTTAAGTCTTCAATGGACAACTTAAAGGTCAGACTTTCCAACTTTTGTTCCAGAGGAGAGTAGTTCATCCCACACTCATATTCCAGCATATCAACTATAGCCTTTTGCACTCTTGGGTCATTTTTGATTTTCTGATATCTTTCCAATGATAACCCAAGAGCTGCAGCATCTATGTGATCAAGGGTCCCCATCTTTAGATGTTGTTCCCTTTCTCTTTCTTTGTTCTCCTTCCACATAATGAATTGGTTAGAAACCTGCTTTTGCAATGTTTCCAACTTCTTACTATCAGCTTCAAGATTATGTAAGGGATAACCTTGCTCGTCTACATTTTCACCAACAACGATTCCAGAACCCTTAGCACTTTTCTTTGGTTCTTCTACTTGAACCTTGCCTTTTCCTTTATCCTTTTTCTGAAGTTGTTCCCCCTGAACTGAGGCACTACCAGAAGGTACCTCAGTTTGCTTCTTGGTTGCTTCAATTATCTCTTGAGTACTAGCAAGCAAACCAATAGGCACACCACTTCCCCCTTTGGGAATCTCTGAAGGCAATCTAGCATAAAGATCAACAGTAGATTTAATTGCCTTCAGTGGTTCCCAACTTTGTTGTTCTAGGCACTCACAAATACCTTTTGCCATTGTAGCAAACTGAGCCTTTAGTCTGAATGAAGAACTAAGGTTCAGTGCTTCTTTATCTTTTAAGTCCTTTAACATCTTTCTATCTTCTTCAGTGAAAGAAGCAGGGGGAGGAGGAGCAGTAACAGTTTCTTTCTTTAGAAGAGTTAGAATTTCTTCTAATTGTTTTGACTGATTCTGAACTGAACCTTCAAGCTTGGAAACTGTATCTTTTACTTCATTTACAGCCTTTTCCACCTTGTCATTTGTGTCTTTGGTCAGTTCAGCAATCATCATTCTAACCTCTTCACCAACTTTCTGACAGACAATCTGAAATCTGAGCAGCTAGATTCTGAGATAGCTCAGACTTCAGATCTTTCACAATACCAGCACTAATAGAAGTCCCAAGTTCTTTCTCATTGACACTTGGCTTCTGAACCAACTCATGAACTTCATTTCCAACTGCCATAAACTCTTGCTTCAACAACTCAACACTAGATGTCAAGTTCGCAACCACCGAAGCTTGCACATCTCTCTTTGTCAACCTGAAGGCTTCTCTGATTGCAGAGCTCACCTTGTTGCAAGTCATCACCAGCTCATTCAGCTTCCCAACCACTAGTCCTTCATTACCAGCAACTTTGGTCAACTCAGTTCCAAGGAACATCTGAGCACCTTTCATATCAGCCAAGGAACTAGTGTTGGCAGTTAGAGATTTGGTTAAGTCCTCCACCCTTAAAATAAGGCCTTGGACTTCGGTTTGTGTTTTCTCTAACTATGCTTCTATATTCAAAGGAGGTGGGGGTTGTGTAGAAGCAGGAGCCACAAATGGTAAACTTCCAAGCCCTTTAAGTACTTTGTTCATTTGAATGTCAGTTGGACTCTCAGATTCTGTCTCAGAATCCAAGTCCATCTCTGAAGGGGCATCATAGTTGATTGGTGGTGGTATGTTGTGAATTTGGGGGTGAAGAAATTGAAGTGATGGAGTGAAAGATGGATCGGTTACATATGCGGGAGTGGTGCCTGGTGGAAAGATTGGATTTTGGTGAGATGGTGGTGGTGGAACATAAGGCTCATTTTCTTGTTCTGGTTGGATTTCTGGGGGAGGAGGAGGGGCGTTTGCGAGGATGGGGGCTGGCTCAGAATCAGATTGATTCGCCTCCAATAGTTCCTCGTCAAACTCAAAGTCAGCAAGAGAATCAAGATTCTCCTGAGGTAGCTCATCGTCATCCCAGAAAGCATTCACTTTTACAATCTGGTCAGATATGCCCTGGTTTGGGTCACTAGTACCCTCACCAGATTCTGGTTCAACATCTGCAGAAGCAGGTGCATCGTCACCAGATTCAACGATTTGTTCAATCGTAGGTACACTAACGGGTCCCACATTCTTTTGTGGCCCACTTAGTGACCTTTCTGGACCAGCTAGTGTGGCTGAAACAGTTTTAGTAAATACCTGAAGCATAGCAGAGGAGAGTTCAGGCTCATCTTCAGTAATGGTTGCCTTTGAGAAATCTCTGCCATATTCAGGTACAGAAGCTTCAGGTCCAGCTTGATTATAAGCTTCTCCAAGGATATCCATAAAACACAAGCTTAAAAATCTTGGGAAAGCAATATGCAGACTTTTCTTTCCTTTTAACTTTGTAATCAACTGAGCGAAGAGAATCTCAGCAAAATCTGCTTGCATCCCATTCCAAATGTAATACCCCATCTCAACTTGGGGTAATGAAATTGAAGTGATGGAGTGAAAGATGGATCGGTTACATATGCGGGAGTGGTGCCTGGTGGAAAGATTGGATTTTGGTGAGATGGTGGTGGTGGAACATAAGGCTCATTTTCTTGTTCTGGTTGGATTTCTGGGGGAGGAGGAGGGGCGTTTGCGAGGATGGGGGCTGGCTCAGAATCAGATTGATTCGCCTCCAATAGTTCCTCGTCAAACTCAAAGTCAGCAAGAGAATCAAGATTCTCCTGAGGTAGCTCATCGTCATCCCAGAAAGCATTCACTTTTACAATCTGGTCAGATATGCCCTGGTTTGGGTCACTAGTACCCTCACCAGATTCTGGTTCAACATCTGCAGAAGCAGGTGCATCGTCACCAGATTCAACGATTTGTTCAATCGTAGGTACACTAACGGGTCCCACATTCTTTTGTGGCCCACTTAGTGACCTTTCTGGACCAGCTAGTGTGGCTGAAACAGTTTTAGTAAATACCTGAAGCATAGCAGAGGAGAGTTCAGGCTCATCTTCAGTAATGGTTGCCTTTGAGAAATCTCTGCCATATTCAGGTACAGAAGCTTCAGGTCCAGCTTGATTATAAGCTTCTCCAAGGATATCCATAAAACACAAGCTTAAAAATCTTGGGAAAGCAATATGCAGACTTTTCTTTCCTTTTAACTTTGTAATCAACTGAGCGAAGAGAATCTCAGCAAAATCTGCTTGCATCCCATTCCAAATGTAATACCCCATCTCAACTTGGGGTAATGAAAGTTGGTCCAACCCTCCATGGTTGCCACCAAGACTCTCCATAATCTGGGTCCAGAAGAACCTCCAGCAATTGCCAAAACCAGACATGAAAATGTGTCCAGAGGTCTTCAAATTACCATCAGCATCCTCCATATCACCATGACCAGTGGCGACTAGAACCTCCCTGAAATTGACTCCTTTGAGTCTTTTAGCAAATACCTGGGGAGGTTCGAGGTAGTTCAGATGAAGGGAATTTCTGAACCCCTCAAGAGTGATGACACACTTCTTGGTGCCCTCATTGAGAGTGAAGGAGATGGATTGCTCATTTTTATTCACCACAGCAGTGTACCAGAATTCAAGCAAGTATCGATGATACAATGCTTGAGGATTTGCGGTCAACGCATAATGGAAAGGGGACTGCTCCCAAAAATTGTTGATTCTTCCCATTAAGGTTTCGGACTTCACATTCAATTGAGCCAAAAAGTTGCTCATGTTGAATCGGATTTGAGAAGGTGTGAAGTTCTTTGGCCACGTGGCAGATGTTTTCACATCACTCGATGGAGTATATTCAAAATTTATGAGTGATTTGTGTGAAGAAGAAGATGATGATTTAGACATTTTAAGAATTGAAAAATGAAAGTGAAAGGAATATGAAGAGTTAAGGAATTTTGAGAGTAAATATGAGAGAGATTGATGATTGGGAAGTAAATGAAAGAATGAGAAGGAATGTGAATTTAAGTTGGACTACAAAGTGATTTTCCAACTAAAAACAATTAAAAAATAATTTTTGAATTTCAAAACCCAAGACTCATAAAATATTTTATATTTGAAAATGATTTGATTGGGTTTGAGATCCTAAAAATTTCTGGGGTCAAGTCAGCATTAAATGCAAAGCCGTTTGAGTGACCCCACCCTTCAACACTTTTTCAGAAAAAGTACTCATTTCTTTTCCTTTTACGGCGCAACTTGTGTGACACATAAGCATGACCAATGTAAGTTAAAAACATAGTATGCAGTAGGTCACGTGTACACACAATTGACCAAGTATCAAAAAGAAAATATCTTGAAAGGTTGTTGTATTTCAGTGATGACAAGTCAAGTTCTGAGCATGGTCAGTTCCAAAGAGATCTGAACCATCTCAGTCAATAAAATTCAACTGAAATATTTTTGATTTTCTGAAGTGCTTCAGTTAAATACATTTTTCTGAGCAAAAAGTCCCCCCTCAAAAATGAAGGTTTATTTTAAGGTTTGAAAAATATTTAACATTCCCCCTGAAGTGATGATCCATGAATTAATAAGTGCCAAGATAGTATCACAAAGGCGTTCGATAGCTAGGCGAGCAAAAATTACATGGATCGCTCAGACTGGTGAACCAGATCAGTGTCACTGAGGCGTTCATAACAAGATTACCAGTCTAAGGATTTAACATACCCAACTCACTGATTAGATGTTTTAAGGTTTTGACATCTAAAGGTTTTGTGAAAACATCAGCGAGTTGCTTATCAGTGGGAATAAAGTGCAGTTCAATATCTCCTTTCAGAATATGATCACGAATGAAATGATGCCTGAGGTCGATGTGCTTGGTTTTCGAGTGCATCACAGGATTGTGAGATATGGTAATGGCACTAGTGTTATCACAAAAGATTGGAGTCTTTGTGTAAGTAACACCATAATCAGTCAGCTGGTTCTTCATCCATAGAATCTGAGCACAACAACTTGCTGCAGAAATGTACTCAGCTTCTGCAGTTGATAGTGATACTGCAGTCTGCTTCTTACTAGTCCAGCTTACTAATTTGCCACCAAGGAAATGACACCCACCAGTGGTACTTTTCCTGTCTATCTTGCAACCTGCATGATCAGAATCTGAATAACCCATTAGATCTAGACTAGAGCCTTTGGGATACCAAAGACCCAGTCTGGGGACACCTTTAAGGTATCTGAAGATCCTTTTAACAGCATTTGCATGTGCCTCTCTGGGATCAGACTGAAATCTAGCACAAAGGCATGTTGCAAACATTATGTCTGGTCTACTTGCAGTTAAATACATCAGTGAACCAACCATACCACGATATTTTGTATGGTCCACTGGTTTTCCATGTGGATCAGAATCCAAACTTAATGGAGCAGAAATAGGAGTATCTTTTGATGAGACTGAATCAAATTGATATTTCTTTAGTAAATCTCTGACATATTTTTCTTGGTTTATGAAAATACCATCTTCAGTTTGTTTTACTTGAAGTCCCAGAAAATATGTCAGTTCACCCATCATACTCATTTCATACTCAGAAGACATGATTTTAGAAAATTTTTCACACATCTTCTCATTTGTAGAACCAAACACAATATCATCAACATAAATTTGTACTAAAAGGATATCACTTTTATCATGCAATATGAACAAAGTGTTATCAATTGCACCACGTTTAAAACCATTTTTAAGAAGATGTTTAGTAAGAGTATCATACCAGGCTCTGGGTGCTTGTCTCAGACCATATAAGGCTTTGTTCAGTCTGTACACCCAATGTGGTTTTTCTTCATTGATGAACCCTGGTGGTTGATACACATAAACGACTTCTTCTAGTTCTCCATTCAGGAATGCACTTTTGACATCCATTTGATAGACTTTAAATTGATGATGAGCTGCAAAAGCTAAGAAAATTCTGATAGCTTCAAGTCTAGCAACTGGTGCAAAAGTTTCATCAAAATCTATTCCCTCTTCTTGTGCATATCCTTTTGCAACAAGTCTTGCTTTGTTTCTGATGATATGACCATCTTCATCCATCTTGTTTCTGAAGACCCATCTTGTCCCAATTGGTTCCTTCTTCAGGTTACTGGGACAAGGAACGAGTTCCCATACATCGTTTCTTTTAAACTGGTTGAGCTCATCTTGCATGGCTTCAACCCAGCTTGGGTCTTTCATAGCCTCGTCAATCTTCTTGGGTTCAATAAGAGATAAGAAACTGACGTTTAAGCATTGATCGCTTGTGGCTCTTCTGGTCTGAACCCCACTAGTGGAATTCCCAATGATTTGCTCGATAGGATGTGCTTTAGTCCACTTAGTGTATTGACCAGGATGAATAATGATGTCAGTGCAAGAACTTCTCTGAGTAACTTCAGGAGGAGCTTCAGAAAATACATCTGCAGCTCCTTCTTCTTCCTGCAGATCATGACTTGCATCATGAAATTCTTCAGATTGAGGTTGCTCAGTGGAGCCTGATATCAGAGGAGAAGCAACATGTACATCTGATCCAATAGTCAGTTCAGAAGGTAGTTTGAAACTGACTGGAGGATAAAATGGAATGTTGCTTGGCCTTTTTATTGTTGGTTCTGAACGGAGATGTTCAGAAGCAGGTTCAGGTGACTGATCAGTTTCAGCAATAGGATCAGAATCACCAAAACTCATTGGACTTTCTGAGGGTGTTACAGGAATGGAATTTTTAAAGATTGCAGAATTGGATTCATCAAAGGTAACATGAATTGACTCATCAACCTTTTCAAGTCTCTTGTTAAAGACTCTAAAGGCTTTGCGAATTGATGAATATCCTAGGAAGTATCCTTCATCAGCTTTTGCGTCAAATTTTCCAAGCTGACTAGAATCATTCAGAATGTATACTGGACACCCAAATACATGGAAGTACCCAATATTAGGCTTTCTATTTCTGAGTACTTCGTAGGAGGTCTTCTTGTGTCTTTTGACGTAGATAGATCTGTTCTGAGTGTAGCATGCAGTTGCAACAGCTTCAGCCCAGAAATTCTTTGGAAGACCAGATTCATTCAACATACTTCTAGCAGCTTCAATCAGCGTACGATTCTTTCTTTCTACAACACCATTCTGCTCTGGTGTGTGGGCTGAGGAGAAGTTCTGAGATATGCCAGTTTCAGTGCAGAAGGACTCCAGAGTGGCATTTCTGAATTCAGTGCCATTGTCACTTCTGAGCTGACAAACTTTTCGCTTGTATTTGAGCTCAATTTGTTTGATGAGAGCAATGATTTCAGCAGCAGCTTCACTTTTGGACCTGAGGAAAATCACCCAGCAGTATCTTGAATATTCATCAACTATAACAAGGGTGTATTTCTTTCCTGCTCTGGTCTGAACATTCACTGGTCCAAAAAAGTCCATGTGAAGCATATGAAGAGGTTCAGTAATACTAAAGCTTTGCTTTGTCTTGAATGAAGCTCTTTTCTGCTTACCCATTTCACAACCTGGACATGGCTTGTCTTTGTTGAAAGACATAGAGGGTATCCCATCAACAAGTTGTTTTCTTGACAACTTATTAATGTTCTTGAAGTTCAGATGGGATAGTCTCTTGTGCACAACCAATTTGTGTCTTCATCTGCCTTTGAGTAGAAACATTGTTCAGAGGTAGAAGGATTCATATCAATGACATAAATGTTTCCCTTTCTTGGTGCAATCAGTACCACCTTTCCATCTCTGTTGAATATGGTGCCTTGTGAAATATCAAATAAAACCTTGAAGCCATCATCACATAGTTGACTGACACTGATCAGGTTATATTTCAAACCGTTCACATATGCAACACGTGTGAATTTGACTTGACCATTATTCACCACACCATATCCCTCAGTTTTTCCATTACCATCATTTCCAAAAACTATTGAGGGCCCCTCTTGCACCCTATATTCCTCTAGCAGGGTCTGATAACCAGTCATGGTTCGGCCAGCAGCACTGTCCAGAAACCATATGTTCTTCTTTCGGTCTCCCTGCACACAATCAAAGATTAGTTCTTTTTGGGAACCCATCTTTGGATGGGTTCACTAGACTCTCCCTTAGCAGTCTCAGATTTCTTTGGTTCATAAAGAACAGAAGGATCAAAGGGGATTTCAGTCATTATTTCAGATGACAGAAAAATAGTTGGTTTGATGGGGTTTTCAACCTTTTTCTTTTCAGATTTCTTCTTGGTTTGCTTAGAAAAAGGTTTTGTGTTTTGTTTAGGTTGAAGAGGAGGAGTTTCAACATTTTTTAGACGTGCATTACAACTCTGCACTTATCTAGCCAATAGTTGAAATTGACTTTCTAACCTTAACAAAATAGATTCTTCATTAGACACCTGAGCCTTACCAGAATCTGAGGTAGAAGGCTCAGTGGGGGAGATATTTGTGACAACCGCCAAATTTGAGGTTAGCTAAACTTAGAAAGTTTACTATTCATGTGCTATTTATAGAAAGTTAAATTTAAATATGCAATATTTAAATTCTTATGTGTCAACCATGAACAAACGTCGTTAGAAAATAACGATGCCGACACACATTCATCGGGTTGATGAACCGGCCAAGGAGGGCCTCCATAATATGCATTTTGTGATATATGATTTTATTGTGACAATATGTATCTAGTTAAGATCACTTTCGTTACTGAAAGTGCCATACGAAATATGTATCGTTATATAGTTACTAAATAATTAAAGAACGTTCTTATGCAATAATAATAATTGACACAATTTATAAAAACATGAATTATAAAAACATGACATATTATTTTTAGTTTCCTAACTAAAAATTTATGCAAAATAATATATATGTTATTTAGAAAAATACATGGATCAACTAGCTAGTTCAAATCGTGGACTAAATAAACTACTAGACTAAAAATAAGCCCACCCATCCTTTAGCCCATGCCATTTTCGGATCAAATAGCCCAATGCACCACTAGTTCATGTAACTTTCGGATATAAGCCCAGCCCACAAGCCTTGACCCAAGCCCATCTCCTAGCCTATAAAATGGTAGTGAATAAAAACATGACATATTATTTTTAGTTTCCTAACTAAAAATTTATGCAAAATAATATATATGTTATTTAGAAAAATACATGGATCAACTAGCTAGTTCAAATCGTGGACTAAATAAACTACTAGACTAAAAATAAGCCCACCCATCCTTTAGCCCATGCCATTTTCGGATCAAATAGCCCAATGCACCACTAGTTCATGTAACTTTCGGATATAAGCCCAGCCCACAAGCCTTGACCCAAGCCCATCTCCTAGCCTATAAAATGGTAGTGTAAAAACCCCCCTGCCTTTTTGTCTCCCCTCCCCACGTGACCAATATTCATATATATACTAAATATATAGAAAACATAAGCAGACAAAACCAACAACCCAAAAGAAAAAGACTATTCATCTTCTTCAACCTTTCCCTCTCCCCACCGCCGGCCACCCTCTTCCAGCCTCACCACCGCCGCCTGCCACCCCCATCTCGCCGGAAAATAGACCCGGCAGCCACCCCCATTAACCCTAGGGTTTTCTGCAACCCTAAACAACCAAAACTCCCACTGCTGCTGCTGACCGGCCGGAACTCCAACCACCACCATTCGACTCCATTGACATCCAGGAAGGTGAGGAATGTAAGTAAATGCCTCCTAACGTAAACCCACTTCTTATCTCTCTCTAAAAACCCTAACCGGTTTTCTTTCTTTTCTTTTTCTTCCCGTCGCAGCCGCGCACCACCACTCCACCACCACCTCGCGACGACCCAGGAAGAAGGAGGAGAGTACAGGTATCATTTCAGGTCGTTTCATGGCTGCCCATGCTTAGTTATAGTGCCTTAAATCTCAAAAACGTTTTTCACTTGTTTTTCTTGATTCTCAGCCGCGAGCCGCCGTGAACAGCCGCCACCAGCCACCGTTGCAGATCGGTTACACTCGCGAAACAGGTTGTTTAAACTATCCCTAAGGCTCTTGTGATGTAATACGCGACCATGCTAAGTCTAGGTGTTTTCCTTTTCGGTTTTCGGGTCGCAACCACCGCAAACCACCACCTTTTGCCACTTTCTGTCACCACCTTATGTCACCACTGTTTTGTCACTGTTCTTGGGTCTGAAATGTCGACCCTCGAGTTGTCTAAAAAGCAAAAAAAAAAAAAAAACCACCACCTTTTGCCACTTTCTGTCACCACCTTATGTCACCACTGTTTTGTCACTGTTCTTGGGTCTGAAATGTCGACCCTCGAGTTGTCTAAAAAGCAAAAAAAAAAAAAAAACCATTTTCCTTTAACCATGAATTTCGGCCGAATATAACCCAAAAACCAAAAGTCTTGACTTTTGAACTTCTAAGAAACTTCACTTGTACAGCCAACATGCATGCATAGTGTTATTTTGAAAATATAATTTATTATTGGAAAACTAGCAGATTAATCATTGTTTGGTTTAATTGAATTGATTTAATTTGGGTAATAATCATTATATGCATTTAAATGATTGTATGGTTCCTAGGTGATAGTTCCCTCTTCCAAGTAATACCTTTATGACATAAATCCCAACATGCATAATGATTAACTTCTTGGAAATATAAAAGCATGCTTTAAGTATAATCATTGTTGTGATAATCTATGTTAGTGAAGTTTGGAAAACGTGCTAGTTAAATGCCCACTAAATAACTATGTTTATATATATTAATATATTTTATTATTGGAAAACTAGCAGATTAATCATTGTTTGGTTTAATTGAATTGATTTAATTTGGGTAATAATCATTATATGCATTTAAATGATTGTATGGTTCCTAGGTGATAGTTCCCTCTTCCAAGTAATACCTTTATGACATAAATCCCAACATGCATAATGATTAACTTCTTGGAAATATAAAAGCATGCTTTAAGTATAATCATTGTTGTGATAATCTATGTTAGTGAAGTTTGGAAAACGTGCTAGTTAAATGCCCACTAAATAACTATGTTTATATATATTAATATATGTTATGTACGTATATATATATCTATTAATATAACTTGACCCACCATGCCCACCTCCTATTTAGGACATCGGTGCAAAGTGTGCGGTGACTTAGCACGCTTCGGGTGCAAACATGACCTATATGATTGTAAGTCCCAACTTGTTAGATGGTACTACTGAAGACACCTCTATGTCGATGGTGGAGTTACTTTGCAATATACTTACTGAACTGGAGACGACCAGTTGCAGAGGTATATACCAAGTTCTAGATAGATTACTTATATAAAAGACAATAAGTAAAGAACAATGCAATAATACAAATAACTTGTAAACAATCTTGATGAGACAATATGTAGTTTTCAATGTGTAATTTATTTAATGATATTAAACAAATTACAAGGTTGATGCGGAACCAAGATAATACACGAATGTAAATATCCTAACAACCTATGAAATACAATTGATCTATACTCGGAATTTCTCTTCAACAATCGAAACACTTAAAGTAGTGAAATGTTCCTTTTAGCGATTGAGAGAATATTGCACAAGTTCACCAAGAATATTGCAGGTTTGCAAAGTGTGAATTCTATCGAAGTTTATTCGAAGAAGTTAATATTCTTGGTTGTGCAATGACTTGTATTTATAGGCAAAGTTAACATTGGGATGTTAACTTTAGCCGTACAGATGTGGTTGGGAGCATTTAAGGAATAGCATTTAATTCCTTAAAAAGCATTGTAAAGTCGCATGTTAAAGTGACTTTACATAACCACCTTTATGTACCTTTTAATACTTAAATAATAAGATAAGGCTTATTATCCGGGTAAAGGTACATAAAGTATACAAGTCAATTCCTCGTAATCAGTGTAAAGCTTTGTAAGGGCTTTCCACTGATGGTCTCCAGTTTGTAACTGACTAGAATGCCAACTGGGCTTCGCTGCCATTGCCATTCTCTATCTTCCATTTGTTGTCTTCGACTTCAACTGGAATGCTTCTTCAACTTGGTCAGTTCTCAACTGGAGGAAGTCTTCAGTTGCGTTAACTGTATGGTGCAACTGGACTTCAATATATTTCTCGACAAATCATCTTGGTCACCAGTTTACTGGGTCACCAGATGCAACTGGTGACTGGTCAGTGTGAACTGGTGACTGGCCAGTTCCAAGTGAACTGGTCCTAACAAATTCCCCCTATTTGTCTAGAAATATAGTCTAAGTCTTTTTCTAGTTCTTGTATCTATACAAGTGTGAACTATAGAGACTTGTTTGATTTAAATCTATTTAAGTTATCTAAGGCATTTTTATAGATCAATAAATGCCTTAGGTTTTTCTTTTTTGGGTTTGTTAGATTTTAATCTTTTATCTACCTTGTGGTTACAGACTGGTAACTTCATTTATACAAGGAGTGAACTTTACACAAGTTACAGAATGTAAAACAAATTACAAGAAGATAAAATGAAGAAAGAACTTAAACAGATGGCCCTTCGCCAGTTCTTCTTCTTTTGGCAACTGTAGAAATGGGCTGTTTGTCTTCTGGATCAACATTTAGTCTCTCTTCAATATTTTCTTTAAACTTGAGCAGACTTTGAAGAACAAACATCCATCCTCTTTCAACCTTGTTCTTTTGTTGCTTGGCCCCCAACAAGTTTGCCATCTCCACCAGCTCCGAATAACCATATCCAGTAACATCAGGATTCTCAGTTTGCCTTAAGGGTCCATCAAGATATTGAACCCCAACAGTGAAGTGTTTGGTACCTGGTTTGATAAAAACTTTCATATCAACAATCTTACCAGGGTGATATCTCCGCTGTTGCACTTCAGATAAGTATTCTCTAGCTTCAAATTCTCTTTATGTTGAATCTTGCCCTTTAAGAAATTTACCCATGCCTTCTCAAACCTATTCTTTTGTGCCTTAGCATCAAGCACATTTACCATCTCGACCCATTCGCTGAACCCAAATTGCAACACACCAGGATCATCAGTTCTCACTAGTGGCCCACCAGCATACTTAACTTCAACTTGAAAGACCTTGGTGCCTGGCTTGATTGTAATATTGACATTAGTGATAGTACCACCATGTCTTCTGGTTGACATGATCTAGGAGTAGTAGTTTCTTGCTTCAGTTTCATTAGTGATTTTAATACTCCCAGCACCAGCAGCCAGTACGACGGACTTAATGTCTTCATTTGTGACCTCGCCAGTTGGTTCAACGAATGTTCTAAGGTCAGCATCCCTATCAGCTTTGGTCAGTGGTCTTCCAGGTTGTGGAATCCTCCTTCTTGGTGGATTCATCACTTCCTTCACAACCTTCTTCACATTGGCAATTCTCTTCAGAATCCCACTGGCCCTTAACTCCTTAGCCCTCTCCAAAGAAATGTTTAAGCTTCTGGCATCAAATTCAGCCTCATCCTCATGATAGTGTCTTTCCAGTTCAACATCTAGCATTTCATTTAACTGGTCAACTATCCTAGGATCATTCTTAATCCTGAGATACTCCTCCTTAGTGATACCTAGAAGATTGGCATCACTCATATCTAGTAATTTCAATTGTGTGAGATGTGCCCTGGCTTCAGCTTGGTTCCTTTGTTTCATTTTCTTTCGTTCTTTAATGTCATCACCAAGTCTGGCCAGTCTTCTACTATCACTATCTGAAACTGGAGGCAGTACATCAGCATTACCAGTTTCAAGCATTTCCATTTCAGTGGCCGGCTGGGCTTCATCAGATATTTTACCCTTTCCCTTATCTAACACATTCCCCCTTACACTAGCCTCACCAGTTTGCTCACCAGCATCAGTACTGGTAGCTAAGCTCAATTCCCTTCTAGGTACAACTGGTGGTGCAAGGACTGTACTTCTTTCCCCCTTGGCAGCATCTAGACCTGCCCTAATTGCTTCCCATTCAGAGGGGTGTGATGGCAACCGGTCAAGAGGCTGCCACGACTGTACATCCTTGCACTCTTTGAAAATCCCACACATCATTCTGAAGGACCTCCAAAGGTGGTTGGTTTCTTTAGCCTGGGCCAAGACATTTGCAACAACTTTGTCTTGACCAGTTTTCAATGCATTCAAAACCTTTGATTCTTCATCAATACCAGCAACCACCTTTTCCTTCATATCATCATCCCTCTTCTTCAAGTTCTCCACTTCATTGGTCAGTTTATTCAATGATTCAGTATGTAGAGATACTTGGGTGCTCAAACCTTCAATGCTGCCCCTCAACTGGTTGATCTCACTGGTAAGTGGGGCCAGATCAACCTGAGGAGTGGCCAGCTTGGAGATCTCAGATATCACCCTTTCAACCAAACGCTCTTCTCTAGCACCCAACGTATCCTCTATCTTCTGACCAACTGAAGATACCAACTGCTCTCCAAGGCCAGTTATATCTAGGCCAGGTCTCTCAAATAGTTCTTTGACCTGCCTTTCAATCTCCTTCAGATCTACTTCAGAGGTTCTGACAGTGTTGGTAAGTAGATTTGAGATAGAACTGGTGACCTTGGAGTGAGTTAGGTCAAAGGCTTCCTTCAATGTACCAGCCAGATTGTTACTGCCAGTGACTAACTCATTCAATTTATGAAACACCAAGTCCTCATTTGATGAGAACTTGTTTATCCCCAGATCAACCTCTGATGATCGAACAGTGTTACTCAATAGGTTGGAGATAGATGTATTGACATTGGAATGAGTTAAGTCAAAAGCTTCCTTCAATGATGTGGACAGATTGTTACAGCTGGTGACTAACTCATTCAACTTCTGAAATACCAAGTCCTCATTTGATGAGAACTTGTTTATCCCCAGATCAACCTCTGATGATCGAACAGTGTTACTCAATAGGTTGGAGATAGATGTATTGACATTGGAATGAGTTAAGTCAAAAGCTTCCTTCAATGATGTGGACAGATTGTTACAGCTGGTGACTAACTCATTCAACTTCTGAAATACCAAGTCCTCATTTGATGAGAACTTGTTTATCCCCAGATCAACCTCTGATGATCGAACAGTGTTACTCAATAGGTTGGAGATAGATGTATTGACATTGGAATGAGTTAAGTCAAAAGCTTCCTTCAATGATGTGGACAGATTGTTACAGCTGGTGACTAACTCATTCAACTTCTGAAATACCAAGTCCTCATTTGATGAGAACTTGTTTATCCCCAGATCAACCTCTGATGATCGAACAGTGTTACTCAATAGGTTGGAGATAGATGTATTGACATTGGAATGAGTTAAGTCAAAAGCTTCCTTCAATGATGTGGACAGATTGTTACAGCTGGTGACTAACTCATTCAACTTCTGAAATACCAAGTCCTCATTTGATGAGAACTTGTTTATCCCCAGATCAACCTCTGATGATCGAACAGTGTTACTCAATAGGTTGGAGATAGATGTATTGACATTGGAATGAGTTAAGTCAAAAGCTTCCTTCAATGATGTGGACAGATTGTTACAGTTGGTGACTAACTCATTCAACTTCTGAAATACCAAGTCCTCATTAGCAGCAAATTTGTTTATTCCCAAATCAACAACCTTCGAATTTGTGATTGTTTCCATGTTGAATCTGGAAATAGACTTGGCATTCTGCTCAATTGTCTTATGAACACCCTCCACCCGTTTGATTAGGTTTTGGATGTCGGTTGAGAATGAGACAAATTGAGTTTCCAGTGACAAAGAAGAAGTTGTCACTGGACTAGTAGCAGGTTGCACGAAATCAACTGGAGGAGGTAAAACAAAGGAAGCCTCTCCAGTTGTTCCAGTGGCAAAAGAAGGAAAAGTTGGTAGTGAAAAAGAACGCTGAGGAATTTCAATGTGTTGGTCAGGCTGAGAATGCTCAGGTGTGACCAACGGCGACGGTAGGGAGGTTTGCCTATTTCTAGGCACAAAAATTGATGGAGTTCTTTGTGGGGAAGTATTTGTGAGCGTATCTGAATGGGAAACTGAAACTTGTGGTTCTAGGGGTTGATCAGAGAAAGAAGGGAGTTGATCATGTACAGATGCATCAACCATTTCTTGATCATCTTGTGTTCCTTCCGAATCCGAAGATTCAAGATGGAACTCATCCTCATTTATGCCTAGATTCATAAATGATAGGGATGGCTGAACATCAAGTTCAGGCTCCTGATGACCAGTTCCAGTTACCTGGATGGTTTCATCAGTTTGAGGATCAGATGCCGAAGCATCTTCACCAGGGATAGACGTGATAGGAATGGCTTCAGTTATGGTTGTTCTATCCTCAACCACAACTTGAGACGAACTGGAGGGTCCCTCATTATTTTGAGGCCCGCCCAGTTGTCTTTCTGATTCACTTTCCAAAGGTGCATCAGTTTTAGCAAATGCCAGTCGCATTTGCTCTGGAATTTCGACCTCTCCAGTTTCAGAAACAAGAGAGTCTAGATTCCTCATCAAATCTGGCCTAGTGAACGGTGAATCTGTATTTCTATACTCTTCATCGCCCAAAATTTGTTTGAAACATAGTGAAAGGAACCTTGAAAAGGGAATACAAACACCCCTTGTGCCCTTCAGTTTCTGAACCAGGCTTCTATACAGAATATCTGCAAAGTCCACCCTCAAACCGTTCCACAAGCAATAAGCCATCTCTGCTTGTGAGGAGTTGATCTAGTCAAGTCTACCAGAACTCCCACCCATACTTTCCACCAGGTGGATGAAAAAATACCTCCATGAAGGAGTAAGACCCTTCATGGTCATCGCACCTTTTGTCTTGAGCACCCCATTCTCCAAACACTCCTTGTGTCCCATTTCCAGGAGCACTTGGCGAAAATTAATATTAGGGGGCAAGACGACTGGAGATTCATTCTCTCTCCAGTAGTTAAGGCGTAAGGCATCCCTTAACACGTCAGAGGTCAAGGTACACTGGATTGTTCCATCCTTTAAAGTGAAACTAATGGAGGAACAATCAGAAGAAAGAACGGCAGTGTACCAAAACTCACATAAGTAGTTGTGAAACAACTTACGTGGGTTTAGAGAGAACGAGGGTCCTATTGGAGAATTCTTTAAAAACTTTTGAATTCTACCAATAAGGGTATCGGACCCTTGATTTCCTCATAGGCTAGCCATAGGATTATTTGGATTTAGTTTTATGGCAGCACTACTCGGAGCACCAGGTGCCTGTGTGGCATCTGGTGAGGGATTATATTGAACAGTCAAGAGATTTACATCTCTTGAACGGGATGATCTAGGAGCCATAGAATGAAACTGAAATTTAGGATTTAGGGTTTTTGATTTGTGAAGCAAAGAGAAGAATGAAGCAATGTTTATGATTGGAAGTAAATGAAGAGAGTAAATGAAGAGAATGAAAAGAGAGTAAATGAGTTTTGGAGTAAATAAGGGTATTTATAAGGGGATTCAAGATCCCAATGTAAAACCAAAAATCATATTTTATTAAACCAAATCAATTTTGAAGATATTTTGACAAAATGATTTTGAATTTTGAAATAAAAATATAATTTTCCATGTAAGCATTAAATGTTACCATGTCAGCATTAAATGCTACGACGGCTTACTTTACCCATGACCCCACTCACTTTTTGTTTTCCCAACACAAACAGTTGTCAAGTACTTAAAATGGTTTCAAACACGTCAGATCACGATATCAAGTGGTTTAAAACACTCGAGTATCATCACGTGTCACACATATTGACCAGGTATTTGTAACGTTATAAAATTTAGACAAAGACTGAACCTGGTAACTGGAGGATCAGTCCAGTACCAGTTTCTAACTGAAGAGTTCTCCAGTTGCATTTTCAAACAAAAACGAATTTTAGTCAGAAAATTATTTTGAGTCTTTCCCCCTAAAATGATGATCCAGTAATCAATTAGTGCCAAGATAGTTTCACAAAGGCGTTCGATAGCCTGGCGAGCAAAGATTATCTGGACCTCCTCAACTGGAGAACTTCATCAGTGTCACTGACGCGTTCAATAACAAAGAAAGCTCCAGTTAAGGGTTTAACATTCCCAGTTCGCTGATGAGATGTTTAAAAGTTTTCTCATCGAGAGGTTTAGTAAAAACATCAGCTAACTGTTTGTCAGTGGGGATGAAATGAATTTCAATATCACCTTTCATAACATGATCTCGAATGAAATGATACCTGATGTCAATATGCTTTGTTTTGGAGTGCATCACTGGGTTGTGACCCCCCCCCCCCCCCCCCCCCCCCCCCCCCCCCCCCCCCCCCCCCCCCCCCCCCCCCCCCCCCCCCCCCCCCCCCCCCCCCCCCCCCCCCCCCCCCCCCCCCCCCCCCCCCCCCCCCCCCCCCCCCCCCCCCCCCCCCCCCCCCCCCCCCCCCCCCCCCCCCCCCCCCCCCCCCCCCCCCCCCCCCCCCCCCCCCCCCCCCCCCCCCCCCCCCCCCCCCCCCCCCCCCCCCCCCCCCCCCCCCCCCCCCCCCCCCCCCCCCCCCCCCCCCCCCCCCCCCCCCCCCCCCCCCCCCCCCCCCCCCCCCCCCCCCCCCCCCCCCCCCCCCCCCCCCCCCCCCCCCCCCCCCCCCCCCCCCCCCCCCCCCCCCCCCCCCCCCCCCCCCCCCCCCCCCCCCCCCCCCCCCCCCCCCCCCCCCCCCCCCCCCCCCCCCCCCCCCCCCCCCCCCCCCCCCCCCCCCCCCCCCCCCCCCCCCCCCCCCCCCCCCCCCCCCCCCCCCCCCCCCCCCCCCCCCCCCCCCCCCCCCCCCCCCCCCCCCCCCCCCCCCCCCCCCCCCCCCCCCCCCCCCCCCCCCCCCCCCCCCCCCCCCCCCCCCCCCCCCCCCCCCCCCCCCCCCCCCCCCCCCCCCCCCCCCCCCCCCCCCCCCCCCCCCCCCCCCCCCCCCCCCCCCCCCCCCCCCCCCCCCCCCCCCCCCCCCCCCCCCCCCCCCCCCCCCCCCCCCCCCCCCCCCCCCCCCCCCCCCCCCCCCCCCCCCCCCCCCCCCCCCCCCCCCCCCCCCCCCCCCCCCCCCCCCCCCCCCCCCCCCCCCCCCCCCCCCCCCCCCCCCCCCCCCCCCCCCCCCCCCCCCCCCCCCCCCCCCCCCCCCCCCCCCCCCCCCCCCCCCCCCCCCCCCCCCCCCCCCCCCCCCCCCCCCCCCCCCCCCCCCCCCCCCCCCCCCCCCCCCCCCCCCCCCCCCCCCCCCCCCCCCCCCCCCCCCCCCCCCCCCCCCCCCCCCCCCCCCCCCACCTCCCAACTGGAGAACTTCATCAGTGTCACTGACGCGTTCAATAACAAAGAAAGCTCCAGTTAAGGGTTTAACATTCCCAGTTCGCTGATGAGATGTTTAAAAGTTTTCTCATCGAGAGGTTTAGTAAAAACATCAGCTAACTGTTTGTCAGTGGGGATGAAATGAATTTCAATATCACCTTTCATAACATGATCTCGAATGAAATGATACCTGATGTCAATATGCTTTGTTTTGGAGTGCATCACTGGGTTGTGAGAGATAGCAATTGCACTGGTGTTGTCACAAAAGATTGGGGTCTTGGTATACTTCTGACCATAATCTAGTAACTGGTTCTTGATCCAGAGAATCTGGGCACAACAACTGGCCGCAGAAATGTACTCTGCCTCAGCAGTGGACATAGAGACTGAAGTCTGCTTCTTGCTGGTCCAACTTACCAGTTTTCCTCCAAGGAAATGACAACCACCAGTTGTGGATTTTCTATCAATCTTACAACCTGCATGATCAGAATCTGAATAACCCATTAGATCTAATCCTGAGCCTTTGGGGTACCAAAGACCAAGATTAGGACACCCTTTCAGGTATCTAAAGATACGCTTTACAGCGTGCAAATGTGATTCTTTAGGCTTAGCCTGAAACCTGGCACATAAACATGTTGCAAACATTATATCTGGTCGACTGGCAGTTAAGTACATCAGTGAACCAACCATACCTCTATAGTCAGTTATGTTAACTAGTTTGCCAGTTGGGTCAGAGTCCAAATTCAATGGTGTTGCAATAGGTGTGTTTTTCGATGGGATTGAATCATATTTGTATTTTCTTAACAAATCTCTGACATATTTTCCTTGGTTTATGAAAATTCCATTTTCAGTTTGCTTAATCTGAAGACCTAAGAAAAATGTTAATTCACCCATTAAACTCATCTCATACTCAGATGACATGATTTTAGAAAACTTTTTACACATTGCATCATCAGTTGAACCAAAAATAATGTCATCAACATAAATTTGTACCAATAAGATATTACCTCTTTCTTTCAAGATAAACAAGGTATTATCTATTGCACCTCTTTGAAAGCCATTTTTAAGAAGATGTTTAGTTAAAGTATCATACCAGGCTCTTGGGGCTTGTCTTAGACCATACAATGCTTTGTTCAGTCTATAAACCCAATGAGGATGCTTCTCATCGATGAAACCTGGAGTCTGCTTAACATAAACTTCTTCTTCCAATGTTCCATTAAGGAACGCACTTTTGACATCCATCTGGAAGACCTTGAACTGCAGATGGGCTGCATAAGCCAAGAATATTCTAATGGCTTCAAGTCTTGCAACTGGAGCAAAAGTCTCATCAAAGTCAACGCCCTCTGCTTGACAATAACCCTGGGCAACTAGTCTGGCCTTGTTTCTTACAACATGGCCATCTTCATCCATTTTATTTCGGTAGACCCATCTGGTACCAATAGGTTCTTTCTTTAACCCTGGTGGACAAGGAACAAGCTCCCAAACATTGTTCCTTTCAAACTGGAGGAGCTCTTCTTGCATAGCTTCCACCCAGCTTGGGTCTGCCATAGCCTCATCAATCTTCTTTGGTTCAATTAAAGATAAGAAGGTGACGTTTAAGCATTGCTCACTGGTGGCTCTTCTAGTCTGAACCCCACTAGTTGGATTACCCACAATTTGTTCAATTGGGTGGGCTTTAGTCCATCTAGTGTATTGACTAGGCTGGTGAACTACAATATCAGTGCAAGTTACCTGGAGATCTTCTTCAGTTGCAGCAGCATCTGGAGAAGGATCAGTCCAAACAACTTCTACATCCTCATCAGAGTCAATGAGGTCTCGATTAGCATCATGAAATTCCTCAGTTGAAGGTATTTCATGAGCAACTGGAGAAGTAGGTGCTTGAACTGGTGCTGATATTGGAGTGGCACGTACATCTGATCCAATCACCAATTCTTGTGGTAAGTTAAAATTGATGGAGGGATAAAATGATGTGTCACTGGTGCTTTTCTTCTTCTTGACTGGTTCTAGTTTGTTGTAACTGGAAGCATCTTCTGGTGAAACAACTGACCGATGAACTTGGTCAGTTTCACCAAAGTTGATTGGAATGACTGGAGAAATATCAAGGCTTGGTCTCTTGTTGATTGCTTCAGTTGATTCATCGAATGTGACATGAATTGTCTCATGCACCTTTTGAAGTCTATAATTATAAACTCTAAAGGCCTTTCGAATATCTGAATAGCCTAAAAATACCCCTTCATCAGCTTTAGCATCAAACTTTCCAAGCTGACTGGAATCGTTCAGTATATAAACTGGACAACCAAATACATGGAAGTATCCAATATTTGGTTTTCGATTCCTGAGTACTTCGTAGGCAGTCTTCTTATGTCTCTTGATGTAGACTGACCGGTTTTGGGTGTGACAAGCAGTTGCAACTGCCTCAGCCCAAAAACTGGTGGGAAGACCAGATTCAGATAGCATGCTTCTGGCCGCTTCTATCAGTGTACGATTCTTTCTTTCAACAACTCCATTTTGCTCTGGAGAGTGAACTGATGAGAAGTTTTGAGAAATGCCAGTGTCAGTGCAAAATGTTTCAAGTACCTTATTTTGGAATTCAGTACCATTATCACTTCGCAACTGACAAACTTTTCGAGTGTACTTGAGCTCAATTCTTTTGATAAGCGAGATGATTTCAGCAGGTGCATCACTTTTGGATCTGATGAATACCACCCAGCAATATCTGGTGAATTCATCAACCACAACTAGAGTGTATTTCTTTCCAACTCTAGTTTGAACATTCACTGGACCAAAAAGATCCATATGAAGCATGTGAAGAGGTTCAGTGATGCTAAAATTTTGCCTAGTTTTGAAACTGGCCCTCTTCTGCTTACCCATCTCACACCCTGGACATGGCTTTTCCTTATTGAAGGAAATCTGGGGTATCCCATCAACCAGTTGTTTGCGAGACAACTTGTTAATGTTCTTGAAATTAAGGTGGGATAACCTTTTATGCCATAGCCAGTTGGTGTCCTCATCAGCTTGGTATAGAAACATTGCTCTTTTGGAGCTGGTTCCATATCCATGATGTACACATTCCCTTTTCTTGGTGCAATCATCACCACTTTCCAATCCTTGTTAAATATGGTGCCTTGTGCAATATCGAACAATACTCTGAAGCCATCATCGCAAAGTTGGCTTACACTGATCAAGTTATATTTCAAACCATTCACAAATGCAACTCTTTTGAATTCGACTTGTCCATTATTGAGCACACCATATCCTTCAGTCTTTCCAGATTGATCGTTACCAAACGTCACTGTCGGTCCATCTTGGACAGTGAACTCTTCCAGTAGGGGCTTACATCCGGTCATAGTCCGGCCAGCAGCGCTGTCCAGATACCAGATATTTTTCTTTCGATCGCCCTACACACACACAAAAATCATTAGTTATTTTTGTGAACCCATCTTTTCTTGATGGGTCCACTGGACTTCTCTACAGAAGCCACAGTTGATTGTTGAGGTGTTGAACTGGAGGCTACATCTGGAGCATTATCACCAGCTCCAGGTGCAGAAGTAAAAACGATTGGTATTTGATACTTACTCACCTTAAGTTTACCAGATTTTGTTCCAGATGGAACATTCTTTTGTTTAGGTACAGAAGGGAGTGATTTAATATTTTGTTTTAAAACTGGAGGTGGTGAACCTCCTTCCAGATTGTTAATCCGGGCAGTGCAACTCTGAACCTGCCGAGACAAAAGTTGGAGTTGCCTTTCCAGATTAACCAAAATATTGTTTTGTTCAGGCAGTTGAACCTTGGACATTGGTTCAACTGGAGATTTAGTCTGTCGGGTCTTGGGCTCCTTAGACTTATGAGGTAAAGGCTTGTTAACAGTGGCCTTTTTGACTGGAGCTTTAGCCTGTTTGGCTCCAGTTTTAACCTCAATGGGGGTGGTCTCATTGGTTTCAGTTTCAACAGCTTCAGGTTGATCATAAGGTGTTTCAACCTGGAGAGCTGGAGGCAATTCATGAAGATCTGGTATAAGAGCTGCCATCTCCAGATCTTCAGATTTCCATGCATTTTTCTGGGCATCGATAGTTCTTGAAAATGCATCATAGTTTTTGCCAGATGCTTTTACCCAGGACTTGATAATCTTTTGAGCTTTTTCAAAATCATAAGACAGTTTTTGATTATCAAGTTCTAAAGCCTCAATCTTTAAAACTGACTCCTTGAGAGCCAACTGGACACTTTGCAAATCATTCAGTTGTGGTTTGACATTGTTCAGTTCAATTAAGATAGTGTCAAGATATCGTTCACTATCAGCTCTAACAGTTTCTACAAATGCCAAATCACCACTTAATGATTCAGCCAGGTCCAGTTTTAACCTCAATGGGGGTGGTCTCATTGGTTTCAGTTTCAACAGCTTCAGGTTGATCATAAGGTGTTTCAACCTGGAGAGCTGGAGGCAATTCATGAAGATCTGGTATAAGAGCTGCCATCTCCAGATCTTCAGATTTCCATGCATTTTTCTGGGCATCGATAGTTCTTGAAAATGCATCATAGTTTTTGCCAGATGCTTTTACCCAGGACTTGATAATCTTTTGAGCTTTTTCAAAATCATAAGACAGTTTTTGATTATCAAGTTCTAAAGCCTCAATCTTTAAAACTGACTCCTTGAGAGCCAACTGGACACTTTGCAAATCATTCAGTTGTGGTTTGACATTGTTCAGTTCAATTAAGATAGTGTCAAGATATCGTTCACTATCAGCTCTAACAGTTTCTACAAATGCCAAATCACCACTTAATGATTCAGCCAGGTCCAGTTTTAATTCAGGGTCAACCTGGTGATCATAATCACATACCTTTTTCAGTATGATGTCCACCCATCTTCCAGAGATGACATCATCTTTCACCACATGCTGCTGTTGTTGATCTTCCAAGGCCATGAAACACATGTCCCTTTCCTCTTCTTCATCATCAGATGAGTCATCAGAGTACTCCCATTTTCCCTCAGTTTGTGCCATTAAGCACTGATCCTTTTCCTTTTGCATGGACAGGAGGGCAATCTGGACCTTAAGCTTCTTGTATTTAGCTTTGTAGCTATCATCAGGCCGATTGTAATTAGGGACAGAGGGGCCAGTTTGGTTATTCAACTGACTAGATCTGCATTCCTTCATAAAATGACCTTTCTTGCCACACTTATAGCATGTAAGATTGGTCTTATCCAGAGAGCTGGAGCTGGAAGCATTGTTGGGGCCATTAAATCTTTTAGATTTATGCTTAAACCTATTAAAGGTTTTAGCAATCATGGCGACCAGATCATCATCGTCAGTTTCATCATAACCATCACTGTTTTCAGTGGTCAGCCCAGAGTTTAAGAAACTGTTCAACATCTCCTTCATCGAGTGTACCTGGACACTCTCAGCAGACATTAAAGCAGCACAAGGTCGCTCAATTGTATTAGCAACCTTGGGACTTTGAGCATGGTTCATGGCATCTTGCTCAGCCACAAGTCTTGCAGCATTATTATCTTCAGTGAATCTGAAGGCTCCATAGAGCGATGCAAGAGTGTGAGTGTGCAAGGTTTTACCTTGTCTCAAGACAAGAACCATGTTTTCCCATTTGGAAGGAAGAATATCACAAAACTTCTCAAGAAGAATATCCTTATCCTTATCTACACCCAAACCTCTCAACTGATTGATGAGGCTAGAAAATCTGGTATATGTACCAGTTAAACTTTCATTGGGCAAGGCAAAGAAGGATTCATACTTCTTGTTCAAGGCAACTTTTCTGGTGACGATTGTGTCATCACCTCCTTCAAATTGAATCACTAATTCATCCCACATAGACTTGGCACTGGGAAACAACACAAGTGTTGGAATTAGGTCTTCAGGGACAGCCCCAAGGATCATGTTTTTCAGTCTGGTGTCCAAGTCCACCAGTCTGCGATCCTCATCAGACCAATGGTCTTCTGGCTTTTCCCTTGAGCCTCTTCTTCCAGTTGGATCAAGAAGAGGACTCACCCCAATAGACATAGGTATATATGGTCCATCCTTAAGGATTTTCAACATATACCTCTCAATACCACCAAAATGCAACAGCATTCTAGCTTTCCATGTACCAAAAGTCTCACTGTTTCCATCAAATTTTGGAACAGGAGTGTTGGAGTAATGTACATGGACGTGGTTTGGGGCAGAAGGAGGAGGAGGGTTGGTGTTAACGTTTTGAAAAGGTTGTGCATTAGTGTTCGATGGGTTTTCACCTGAACCAGAACCATCTCCACCTTCAGTAGTGTTCATCTTTGCAGATCTAGGCAAGTTTATTAGCCTTCTGCTCTGATACCACTTGTAAGTCCCAACTTGTTAGATGGTACTACTGAAGACACCTCTATGTCGATGGTGGAGTTACTTTGCAATATACTTACTGAACTGGAGACGACCAGTTGCAGAGGTATATACCAAGTTCTAGATAGATTACTTATATAAAAGACAATAAGTAAAGAACAATGCAATAATACAAATAACTTGTAAACAATCTTGATGAGACAATATGTAGTTTTCAATGTATAATTTATTTAATGATATTAAACAAATTACAAGGTTGATGCGGAACCAAGATAATACACGAATGTAAATATCCTAACAACCTATGAAATACAATTGATCTATACTCGGAATTTCTCTTCAACAATCGAAACACTTAAAGTAGTGAAATGTTCCTTTTAGCGATTGAGAGAATATTGCACAAGTTCACCAAGAATATTGCAGGTTTGCAAAGTGTGAATTCTATCGAAGTTTATTCGAAGAAGTTAATATTCTTGGTTGTGCAATGACTTGTATTTATAGGCAAAGTTAACATTGGGATGTTAACTTTAGCCGTACAAATGTGGTTGGGAGCATTTAAGGAATAGCATTTAATTCCTTAAAAAGCATTGTAAAGTCGCATGTTAAAGTGACTTTACATAACCACCTTTATGTACCTTTTAATACTTAAATAATAAGATAAGGCTTATTATTCGGGTAAAGGTACATAAAGTATACAAGTCAATTCCTCGTAATCAGTGTAAAGCTTTGTAAGGGCTTTCCACTGATGGTCTCCAGTTTGTAACTGACTAGAATGCCAACTGGGCTTCGCTGCCATTGCCATTCTCTATCTTCCATTTGTTGTCTTCGACTTCAACTGGAATGCTTCTTCAACTTGGTCAGTTCTCAACTGGAGGAAGTCTTCAGTTGCGTTAACTGTACGGTGCAACTGAACTTCAATATATTTCTCGACAAATCATCTTGGTCACCAGTTTACTGGGTCACCAGATGCAACTGGTGACTGGTCAGTGTGAACTGGTGACTGGCCAGTTCCAGGTGAACTGGTCCTAACAATGATTATATTATATTTATATATAGACCCACCATGCCCATCTTCTATTTAGAATGTTGGTGCAAAGTTGTGCGGCGACATATTATATTTTTATAATTTTAATTCGTGGTTATTCCAACTCACAACCATACTTAATTGACAATTGCCCAACTCCTATTATGGAAACCGGTGCACTCGTATGGGTTGTGAGGGAGAATGGTCGTGAATGCCATGTTATGATTTATTTCAACGCGCAACCATGCTTCTTTGCCATTTCACGTGTATGGGTTGTGTGGGAGAATAGTCGTAATGTCGCTATTATAATTATTACTATTATATTATATAAATATTATATATATGTATTACTATATTTAAACCCATGAAAGACCAACTCCATCTAGCACGTGGACAACCCTAACGATTATCACATAAGGAACACATTTTTAAGAAAATGTATTATAACAATGTTATTTGGAAGAATGAGGGAAATTCACTAGGAACATAATAGCATAAATTGTTAAGACAAGTTTATATTTTATATTTATAGGTTGACACATTCAAGCAAATCCGCTACTTGCTAATTGTTGCTACTCTGAAACTAAGGTAAGTTCATAGCCCACACTTTCTTACTATTTTGGGTGAGATGCATGCTCTATGTTTTACATGTGGAACACAAGTACCGAAACTATGTATACGATGATTGTCTAAGTTGCATTGATCCCCATTAAAGCCCTCCCATCGTGAATTGTTAGTTATGGATTTAAACGTGATATGATGAATAGTACTATTTGGGTTGACACCCCCATTCGGGTTGGTCGCACCAACTTGACCGTTGATGGTCGAACGAATGCATGCATATTTGGATTCCCAAGTATTACGGATCAAATACTTGCCGAGGCACAATGTTACTTATTACCGTCGAGTTTCAATTCATGAGCTTAGTACAATATATACATTATATTTTTTTCCTAGCATTGTTTTTGAACAATGGCTACACGACATTGCGGGTTAGCAATGGTCACACTTAAATCTTGTGGTTTCATGCAAATTACTTATTTACCCCTATGAATTCACCAACATTATTGTTGACCCATTTTAGCATGTATCTCAGGTCCGTAAGATGCACGGTAGGATTCACATAAGGCTATTTCGCCACTTGGAGTTGATGTTTCGTTTTTATCATGGAAAAGACTTTACCTTTGTTCAAGTTATCATTGTTGTCGAAACCAATGATAGCACCACCTATCGAGGATTTAGAATACCTAAAAATACTCTTTAAATTATTATAATGTTTTTCCTTAATGTATTTCCAATATTTCAAGACAATGAACTTATGTTAAATGAAATGTTTTCAAAACGACTCCTTTATAGTCGTTCATTATGCCTTGTGTTGTGATTTCATGAATGTTGCACCTCGTACCCTTCCGCATTATTATGGGGTGTGACAGAATGGTATCAGAGACAAGGTTATAGTGAACTAGGTGGCAATTAATGAACCTAGACTATAACTACCCATAGAAATCACATATACTATGCACACACATGCCTTAGAAATTTTACATGCATTACTTGACTATGTGTAAATTTCATGCTTATATATACATTGCTAGAATCTAGAAATTTTAAAATTTCTCATCTTACATATATATGCTCCTTTGCCTAAGAATGCTCCCCTATCAACCTCATATTAAGGTTAAGTAGAATGATACTTACATATATTGCCTATGTTTCTTTTCTCCTTTTCCATTAGGGAAAATGTCTCGACACGTCATTGACCTGACGTCCGATCATGAAGAAGAGTTCGTCACTCAACAGCCAGTCCCATCCCCCTTGTCCCCACTCGATCAGCACGTTGAGTCTGAGCCTACTATTGATTCTGAGCCTACTGTTGATTCCGAGGCCGTAGGTGACACTCCTAGGTCACCACTCGTTGGTCCCACATCACCACCTTTTGCCCATCCATCAGTTTCTCCGATTATTTTGCCTACTCCCACTTTGGCCGAGCCCACTGCCTTCACCATACCCGAGCCGATAGCTCCCCCGATCGGCACATCCACTATCGTCCATACCACACCAGATATTCCACTTCCACATTTCAACCTACCCCCACCCACATACCACCATCAGTTCCGTACCGACGAGGGCACGTCACGGGGCCCGAGATTCACTATTGAGCCTCGTGTTCCCGAGATGGTGCACCCTCCGCCCTCTATGGTTGAGCCACCGGCTCAACGCCGCCGCACCGAGCCGATTTATCACTCCGTGGCTTGTGTCCTAGCTCGATGGAGAGAGCTAGAGGGCCTTCGTGATAACGACCGCGTCTATGCTCACTCCGGTCTGGATATCGTCTCTGCATATACCGGAGAGCCTGTCCACCTCACCGTATCCACCCTCGTGGCGCGACTTTTCCGCGCCGAGTCTCGCCTTCAGGCACTTGAGGGACCCACTCGCCCTATTCCAGCTTCTGTGGCGGATCTTCACCGCCAGGTCTCCACTATGAACGTGGAGCTTACCGAGACCACTATTCAGACCAAGTTTGCTCATGATCGTGTGGATGAGATTGAGGATTATGTTGTGGGACTTGGACTGGGATTGAGAGGCACTGCTGAGCTGACCATTGGAGTACGAGACGAGAGCTTTATCACACGTGTAAGGATTGAAGACTTGGAGACTCAGGTTCAGCACATGGAGGATAGACTTACGATGCAGGAGGTAAGGATTCAGAGGATCGAGGAGGCACTTCAGACTATTGCTGCTGCTATCACTATGCCACCCCCTAGCGGATCTAGCTAGATGTTATCTTTACATTTTTATTGTTCCTATTTAGGGCGGGATGTGCCCGGAAACATTGAATTATGATGAATCTGTGGATTTTGCGAAGTTACTTCTCGCATGGTTGTCTTTATTTTGAAGCAATGAAATCTATTACTTTATCCAAATTTTTATGTTTCTTTTAGTTACAATAATTTTGTTTATGATTATGTTGGCATGTTAGTATAGTTATGGCATGGTATTGTTATGTTGATGATGTGCTTGCATGATTGAGGACCTATTGATATGCGTTATGACGTGGTTAAATGTTGTTAGCTATCCATAAGTTAATGAAGAAAAACTTATTTCACTTTTGTTTCCTTTCTTAAAGAAATGGCGCCAAAGAAAACTATCAACCTCATATTAAGGTTAAGTAGAATGATACTTACATATATTGCCTATGTTTCTTTTCTCCTTTTCCATTAGGGAAAATGTCTCGACACGTCATTGACCTGACGTCCGATCATGAAGAAGAGTTCGTCACTCAACAGCCAGTCCCATCCCCCTTGTCCCCACTCGATCAGCACGTTGAGTCTGAGCCTACTATTGATTCTGAGCCTACTGTTGATTCCGAGGCCGTAGGTGACACTCCTAGGTCACCACTCGTTGGTCCCACATCACCACCTTTTGCCCATCCATCAGTTTCTCCGATTATTTTGCCTACTCCCACTTTGGCCGAGCCCACTGCCTTCACCATACCCGAGCCGATAGCTCACCGATCGGCACATCCACTATCGTCCATACCACACCAGATATTCCACTTCCACATTTCAACCTACCCCACCCACATACCACCATCAGTTCCGTACCGACGAGGGCACGTCACGGGGCCCGAGATTCACTATTGAGCCTCGTGTTCCCGAGATGGTGCACCCTCCGCCCTCTATGGTTGAGCCACCGGCTCAACGCCGCCGCACCGAGCCGATTTATCACTCCGTGGCTTGTGTCCTAGCTCGATGGAGAGAGCTAGAGGGCCTTCGTGATAACGACCGCGTCTATGCTCACTCCGTAGGAGTTGATGCGGCTTATGCACTCACTTGGGAGGCACTAAAGGAAAGGATGCGAGGAAAGTATTGCCCAAGGACTGAGATCCAGAAGTTGGAAGCCGAGTTTTGGAACTTGACTACTAAGGGCCTTGATGTACCCGCGTACACGACTCGGTTTCACGAGTTGGCCCTAGTGTGCCCAACCATGGTGGAACCCGCATTCAAGCTCATTGAGAGGTACATTTGGGGACTCCCACCTCAAATCCAAGGAATGGTAACCTCTTCCAAACCCACTGACATCGAGAGTGCCGTTGAGATGGCACATAGTTTGGCTGATCAAATGAAAAGACAAGGTGCTATGAATGTGGAAATGAGGGGCACATCAAGAGGGATTGCCCAAGACTCAGAAACCAAAACAATAACAACAATGGGGTGCAGAAGGGGTGCTATGAATGTGGAAATGAGGGGCACATCAAGAGGGATTGCCCAAGACTCAGAAACCAAAACAATAACAACAATGGGGTGCAGAAGGGGTGCTATGAATGTGGAAATGAGGGGCACATCAAGAGGGATTGCCCAAGACTCAGAAACCAAAACAATAACAACAATGGGGTGCAGAAGGGGTGCTATGAATGTGGAAATGAGGGGCACATCAAGAGGGATTGCCCAAGACTCAGAAACCAAAACAATAACAACAATGGGGTGCAGAAGGGGTGCTATGAATGTGGAAATGAGGGGCACATCAAGAGGGATTGCCCAAGACTCAGAAACCAAAACAATAACAACAATGGGGTGCAGAAGGGGTGCTATGAATGTGGAAATGAGGGGCACATCAAGAGGGATTGCCCAAGACTCAGAAACCAAAACAATAACAACAATGGGGTGCAGAAGGGGTGCTATGAATGTGGAAATGAGGGGCACATCAAGAGGGATTGCCCAAGACTCAGAAACCAAAACAATAACAACAATGGGGTGCAGAAGGGGTGCTATGAATGTGGAAATGAGGGGCACATCAAGAGGGATTGCCCAAGACTCAGAAACCAAAACAATAACAACAATGGGGTGCAGAAGGGGTGCTATGAATGTGGAAATGAGGGGCACATCAAGAGGGATTGCCCAAGACTCAGAAACCAAAACAATAACAACAATGGGGTGCAGAAGGGGTGCTATGAATGTGGAAATGAGGGGCACATCAAGAGGGATTGCCCAAGACTCAGAAACCAAAACAATAACAACAATGGGGTGCAGAAGGGGTGCTATGAATGTGGAAATGAGGGGCACATCAAGAGGGATTGCCCAAGACTCAGAAACCAAAACAATAACAACAATGGGGTGCAGAAGGGGTGCTATGAATGTGGAAATGAGGGGCACATCAAGAGGGATTGCCCAAGACTCAGAAACCAAAACAATAACAACAATGGGGTGCAGAAGGGGTGCTATGAATGTGGAAATGAGGGGCACATCAAGAGGGATTGCCCAAGACTCAGAAACCAAAACAATAACAACAATGGGGTGCAGAAGGGGTGCTATGAATGTGGAAATGAGGGGCACATCAAGAGGGATTGCCCAAGACTCAGAAACCAAAACAATAACAACAATGGGGTGCAGAAGGGGTGCTATGAATGTGGAAATGAGGGGCACATCAAGAGGGATTGCCCAAGACTCAGAAACCAAAACAATAACAACAATGGGGTGCAGAAGGGGTGCTATGAATGTGGAAATGAGGGGCACATCAAGAGGGATTGCCCAAGACTCAGAAACCAAAACAATAACAACAATGGGGTGCAGAAGGGGTGCTATGAATGTGGAAATGAGGGGCACATCAAGAGGGATTGCCCAAGACTCAGAAACCAAAACAATAACAACAATCAAGCCCGTGGAAGAGCTTTCGTGATTCAAGCAAGAGAAGCTCGCCAAGACCCGAACATTGTGACGGGTATGTTTCTTCTCGAAAACCTGCTAGTTTCCGTTTTATTTGATAGCGGTGCCGATTTAAGCTTTATATCAAAAAGAATTATTCAATTGTTATCTATAACCCCCGTGCCGTTAGACGATGCATATTCTATAGAACTTGCTAACGGGAAAGAAATCAAAGCCGATAGCATAGTACGTGAGTGTACTTTGACCTTAGCCGACAAACCCTTTCACATAGACCTAATCCCCGTCGAAATAGGAAGCTTTGACATCATCATCGGCATGGATTGGCTATCCAAACACAAGGCCGAGATTGTATGTCACGAAAAGGTTGTTCGCATCCCGTTAGAGAATGGAGATATGTTGATCATTCAAGGAGAAAAGTGTGGGGTAACAATTAATCTCATTTCGTGTATGAAGACTCAAAAATACCTACGAAAGGGGTATCACGCGGTTTTAGCCCACGTGACGACAAAAGAACCTGAGGAGAAACGACTTGAAGACGTGCCTATTGCACGAGAATTTCCCGAAGTATTTCCCGAGGACTTACCCGGACTCCCTCCGGTTCGTCAGGTGGAATTTCAAGTGGACTTGGTGCCCGGTGCTACACCGGTGGCACGTGCTCCATACCGTTTAGCTCCATCCGAAATGAAAGAGCTCTCGACTCAATTGCAAGAACTCTTAGATAAAGGATTCATCCGACCAAGCTCTTCGCCATGGGGAGCTCCGGTTCTTTTTGTCAAGAAAAAGGACGGATCCTTCCGGATGTGTATAGACTATCGTGAGTTAAATAAGCTTACTATAAAGAACCGATATCCACTACCTAGGATCGATGACTTGTTTGATCAATTACAAGGATCGAGTTACTACTCGAAAATCGATCTTAGATCCGGATACCACCAATTGAGGGTTAGGGAAGAAGATATCCCTAAGACGGCATTTCGAACTCGTTATGGACACTACGAGTTTCAAGTTATGCCTTTTGGTTTGACGAATGCACCCGCCGTTTTCATGGACCTCATGAACCGCGTGTGCAAGCCATATCTAGATAAATTTGTGATTGTCTTTATTGACGACATACTAATCTATTCGAAAACCAAGGAAGAGCATGAGGGACATTTGAGAATGATTTTGGAGCTACTCAAGAAGGAAGAATTGTATGCGAAGTTTTCAAAATGTGAATTTTGGATTCGAACGGTACAATTTTTAGGCCACGTGATTGATAGTCAAGGGATTCACGTAGACCCCGCAAAGATCGAAGCCATCAAGAGTTGGGATGCACCGAGGACCCCAACGGAAGTACGTCAGTTCTTAGGTCTTTCCGGCTATTATAGAAGATTCATCGAGAACTTCTCAAAAATAGCCCAACCGCTGACCACCTTGACGCAAAAGGAAAAGAAGTTTGCTTGGGAAGACAAGCAAGAAAAAGCATTTCAACTACTAAAAGAGAAGCTTTGTAGTGCGCCAATTCTAGCCCTGCCCGAAGGAACCGAAAATTTTGTGGTGTATTGCGACGCTTCCCATCAAGGGTTAGGTTGCGTTCTCATGCAAAAGGACAAGGTGATAGCTTATGCTTCACGTCAACTCAAGGTGCATGAGAAAAATTACACTACCCACGACTTGGAGTTAGGAGCAGTAGTTTTCGCTCTTAAGATTTGGAGGCACTACCTTTATGGCACAAAGTGTACCATATTCACCGACCATAAGAGCCTCCAATATATTTTTGATCAAAAGGACTTGAATATGAGGCAACGAAGATGGGTGGAGTTACTTAGTGACTACGATTGTGAGATTAAGTACCACCCCGGCAAGGCGAATGTTGTAGCAGACGCTTTGAGCCGCAAGGAATGAGTCAAGCCGCTTCGCGTCCGAGCATTGGGTATGACCATTCATACCAACCTCACCCCTCACATTCGAATTGCACAAGTTGAAGCATTAGAAGAAGAAAATCTCAAGAATGAAGCCTTGAGAGGAATGGAAGCACAATTTGAAACTAGACCCGATGGAACTCGCTATTTTGCCAACCAAATTTGGGTACCCAACCGTGGGAACCTAAGAGAGTTAATCATGGACGAAGCACACAAGTCTAGGTATTTCATACATCCCGGTGGCGATAAGATGTATCATGGACTTAAGGAGATGTATTGGTGGCCTAAGATGAAGGCCGACATAGCCTCCTATGTTGGTCGTTGTTTGACGTGTGCAAAGGTTAAGATTGAATATCAAAAACCATCCGGTTTGCTTCAACAACCAAGGATACCCCAATGGAAGTGGGAAGAAATATCCATGGATTTCATTACTAAGTTGCCTAGATCCGTGAGTGGATGCGACACGATTTGGGTAATTGTGGATCGCCTCACAAAGTCCGCTCTTTTCCTACCCATTAAGGAAACGTTTGGGATGGATAAATTAGCAAGAATTTATTTGAAGGAAGTTTTGTCACGTCATGGTGTACCTATTTCGATCATATGTGATCGAGATGCCCGTTTCACCTCTAGATTTTGGAAATCTTTCCAAAAAGCTTTGGGTACTAGGATTGACATGAGCACCGCATACCACCCCCAAACCGATGGTCAAAGCGAAAGGACCATCCAAACGCTAGAGGATATGTTACGCGCATGTGTGATAGACTTTGGGAGTGACTGGGAGCGTCACTTGCCATTGTGTGAGTTTTCATACAACAATAGCTATCACACCAGCATTCAGGCCGCCCCATTCGAGGCACTTTATGGGAGAAAGTGTCGGTCGCCCGTTGTTGGATCGAAGTTGGTGATAGTCAAATTACGGGTCCAGAAATCCTTCATGAAACCACCGAAAAGATTTTTCAAATCCAAAACCGAATGAAAGCCGCACGTGACCGTCAAAAGAGCTACGCCGACGTTAGGCGAAAACCGTTGGAATTTCAAGTAGGAGATAGAGTCATGTTAAAAGTCTCTCCTTGGAAAGGAACCATCCGTTTTGGGTTATAGAAAGTTAAATTTAAATATGCAATATTTAAATTCTTATGTGTCAACCATGAACAAACGTCGTTAGAAAATAACGATGCCGACACACATTCATCGGGTTGATGAACCGGCCAAGGAGGGCCTCCATAATATGCATTTTGTGATATATGATTTTATTGTGACAATATGTATCTAGTTAAGATCACTTTCGTTACTGAAAGTGCCATACGAAATATGTATCGTTATATAGTTACTAAATAATTAAAGAACGTTCTTATGCAATAATAATAATTGACACAATTTATAAAAACATGAATTATAAAAACATGACATATTATTTTTAGTTTCCTAACTAAAAATTTATGCAAAATAATATATATGTTATTTAGAAAAATACATGGATCAACTAGCTAGTTCAAATCGTGGACTAAATAAACTACTAGACTAAAAATAAGCCCACCCATCCTTTAGCCCATGCCATTTTCGGATCAAATAGCCCAATGCACCACTAGTTCATGTAACTTTCGGATATAAGCCCAGCCCACAAGCCTTGACCCAAGCCCATCTCCTAGCCTATAAAATGGTAGTGTAAAAACCCCCCTGCCTTTTTGTCTCCCCTCCCCACGTGACCAATATTCATATATATACTAAATATATAGAAAACATAAGCAGACAAAACCAACAACAAAAGAAA
>CM067167.1:8951528-9019028 GCA_034093135.1 Erigeron breviscapus
ACCAAAGTCTATTGTTTATGCAGTCTCCTGAGTCGTTTTAATTAAAGGCTCGGATTACCGTTAGGATGACCTTTTTTGTAGTCAACATTAGTAGATTGATGAGTTATAAGATAATCAAATGATTGATAATTGGCGGGTCAACCCAATCTAAACCGACCATTTCGATACGCACTCAAAATGACCTGCTTCAACATGAACCTTTTAAGACCTATTACCGATTGCTTGACTGCCTATCTTTCCACCTCTGAGGAGAATGTCTCAATTATTGTTGACAGGTCACCAACTGTTGTGTTGGCATATATGATGAAGGGCAGAAGATGGACTCTTGATCAGAGTTACTCCATGGGTGAAAGAACGCGACTACCTGTCGGCATAAATCCATGTATATATTGGCCTCAATCAAACCAATACCATCAATAAGTCTTTGTTGTGATCAAATTACATCTATTTGATTTTTTACATGAATTTCTTGTGATATAAGCGGTTGTTTTTATGTGCATTTGGGAACTGGTATGTAACATCCGTGAATTTTGACCCGTTGACTTTATGTGTAATTTGACTAACAATCTTGTTGAATGAAATAATTGGGTTCATTTTGTGATTATATGACTATGTGGTATGTTAGTCGGGTCGATAGTGGGTTTAATCGGCGTTTAATAGTATAATCGTTTATAATTTGGCTTGAGAAGAGAATCGGGTCGGCCCGTGGGTAGTCCACGACCCACCAGCCACCCATGACCCTTTTCTCCCCTCCCTTATCCTTTCCTTCACCATTTCTTGCATCAAATTAGTGTTGGAACGGTTATAACATAGAAATCATAGTCATCTTCATCTCACTTTCGCCTTATTGAAGAATCAAAGTCAAGTTCTAGCATTTTACCCATTTAGGTCAAAATTTGGGCTTGAGCTCAAGGAGAAGTTTTGGTAAGTTAAATTCATCCCATTTACTTCTATTTATGCTTGTTCATATGTTTCTAGTTGATTGATTGATTGTTCTAGTTGTTGGAATTATGTGACGGTTCATTTCGTTTGAGTGACTTGGTTTATGTTTGTTAAGTATTTCATTAATATTAGGATAGACGTACATACATGGAAGTCGGTTATGCCTTCATTGGGTTTTAGATGTGGTGGGAAGGCTGCGGGTGACCCTATATATAAGCATCTGGGACGTGAAGAAAGTAGAATCCTCTTAAGTGTATGTACGTATAGAATTGGTGTTGATATTGATTGTTGGCTTATGTTTGACGAATATTGATTGTTGGCTCAGGTTCATCGTATATTGATTGTTGGTTTATGATTGATGCATTTACAATTGATTGTAAGCATTGCTTACATTGCTGATGAGCCCTCGGCAGGGGATTGCCGACATCCTGGTGTATAGATGTATGCACCCATTTTGGATGTAGATCTTGACCCCGAGTATATAGACATATATATCTCGATGTTTTTGAGATGCCGCTTTGTTCATGGTGATGACAAGCGAGTATCGTTGCATAGGTGACCGGAGATCACGCATAAGATAGGCATTTTGGCTTACTTACGCATATGGCATTGCATTGATACTCATATCATTTATGCATTTCTTATTACACGCTTTTTGTATTTGTGTAATCTTGTTGTTGGACATTATTGTGTTTCTTAGAGGCTCACTGTAAGTCATGTTTAGCCTCCACTCGTACTTTATGATTTCTGTCTATGGTTCCTTGTGGACCATTACTACGAACTCACCAACCTTGTGTTGACTATGCTTAGTACACTTTTCAGGAAATCAGGTTATTCCAAGGCATTGAAGTATGATCGATTTATTAGCTTGCTGTTGAACCCGGACTTGGACATATATGGATCAAGGACCCATTTGCCTTCTTTTGCATTGTACTTAGAACCGTTAACCATCTGTTGATGTTCTATTGTAATCTTTGATGACGACTTGTTCTTTATGTATTTTGATACTTGTTTATCGTTCTGTAAGGATTCACTGAATCCTTTATTTGCATTTAGTTCATGTTCTACATTAATTCCACCTTGTGCTATATGATTTCCGTGATATTTCGAGCCTTGGCTTGGGGTGTTACAGAATGTGATGAATTTAAAAGAAAAAGGAATCAGGTGATCATTGTAGTAAAACAGGTTGTAAGAGATTGACTTGGATGTGCTTATACTGCTTGCAGTAGTAATAAACAGATGATTAGTTGTTTGATTGTTTAAGATGTTTTGATAGTTTTAAATGCTTGTGAAGTTAGTATAAGTATTTGATATTAGGTTCTAAATTTGCTTAATTTTCATGAAATTTGGACTTTTGACCTTTTTTGGTCAAATATGTCTGTTTTCAAATTAATGTTTGGTATGCTGCTATCTAAATTTAAATGTACTTAGCTTGGATCAATAAAGCAATTTCATATAATTGTGGCAGGTGACCTACAAGCTCCTCATGTATTCGGTATTCGAGAGCACCTCAATAAAAAGCACCTCATATTTGTATAATATGATTTCTTGACTTACTATTGTTTGGAAATAACAAAATGGATTTTCTATTACTATCCCTGCTAATCATGCGGGATATAGATCTATGTTTATATTCATATGTGAAAGATACATTTGAACAAATTTATTTACATATGACCAGATCAAGTTATATGTAATTTTACGTAACCTTTGTTTTCTCATATGAACTTTTATTATATTTTATTTTACATATGAATGAAGTCATTCAGATGTGATCTAATACATAAATTTAAAGTTTCTCGTGGTTCTCGAAAAAAAACTTCTAGCAAAAAGCTTCCCCTGTGTATATGTTGCTAATAAAGTTTCTAGCTCATTATCTTAATTCATTAAATGACCTACTAATATAAATGCAGTTACTTTGTCCAAGTGGATCACTCAATTTCTGAATTAACGTTAAAAAAATTATTTATGGTTATACGCGCATCGCGCGGGTCTAGGCACTAGTATATTACAAAGAGACAACACATATACATAAACTAGAAATGAAGGTCAACAGAAAATGAGAGTTGACTTTATGTTTGAGCACGAAGAAGACCAACGGTACCGGAAGCAAATTGCATGTACCACAAATACAATAATAACATTGTTTTTACTACAAAGTATATTATATGTATGTGTCTTTGTTTACTTAAACTAAATAAAATGAAATAGTACTGACGTAGATAAGAGAAATAATGTAAATTGTTCAAAGTCTAACAAATCGTTAAAGCCGGTCATTGGATATCATCATTCCTAGCTACAATAAATTTGATTTATTTCATAATCTAAATATATCTAAAAAACTATCGACCATATATAGGATATTGTGCGTATAACATTACCTACATTTTTATCTTCTTATATAAAAATGCTAACCCCTGTCAAAAAGTAATTAGGTTTTTGAAACATATCAAATGATCATTCTATCTACCAATATATATATAACAAGGTCTTAAATTCATTCCTAAACAAATAGGAACCCTTGGATAAATTCCATCTTTGATTTAGAACCATTGGATTAAATTTAATTATTTCATCTTTATCGAATGACAATATTAATACTTATACTTTATATGATTAGACAAAATATACCCCTTTAATAAATATTAATGTAAATTATTGGTGGAAAACAAAAAAGTGTAAATTATAATTTTCAAATATACCCTTCTTAATTATTATAATATACCATAAATAAATAATATATCCCTTTTAAATAAATATTAATGATGAAAAGTGTAAATTAGTGGTGGAAAGCAAAAAAGTGTAAATTATAATTTTCAAATATACCCTTCTTAATTATTATAATATACCATAAATAAATAATAATATGTAAATCCTTCAAATCTCAATGACAAAAATAATGTCCGATCTTATGAAAGACTAATAAACTAAGTTTTTATTAGGGGTGAGCAAAAACCGAACCGAAAACCGAAAAAACCATAAAAACCGAAAAATCCGAACCGAAAAAACCGAAAACCGAAAAAACCAAAAACCATTGGTTTTGGTTTTCTAAAAACCGAAAGTTATGGTTCGGTTTTGGTTTCTAATGAAAAACCGAACCATAAAAACCGAACCGAACCAAAAAATATATATTGTTTACTTTATTTTATATTTATATCATTTTATTATTAATTTTGGTAAATATGTTAATATATTTGCATTTTTAGGTGTATATAATAATATCATTTATATGTTTAAGTGAAAATACACAACAAGATTAATTTGCTTTAATAATTGTATAATTAAACAACGCGTAAAAGATATAAATAGTTATATATAAAATTCGTTTGAAGTTTGTACAGCTTAATTTTATGGATTTGTTGTCATTGTTGTAGTGTTATTGTTGCTAATATTGTTTTGAAAACTTGTTAAAATTAATTATGGTGTAATTATAGGGTATAAACTTATAAACTTTTCAAGCTTAATTTGACCCAAACCACAAGTGGTTAAAAACCGAATAAAACCGAAAAACCGAACACCGAAAAAACCGAAAACCGAAAAACCGAAACCCAATGGTTTTGGTTTTCAAAAACCGAATTATAACGGTTCGGTTTTCGGTTTTAGCCAAAAAACGACCTAAACCGAACCGTACTCACCCCTAATTTTTATATAAATCCACGTATTGAAAAACTAAGTTAGGCAAAATTCTCCAAATTCTAATCATTTATTACATTTTTTTTGTTACGTTTTTTTTTCTCTTAGGTTATTTTTATATAACTATTAGATTATCATGACTTTCAAAAGAGACATACATTTCAAAAATATTCATTTGTTTGATGTACCTAATTTACGTGAGGCGAATTTAGATTTTATTACTTTTGAAATAGTAATTTTTTTAAAACGGCATACTATTCTATCACTATTTTTAAATTATACGAAAACCTGAGATGGAACACAGAAATTCCAAAAAACTCCCAATTAATCCACCCTATAAATTTGAAAAGTGGATTCGAACGTAGGTGGGTCCTTTCAAGGCCAAAGACCTTACCAACAAAAGTTTATCTATATATATCATGAGACTTAAAAAATAAGAGTATGATGACTCATTTTATAATATATAACTACATGATTGAAAAATAAACATTTTCAAAGAAAATAAAATAATATACCCATTAACTTTATAAATCATATGAGCAAAGTTAAATTTTATTGTTAAGCATTACTAATACAACAGATTAAAAAGTATACATTATTTTATGTATCTCACAAATCATATACAATAAAACCATTTCTAAATAATAATATTGTCATTATTCAATAAATAGTATTTATTATTAATTTTAGACCATTATTATACAAAAATATAACATAAACCATATTTGGTACAAAGTATTTCTTTGAATAATAATCTCATCATATTTAAACATATTTAATCTTTAATTAATAATTATGTTATTATGAAAACTTAATATGTTTATCTCGCGTATTACGCGGGAAATTAATCTAGTTTTTAATAAACTAATTCCTTTATCTTTTCAAATATTTTCATTATCCCTTTTAAATAAATTACCTTTACATCAATTACTTACATCATTCGCCGTCATCACCACCAGTCGCCGCCAACACCGTTACATTACGCGGGTATTATTATACAGTACAATAATAATACAACTTTCAAGTTAAAATGGTTAATCTTGAAAGATATTTAACGTAGTGGTAAATATATATTTTAATGAGGTCGGTGCAAATTAGAAATTACATTATTGTCTATTGAAGTAATAATCCATTCCTATGGCAACGTGATTTGTTTAATTAGTTGTATATTCAGGACTAGTTCATATAATTGGCTTTTCTTTAACGACTAGTACGTCATGTTAAAATTATTAAACAGCTTACTCCAGGTAATATATTCACATAAATAAATTGTGTGAATGACAAATATTATTAAAGTAAAAAAATCCGGAATTCTTTCTTTTTCTCTAGAACTTCGTTAAGTAGCACTTCACTCTGATCTACTCGTATATCGCTAGCTTCAAAAAGACAAATCAAGATACCTTGGTTCTATGAATGGCCGGCTTGTTGATTCTTCAAAAACACAATACTTACGCCGGGTTATATATATGATATAAGCTTCACCCTCATGCATATGGCGGATCTATGTTCTAGCGGCTGGCGGACGTTCGGATAACAGAATTAAGTGCAACCAATTAATCGTACCGGTCCTAAATTGCATTCAGATCATCAGATGTACGTCTTCCTAGCACGGAACATAGAAAAAGAACACTTGCATGTATCAAATCAAAATAATATTAATTAATTGAGATTGAGATGTTCCATCTAATATTGAAGTGATTAGTTGACATATTTACCTAATAATAATATTAACTCAATAGCAGATAACTTGAATGTTCGCATGACTTGTTAAATTTGACTATATATTTACTTACATTTAAGACTGATCACTAATTAAACATGATCGAGGGCTCAATCCCGTCGCTCAGTCAACATGTGAAACTTAAAAAATAAAAATCAATCTATATTTACGAATAGATAGATGATTAAAAGAATGTACCAAATAGATTTGCTATATATATTCATAATACGGATATAGGGTAGGTTAATGCGAGAACCAAAACATGAGAGAGAACCAGTAATTTCTCTCTCTTTCTCCTTTTTGGAGGGGTTTTTTAATTTTTTTATTTTAATTTTTAATTTTTTGAATTTTTTTTATATTTTTTATTTTCTTTAACAAAAAACCATTCCAATTTTTTTTTTTTGTAAAAAATCATATGGGTTGCTCGTTGAAAACGTATAGATACGGTACGGGCGTTGCCCTTATCCGTTCTAAAGGGGTTGTCACCGGACGCATATGGGAATGATATGAATTTGATGGACGGCGATCCAAGAGATGGTGACGGTTGAATACGGTACAGGCGTAACCTTTAACTCTAAGGGAGCCCTTAGAGATGGTTTTTTAGTGGTTCTCACCATTATTTTGATTCTCACTTGATCACTTCACTACGAATATATATATAAGAACACGGTGAGAACACTTAAAAACTTCATTTTGATGCATTAAAAGTCCATAAAACTAACATAGTGTATAACTAATTATCATTATTTAAGTGTTTAACAACATATTGGTCTGTCAAAATCGAGAAAATCATGTTTTTTGTTTTGTGCATCCATCTTGGATGCATATTCATCAAAATGATGCATCCAACAAAAAACGTGATTTTTTCGATTTTGACGGATCAATGTGTTGTTAAACACTTAAATAATGATAATTAGTTATGCACTATGTTAGTTTTATGACTTTTAATGCATCAAAATGATGTTTTTAAGTGTTCTCACCGTTCTTATTTTAAGAGTGTTCTTACCGGAGTGTTACCATATATATATATATATGACTATCAAAAGTGAGAAAGACAATATATATAGGTGAAAAGATAGATATACCCTCATGTACAGGGCACATGTATGACTTAATGAATTTTTTTAGCGGCAGTTAATGTTTTGGACCAATATTGTTGACGGAGCTCCAAACTCAGGAATGAAAACTATATATAACAAAAGTTAAGGATGAAACTTGTAAATTTTATTAAACCATAGGTACGATTTTTGTAATTAACTCTATAATCAAGTTCAAGGTTACGATGGTAAGGTCCTAATCTATATCAATATCAATATCTAGATATTTGGTGATACGTGTTTGATATTTGTATTAATCATTTAATCGAGAAAATCTTTCACCTATTATTCTTTTTTACATATTTCCATAATATTCATTATTCAGTAAGCAAAGTAGCCAATCTAAGAATTAAAAATATGTACATGTTACTTTCATAATGTTTGACTTGAGACTTTGATGTCTTTATATTCAAGCTATCAAGTATGCTATTATAGAAGACATTCTAAATTATTAGATCGTATTATATTTGCTGATCTATCTATAGTGATACAAATAATATTCAACACACATATGTTATATAGCTAGTATCTAACACTATCTTCGATGTATTTGGAGAATATCCAAAGTTATAATGTTTGTGGGTATATGTTTTTGTTTAAGGATATGTTAGTAGAATATGTTTATCTAAAGTAATTGTTGGTGATGTGTGGTGATATGAATAATGAAATAATATAGCGTGGTTTGGATTAGTGGTAAATGTTTTAGTCTCTTGAGACAGAGGTTAGGGGTTCAATCTAATTTATTTCATGCAAAGGTCAGATGTCTTTTTCTACCATTTAGATAGAACCTGAAAACAGTCTCTCTACCTAGGTAGAGGTAAGGTCTGTATACATCTTAATCTTCTCCGTACATGAAAAAAAGACTGATGAAGGCGTCAGTGGGCATTTTTTTTCTCCATATAAGTATGTTTGTATGATTTGAAATAAATTTATAAAAAGAGTTAATCCAAGATTGATACCTATGGTTTCTACATATTAGCAATAGAGGTCCCTTTTCAAGTATCGTTGTAATGAGGTCCATATTTTGAGATTTTTTTGTAAGATTAACCCCTTTTTAACATGACGGTTAGCAGGTGTCGTCAAGTCTGCACGTGGCCATAACGTGTAAGGGAAATATCATCTTAGTTCGTAACCAAAAATAATAATAAAGTTTATATATCAATTAGTTTTCAAAAATAAAAATAAAAATGTTTATACAAGGTACATCTCATTATTAAATTTTTAAAGTATATATAAATTAATTAACTAGGAGCGTGATGCACGGACAATTGTGTATTGTAATCTATAATTAAATCAAAAAAATCTCAAGATGTTAATTGCAAAATTGGTCCCTGTGGTTTTTTCATTTTTGCAATGGGGGTCTCTTTTCGAGTTTATTAGCAATGGGGTCCCTTTTATGTGTATGAAATGACGATATTGCCCCTACGTGATGGTCACGTGAAGACTTGATGACACCCGTTAACGGTTTGTAAAAAAGGACAAATCTTGCAAAAAAGTTTCAAAATAAAGACCCCATTGCATCGATACTCGAAAAAGAAACTTTCTAGCTAAAATGGACAAACCAGAAGGACCAATTTTACAATTAACTCTAAAAAATATAGGTTTTAAGGATTGACGGCTACCTAACAATATTGTTGTATCCTTTTTTATCGGAAGGAATGGATATAAATAAGGGAAATGATTATTTCTTTCTAAAAGAATGACCTAAAAATTCTTTTTAAAAGTATAAGAAGATGATTTAGAAGGAGATCAATTAACTCCACAGTGGAGGTGAATTATTATCCGTGATACGAGTATATATCACGAAGGCGAGACAGTCTTCAAGTGTAGGTAGTGTGTTAATTCGTAATCATCTTGTCAAGGAACGAATTGAGAGCTTTACGTCAAAAGATCTTCGTGAGAAAAAAAAAGGTTAAGAGGTATAGGCCCGTATAGTCAAACCGGTGGCCCATTAATTTGAATTGAAGCTGATCGCCGCCATGGTTCTCTGGTGTCTCTTTCTACTAAATCATATCTTCAACCCCTTTGACTTTTCGATTTTGCTTTTATTTTGCTCTGGTGTCCAACTATATATAATACTAATATTAATCAAATTTTATCTCATCACTCATGCCCGCTGACATAAGTAATTAAATTTAATAGATCATGTTTGCTTATATTAGCCCAGTACGTAAATTATGTGAGACTAATCTAACCTCCAATTAGATTATTGAATTAGTCGTCATTAAATATAAAAATGTAAAATGTCGACAGTAACCAAATCAGTCACTCTTGATTTTTGTTTGTTTGGTAAGTCTCAAAGAGTATTTGTGTATCCAATATGTGACGTTTTTGTTTGAGTGTTTGTAAGGCCATTGACGTGGGATATTTCCCGCATCGAACATTTTCTTGCTGGCACCTTTCGTCGGGCAACGTGATTGCATCCATCTCAGTTGGCAACATACGATGTAGATTATTTTTTTTAATTTCTTAGAAAAATTTTATTTAGTTCTCTATGGACTTTGTTTTGCGTTAGTTTTTCTAGGATTTTAGTACGAGTACTTTTTAAGGAAAATAATAACCATGGGCCGCGCAATGGTTAATTTTGATAGACATTCATAATACTGTTGTATTAATTTCTGATATTACATAAACGAAAGTAACATAATGAACACACCATGAATAAAAATAACGGAGTAATATACAAATCCAATGAAATTAACGATACATACGTAAACAAAAAAATAAAATTATTAGTCAAATATTAAACATTTAAAAAAATTTATTATCATTGACTTTTCGTCCATCCACATGGTTTTAAGACTGCTAATTAACTATTATGATAAAGAAACTTGTACTAAATATATTTATATATTCTTTTAACAAACCCAATTGAAATACAATTAACTAACATGCAACATGCAAAGCAAGTCTAACAAAAATATATATATGTATATATGTATGTATGTTACAAGTTCCTTTGGTCAAACCCAGTTGGTGATCTCAAAGACTATTATAAGCAACACAATCTATGCATTTCGCTATATATTTGCTATTCGTATATATCATCAATATAGAGCTAAACCTTCATGAACATGGAGAAACCTATGTTCAGTTTTTTTGAGGTTGAAGAAGAAGAAAAATCCAGCAACACCATCCATCTTGATGATGATGATCAGACCATTATATCATCAAAAACCTCAACCCAGGTACGTGCTTTTAATTTTCAGACTTTCATTAATTAAGTTGATCTTTTTGTTATTGATCGAACTATAAGAGGTTAAGATAGTATGGTATTGCGCGTGTGACTGCGTGAGACCATACAATCTTAACCTCTGGTATAAATCTGTTTATATTATCTATATATCTTAAGGTTGTGAATTCGATCATGATTTTATTAGGACTTAATTTGTCAACCTTATTGTGCGTTTATTTATGTTGTTAAGCAGGCAATACAGAATGACAAGATCGATACTGAAGATTACAAGCAGGTTCGTAAAACGTATTCAAAATTTACAACATGCATGATCATAACCAAAACTTTTAAATATGAAAGTGTATATATATTTGTTGTTTTCTTTCAGGTATGTGGTCAACTATGTACATGAAAACTAATTAATCGCGATTAATTTGCATGTTTGTGTAATTATCCAGGATGGTCGGGTTTCATTAGTTAAATCAGAGATGGGTCAAGTTAAAGAAGAAAACGAAAAGTTGAAACACAAGTTATCCAGGGTTTTACAGGATTACAAGTCATTGCAAATGCATTTTAATGACTTTTTCCAACAAGATGTTTCTAAAAGTCCCGAAAAGTTGGATTCTGATAATCATGAAGGCGATGGAAATAATGAACTCATTTCTTTGAGCCTTGGAACTCTTTCAAGTTGTACACTTAAGAGAGACGACTCAAAGAAGGTGATCAATAACTTGAGCAAAAACAAAGAAGAAGGTGATGAACTTAAACTAGGTTTGGGTTGTGAATATGACCATCCAACTCCAACTAGAGTTGACTTTATCGACACGAAGAAAGATGAAAGAAGTCATTCATTGGGGCCGCCACTTCCTAGTTTAAAGACGGAGAGAAGCGAGGAGAATGATCTTTTAGATCAGATCCCATTGAAGAAAGCTAGAGTTTCTGTAAAAGTTATATGTGACACCCAAACGGTAATAATCTTTCAAGTAATATATATTATATTTATGTATATATGTCCTGTACGTATGTATGTATATGATGTTTGTTAGCATAAGAGTCTAGATATATATATATAGATGTGCTGACTTTTGATGAACAAAAATACAGATGAATGATGGATGTCAATGGAGGAAATACGGACAAAAGATAGCAAAAGGGAATCCATGCCCTCGTGCATATTACAGATGCACGGTGTCACCATCTTGCCCAGTTAGAAAACATGTAAAATTCTTCATCTGCTAGCTGCTTTAATTTCTTTGAAAATACTCGTATGAAAATAACTCCATAACCTGACTGTATATGGTCTTACATCATACAAAGTTGACTCTCTACATAATTAATTGGCCCATTGGGGAAGTAATATAATACTAGACTTTCAAAAAAAAAATCCATCAGGAGAAGTTGAATTTTGAAAGTCAACACAAGATATTTAGTGCCTACTTGTGTAGTTGTTTGTTGATTAAAAGGTCACAGGTTAACATAGAAAAAACTTTTAACTTAAATGATAAGTAAAGGCTTGATGGAGAGCTGTCAAACTGGGTGGATTAGACGGGTTGGGTAACAAGTCAAAATGGCTAAATATTCGGTGTGGGTTGTAACTGGTCGAAACTGGTTGTGATAAAAATAAAGTATGCATAAAAAGAAGACTTTCCCATCAATCATAAACGGATTCTTATATCTAACTTAATCAAACAATTATTTAGGTGCAAAGATGTGTGGAAGACAGATCGGTACTGATCACCACTTATGAAGGAACCCATAACCATCCACTTTCAGTATCAGCAACAGCAATGGCTTCTACCACTTCAGCAGCCGCCTCAATGCTGAAATCGACATCATCAACCTCACAACCAGGTCTCACCACCTCTGCTGCCTCATCCACCACCACCTTCGCAAGCCACCATGGCCTGCAGCCTTACAATTTAGGGGCATCTCAATACCCATTTTATCTGCCAAAGACGACAATATCTACGTATCAATCACACCCAACTATTACCCTTGATCTCACATCAAATCCCCATTTCAGTAGATCAAACTCCTCAAACTTGTTTATGAATGCCCCAAGATTTTCTTCATCTACATGTCTTAACTTTTCTTCTCCATCGTCTTCTTCTTCTTCCTTATTTGAATCCAACTACAAAAATGCTATTCCGTTTTCATACTTTGATAGACAAACACAATATGATAACTTCAAGAATATTTCTAATGCTGGTTCACAACAACATTCTGCAGCTGCAACCAAAGCTTTAACCTCAAACCCAAATTTCCGTTCAGCGTTGGCAGCATCACTTAAATCACTCGTCGGAGGTGAGGCCAGAATATTATAAGGACTTAATATTTCCGTTGTAAGTTTAAAGTGAACACAGTTTTGTTTTCGTCTTCTCTTGTATAATTTATCTTATAACATATATATGCATATACCATAAGAAGCCCATCATCATAATGTAAAAGGTATACTGTTGGTGTACATAGGCCAAATTAATGTTAATCATTACAGAAATTTCTGAGTTCATGGAATGTAACATTATTCAAATAAAGAACATATATGATTTATTCGTTAGGAAAATGAATGAAGTCTTTCTAAAGTAGCAAAAATGAGATAGCTTTATCACTAACCTTGATATCAGAATATTATGTCTTCATCCTTCATTCGAGTTGCAGATAACAAGGTTGCCCCTTTCGTCTCAACATTGAATTTTTTGGCAACTTCCTGCTGTTTTTCAATCTCTCTCTTTTTGTAACTTTGTATCTTCTTTAGTCTAAAGAAATCCTCCCTTTCTAGTTCATCCAACTCGCCTTTGATATAAACCACGGTGTTTTCCAATCTTGGCTTAACAACGTTCTCCAAGGCGTTGACCCTGCGATTTGTGGTCTTGATAGCCCCATCAAGGGTCAGAAATGATGTTTGGAGAGATGCAAGATCAACGAGAACCTCAATGGCTTTCAGATAAGCAGCACGACATCCCTGTACCTGTTGCCCTCCTCTCGCCAGTCCAGTCAGATCATTTTTGGTTGTCTCACCTTCCGTGAAATGCTGAAATCTAGGCAGCTTAACGCCTGCAACATTCTCTTGGCGTGAGCGAACTCTAACAGATGCACTCTCGACATTTTCTAGGACAATGTGCTTGATGTTCTCGCCTGCAACATACTTGGCTGCGGTTAGTGCAAAGGAAGAAGATTTCATAATCGTTCCCATTGATTCTTTAGTTGATACAATTTTCTTGAGAATTTGACGGAATTGTACAGTCAAAGCATCACTTTTCTTCTTTAAAAGGGCATGACCTCTCGTTGCACCAACAAGGCGAGCTTTGACAATTGCGAGCATTGTAACAGTTGGAACCACATTCAAGCGCTGGCTTTGGCCAGACATCTTAATTACCAAGTAGGGATAAACCTGAAAAAAAAAATGTGTCGATGCAAACTTATGACACGGTATGATATTCATTGTTATATTAAAGATAACTGATACAATCACATGTCATTTTAGCCTACTACCATAACAAATTGATACACAATTAACGATTTGGAAGTTGCATAGATAAAATAGTACTCGTATAACGTGGCAAGTTGGATACATTCTGGTGTCCTTAGCTCATCCCTACTAGAAATGAAAAAAAATAAATGCAAAGTTCATGAAAATCTTTGGAGTTGTCCAACATCATAATATATATCATGAATGACATGGATAATAAACATACTCTATATATATCATTCAAATCGCATTCAAATTGCATCAATGCACATAAATATGATACAAAAATGTCGATATCTGAACACCATTTATGCATGATAAACAAAAGGAAATATATCAAAACGGCAACCATATGTAATGTATCATCCTAGCTAGCTGAACAACCATATATCATAAGAAACGTAAACATGAAAAAACAGATTACATCACTTTATAATGAAATGCACGTATATACATATATATGAATACAAATGCAAGTATATACAAAATTACACAAAATAAATAAAATAACGGTTACAAATTAAACATGGCGCAAACCTTTAAGATGTGAGAATATGTAAAATGTAGGATGTGTTGTTGAAGCTTTTATGTATTAGGGGGAAAACTAGGGCTAATTATACAGCCTTTTTGGATCATAAAATCATTGCACTGAGCGACTCGATCAATCGTATGTTGTGTGTTTTGTAATTGTAATAATGAAAGAAAATGGAACAAAACAAACGTAGTTTCCATGGAATATTTTTGAAATGAAATGTGATAATTAAGTTTCATTGGGATTTGTTTAGACCACCAAAGTTTGGAAACTTTTGCAAGACGCACTATACAAACCTTAGCTAAATAGATTATAGATACAGGGAAAAATTATATTAGGAACCTAAAAAATTGTAGGAACTTTTAGGAACCTTCTTTAAATTAGAATTATTTACTATATGATTGCTTACACATGTTCATATGACTATATAATTGCTTACAAATGTTCATATAATCATCTATATACATTTGATCATCACCAATCTCATGAAAACATTATTTTACAAAATACTTGCATACATATGATCGACCTGCATACATGTGATCATAGCATTATTCGTGCACATGTGATCATAAAATTCATGTCTCCAAAAATTGTATAATGGATGAGAATCCATGTTTCTACATAATTATAAAATCCAAAATTGCACCTAAATAACTCAAAAACAATCAAAAAAAACAATCACCATGTAAATAAAAATCAATTATTAAGCTTGATTTAAAAAGTTCCTGCAATTTTTGGGGTTCCTAAAATAACTTTTCACATAGATATAAATATAGATATAGATATAGATATACACATATACTCCGTATATAATAATTGATAATCATATCATAACTTTTTATTAATCTACTAATTCTGTGCATATTACATTTGTATTGTCTGTTATTTCAGTTATACCAAATGGTACATTAATTAAAGGGTAAATTACAAAAATCATACCTAAGCTTTGTTCAAAACTACACTGATCATACCTACAATTTAAAAATTACGCGAGACATACCTATCCTTGTCTAAAACCCACACTGACCATACCTAACCCTAACGGAGCGTGACGGATCGTTAAAAGGGGGTCACATGCCAGTCACGTGAGGGGGTAAAACGGTCTTTTCCCACCACTTCTTCTTCCTCATATGTTGCTTCATCAAACAATCAAAGTCTATGTTTATCCAAAAAAAATATAGTCAGCTAGATTTATTTTTTTTAGAAAGCATTCAAATGGATCTTTTGATCTTCAACTAAAACATCTATACAGAAAAATCACAAAATTTTAAAATAATCAAAACCCATACCTGTTATAAACATAATCTATACCTATATTTATATCAATCTTTATGTCATTCTCTATACCATTGAAATCACAACACTAAATCAATAAAAATACCCAAATCTATACCTATATCTGTATTGATATATTTAGATATCAACAACAGCAAGTCAGCAACAATAACAGTTTTAGATGGCTTCCAAATCCAAATCTAAACTCGATCAAATCAAAACCAAAATTAAAACCCCAAAACCACCAGTGCGCCGCCGCAAACCACCACACCAGGTGTAGATGGAAGGGAAGGGGAGGTATAACACCACCACCGCCGATGACCTGACCACCTTCACTGGCCGGATCTTTTACTAAACCACCACCACTGGCCGGATCTGTTATTAAACCACCACCACTGGCCGGATCTGTTATTAAACCACCACCATAACCGGAGCTTCTTTATTTAATGCGTCTTTTAGTGGATTTCATTGGATTTTTTGTGGTTTCATACCATCACACACACATATACAGCCGCATATATATATATATATATATTATATATTCTATATATAATTATATATATATATATATATATATATAGAGAGAGAGAGAGAGAGAGAGAGAGAGAAAGAAAGAGAAATATATATATACATATTATATAATTTATATAGATATAGAGATGAATGTCACTACAAGAAAGTTGGGTTTTGGGGACGAAGGATTTAGGGACGACGCCAAAGTCGTCCCCAAAAGCCCACTAAACGACAAAAAGTTCAACGATTGTTGACTAAAGAACCGACAAGCCCATTCAAACGAATGACGAACACACATGGCCCAATATGGGCCCATATGAGATAACAAACGAGTGTAAAGGTCCAATAAGCTCACATCATATAACAAACAGGTTTAAAGAACCGATAAGCCCATTCAAACGAATGACGAACACACATGGCCCAATATGGGCCCATATGAGATAACAAACGAGTGTAAAGGTCCAATAAGCTCACATCATATAACAAACAGGTTTAAAGAACCGATAAGCCCATTCAAACGAATGACGAACACACATGGCCCAGTATGGGCCCATATGAGATAACAAACGAGTGTAAAGGCCCAATAAGCTCACATCATATAACAAACAGGTTTAAAGAACCGATAAGCCCATTCAAACGAATGACGAACACACATGGCCCAATATGGGCCCATATGAGATAACAAACGAGTGTAAAGGTCCAATAAGCTCACATCATATAACAAACAGGTTTAAAGAACCGATAAGCCCATTCAAACGAATGACGAACACACATGGCCCAATATGGGCCCATATGAGATAACAAACGAGTGTAAAGGTCCAATAAGCTCACATCATATAACAAACAGGTTTAAAGAACCGATAAGCCCATTCAAACGAATGACGAACACACATGGCCCAATATGGGCCCATATGAGATAACAAACGAGTGTAAAGGTCCAATAAGCTCACATCATATAACAAACAGGTTTAAAGAACCGATAAGCCCATTCAAACGAATGACGAACACACATGGCCCAGTATGGGCCCATATGAGATAATAAACGAATGTAAAGGTCCAATAAGCTCACATTATATAACAAACAGGTTTAAAGAACCGATAAGCCCATTCAAACGAATGAAGAATACACATGGCCCAATATGGGCCCATATGAGATAACAAACGAATGTAAAGGTCCAATAAGCTCACATTATATAACAAATAGGTTTAAAGAACCGATAAGCCCATTCAAACGAATGACGAACACACATGGCCCAGTATGGGCCCATATGAGTTAACAAACGAGTGTAAAGGCCCAATAAGCTCACATCATATAACAAACAGGTTTAAAGAACCGATAAGCCCATTCAAACGAATGACGAACACACATGGCCCAATATGGGCCATATGAGATAACAAACGAGTGTAAAGGCCCAATAAGCTCACATCATATAACAAACAGGTTTAAAGAAGCGATAAGGCCATTCAAACGAATTACGAACGCACATGGCCCAATATGGGCCCATATGAGATAACAAACGAGTGTAAATGCCCAATAAGCTCACATCATATAACAAACAGGTTTAAAGAACCGATAAACCCATTCAAACGAATTACGACCACACATGGCCCAATATGGGCCCATATGAGATAACAAACGAGTGTAAAGGCTCAATAAGATCACATCATATAACAAACAGGTTTAAAGAACCGATAAGCACATTCAAACGAATTACGAACACACATGGCCCAATATGGGCCCATATGAGATAACAAACGAGTGTAAAGCCCAATAAGCTCACATCATATAACAAACAGGTTTAAAGAACAATAAGCCCATTCAAACGAATTACGACCACACATGGCCCAATATGGGCCCATATGAGATAACAAACGAGTGTAAAGGCCCAATAAGCTCACATCATATAACAAACGAGTGTAAATGCCCAATAAGCTCACATCATATAACAAACAGGTTTAAAGAACCGATAAGCCCATTCAAACGAATTACGACCACACATGGCCCAATATGGGCCCATATGAGATAACAAACGAGTGTAAAGGCTCAATAAGATCACATCATATAACAAACAGGTTTAAAGAACCGATAAGCACATTCAAACGAATTACGAACACACATGGACCAATATGGGCCCATATGAGATAACAAACGAGTGTAAAGCCCAATAAGATCACATCATATAACAAACAGGTTTAAAGAACCGACAAGCCCATTTAAACGAATGAAGAATACACATGGCCCAATATGGGCCCATATGAGATAACAAACGAGTGTAAAGCCCAATAAGATCACATCATATAACAAACAGGTTTAAAGAACCGACAAGCCCATTTAAATGAATGAAGAATACACATGGCCCAATATGGGCCCATATGAGATAACAAACGAATGTAAAGGTCCAATAAGCTCACATCATATAACAAACATGTTTAAAGAACCGACAAGCCCATTTAAATGAATGAAGAATACACATGGCCCAATATGGGCCCATATGAGATAACAAACGAATGTAAAGGTCCAATAAGCTCACATCATATAACAAACAGGTTTAAAGAACCGACAAGCCCATTTAAATGAATGAAGAATACACATGGCCCAATATGGGCCCATATGAGATAACAAACGAATGTAAAGGTCCAATAAGCTCACATTATATAACAAATAGGTTTAAAGAACCGATAAGCCTATTCAAACGAATTACGACCACACATGGCCCAATATGGGTTCGAAAAACTAGTTTATCATATAACAAGTTTAATAATAATATTTAAAAATATAATAAAAAAACTATAGAATAATGCATTTACTGGTATTTTTAATTTATTATAATAATTTAATTAAAAATTTAATAGTATCTTAATAACAAAAATAATTAAAAAAATGTGATATTTAGTTTGGGGACGACGAAGTCGTTACAGTGGTGAATCAAGTATTTTACCTTGATGACCCTGTTAAAAGAAGAGGTGAATCAGGCAAATATTGGAAAGTCGTCCAAGAAGTTAATCATCGAAATCTATGGGATCGAGATATCAATGTGGGAGATAGTGAAGTGGATCTTTTACATGGCAGCAATTCCTCTCATATTTTGTTGTCTGCTAACTTGGATAAGTTGACTCCTACTGGGTTGAGTAGAGAAGTAGAACCAATGGAAGTTGAACCTACTTCTGCCATAGAAGATGAAGATGTAGATGCCGAGTCATACGACACAGACAACGATGCATATGATGACACAGACGACGACACAGACAATGAACGCGACTCGCATGTTGAAATTTGTGATGAATCTGATTGATCTTGCATTGTAATTTGTTAAAACAGTTTATTCTAATGCATAATATTTTATTGACTTATTTTATTTCTTTCTTAGTTTCGGCTGTCTTTCAATTATGTATCAAATGTAAACTTAAATTTTTAGTATTATTTGTAAAAAACAATAATGTCTGTTCTCCTATTATGTTTGTATACTTGTATTTTTGTTTACAGATGTCAACGGGGGCGGTGTTACCTAGCTCTCATGGGGGCGATTGTGGAGGTGATCCCCCTGGAGGTGGTGATCAGTTGCAGCCAGCATCCGGCTGTGCAGCTAGCGGTATGACGAACTTTTGAATTATTTTCTATTTTGATTACCTTAAACCCTAAACCCTAAACCTCCCTAAACCCCAGGGTTTAGGGTTTAGGGTTGGGTTTAGAACCCTAAACCCTAAAGGTTTAAGGTTTAGGGTTTAGGGTTTAGGGTTTAGGGTTTAAGGTTTAGGGTTTAGGGTTTAGGGTTTAGGGTTTAGGGTTTAGGGTTTAGGGTTTAGGGTTTAGGGTTTAGGTTTAGGGTTTAGGGTTGGGTTTAAACCCTAAACCCTAAACCCCAGGGTTTAGGGTTTAGGGTTGGGTTTAGAACCCTAAACCCTAAAGGTTTAAGGTTTAGGGTTTAGAATAATTTTATATTTTTGGTTTATTTAATTTTTTGTATTTTTTGATTTGTGCACTTGATTTTGTAGGGGGAAGCTAGGAAAACGAAAGAGAACTAAGAATCTGAGTTTGAAGGTTGCTTGGAAGAAGAACTCGGAGAACCCCTTGAAGATAGATTTCGAGGAAGGCGATAGAGGGACTTACGTCGCTGTCGGTGACAACAGCGACAATTTCAACTCTCTGGCTGGGACGATTATCTCTAAGATCCCTTACTACTACCCTTCCTGGAGAGATGTGCCAAAGGAGCATACTTGCACCATCTTCGATGAGCTTCAGGTTAATTGTTTTTAGTTCTTGTATTTGTGAACATATATAGTAGTCTCTAACTGTTCTCATATCTTGCAGAATTTCTATGACGTGGCGCCCCATATTGAAGGGAAGTCGGGCGAGATTGTTAAAGCAGGGCTTGAATTGCACTTTGGGAACATTTATAAAAATCAGAAGTGGAGGTTTGGCAAGAAACACTTTGGGAACATTTATAAAAATCAGAAGTGGAGGTTTGGCAAGAAACACTTTGAGGACCGAGGGGGGGTAACCAATGCAGAGGCGCTTATGGAATTGCCTCCTAAAGATGTACCAATTGAGGATTGGAAAAAGTTTGTGCGTTATAGGTGTTCGGACGAGTTCCAGAAATGCTCCAAAGCAAACAAGGATTGCAGGAAGGCACAGGAGATCAAAGTGCGCAATGGAAGAAGGAATCTCGCCCAGTATCGCTATGAGCATGTAAGTTTTATATATAGCACTAACCTTATGTTCATTGCGACATAGTATATAGCACTAACCTTATGTTCATTGCGTGTGTTTATAGCGTGGTAAAAGTGCCATCGACATGTACAAAGAGTTGAGGACTAAGGAAGGAGTCTTCACAGAGAGTAAAGCTGCCAAATTGCATGTAAGTAATGGTATTTTTTGTTCTAGGTAATTTTTTTTATAACATTTGTATATATATAACATGGATTATTGTTTGTGTTGTAATCATGTAGGCTGATATGGTCACGAAGAGAAAAGACCCCAGTTACCAGACGTCGAGTGATGATGATATTGTGCAGGAGGTGCTGGGGGAGCGTCGTGGTTGGACTCGGGCAGTAGGGCAGAAGCTACCTCGGTCTATATTTTCAAAAGGTTCGTCTTCCTCTAATGAACCAAAGTACACACAGCTAGATGTGCAACGGATGCTTGAGGAGTATACTGCCCCGCTTTGGAGCAAGCTTGCCATGACCCCCCCTCCCCTCCCCGTTATGAAGCATGTAGACCCCCAAGAGAAAGGAAAGGAGAACGAGAACGAGAATCATGTTGTTGATGTCGATGATGAGGATGATGAGGATGATGAGGATGATGAGGATGATGAGGATGACGAGGAACATGATGATGTGTGATTGGTTCATGTGTAACTTCAAACTCTAATCAATTCTTGCTACTTTTTTTTATTTTGGTATCTCTTTTGTTACATTTGGTATGCTCCTTGGTATGTAATAACTTAGGTATGTATGTGACATTTGGTATGCTACTTGGTAACTTAGGAATATGAAGGTTGATCACTTTGGTAGTTTGGTATGAAAAGTTTTGGTCGTATTTGATAACTTAGGTAGATTGTTGATGATGATTGATGTTGTTGTTCGTTTAGGTAGATTGTTGATGATGTTTGTTGTTGTTGTTGAGTAGGCTAGAAACAGGTTTTATAAACAGGTTCCGTTTCCGGAAAATGCCCAGGAAAACTGGGTGGAAATCGAAAAAGCAGCGAAATGCTGCCCTTTTTTTTTTATTTGTGACGACTTTTGTGACGACATAGTCGTCCCCAAAAGTTTTTTCACGACATTTTTTATTATATTTTTTTTGAAGAAAATGATACGGGGACGACGTTGGCGTCACTAAACGTCGTCGCAAAATATATTTGGTGACGTCGTAGTCGTCGCAAAATTGGTCACTAAAATTTTTTAAAAAAATAAATGGAAAGTAAATGAAATTTATTTAGTGACGACACTTGCGTCGCCAATGTCGTCGCAAGTGTTTTTCGAATTTCTTTTTCATTTTCTTTTTATAGCTGTAGGCCCCACTTGAAGTCGTCGCTAAAAACTTTCGGAGACGAAGCTTTGGGGACCATACCATGTCGTCACAAAAGTCGTCACAAAAGTCGTCACAAAAGACCTTTGGGGACGACAATGGTGACATTTGGGGACGACTTTTGTCGTCCCCAAAACCCGAATTTCTTGTAGTGTGTTAGAAGTGCAGATATGTATAACAATGGATTTGGGGATATGAATTTGATATATACATATTGATGTGGTGTATGGATGGATTTATGATTTAGATTTTTTGGGTTTGGAGTTAGAAGAAGAAGAAAGGGATGATAAAAGTATTAATAATCTGCCAATGAAGATGATGATATGGGGGTAAAAGAGTCTTTTACCTCCTCACGTGACTGGCATGTGACCCCCTTTTAACGATCCGTCACGCTCCGTTAGGGTTAGGTATGGTCAGTGTGGGTTTTAGACAAGGATAGGTATGTCTCGCGTAATTTTTAAATTGTAGGTATGATCAATTTAGTTTTGAACAAACCTCGGGTATGATTTTTGTAATTTACCCTTAATTAAACAACATGGTACTAATATAGATTCCAAATTTCATTTCTTATATTTGTCATTAACTCACTTTGACCATATTCTAATTACATGAATATCATCAACCATATTGCAATTAATATGTGATTAAGATCCTCTAAAGTTATGATAACTTTATAGGTAAAGTTGAGAGGATCTCAACCTTTGGATTGAAATCAAGGGTTAAGATTCAAAAATCAAGTTTGAATCTTGACCTTTGATTTTAATCCAAAGGTTAGGATCCTCTCAACTTTACCTATAAAGTTGTCATAACTTTAGAGGATCCTAATCCTATTAATATGTGGCTTGTTCGTTAAATGTACCCAGTTTTATTGATATCTTTTTACGTGAGATGAAAAAGGATCTTCGATCTTACAAGTAATAAAGATACAACCCTTGATTTCAATTTTGCCTCTGAAAATTATAAAAATGTTAACTCTTTAGTTCAAATATTTTTTGTTAATAAGTGTTTGAAAGTATATATCTATAATCCCTTATAAAACAAAGTGGAATTAAGAGATTAAACATTTTTTCATTATCCCTAAAATACCCCTAATTACTCACACTTTTCACATTTTTCTCATTTAATTTCTTAATCTTAGTTGTGCGATCCTAATCCTAAAACATAATCTCCTCCGGCGTAAAACATACCTCCCCCAGATCGGAAAAACGGGGAGAGCCGTCGAGACCTTCCCACCGCCCCTCGAATCGCCATCCATGGCGCTTTTTTGGCTTATTTGAGGTCAACTCGTTTTGATTTGTTGTGATGCGAATCCCAAGCCAATATTACGATGTAAATTATGACGGTTACGACATCTTACGCGCTATAAATCGTTACCGCTGCAACGCACGGGCACTCATCTAGTTCTATTCTACTTTATGGTCTTTGTGTATGTGACGATATTTTTGCTTATCCATACATCTCACATCACATCACTCATAATATAAGGCCTATAAGTGTAAATACTTAGAATCTCAAGGATAGCAACTGAAACATTTCTGTTTTTACCAATTCATTCGCCACATTTCGATCAGCCATCCCCGCCACTTCATACAATACTTTACATACGTGGCACACTTGAACAAAACTACCTTACGTCATTTCATTTCATTTCTTTCTTGATTTCTTTAGTAATAATATATTTTTCTTTCAACTTTCTGTTTCGGATCCTCTTAACAAGATCTTCAATACCAGGTAATAATTTTTATTTTTATTTTCTTGTTTTGGTTAATATTTCAAATTCAAAATCATAAGTTGCTCTCATAATTCATACAATTAAATGAAACTTTCATGATTATGATTTTGATATTTTGTGTGAATTATCCCAATGATAGTAGAGGACATGCGTCATAAAAACGGATGTCATCAAATCACATCATATCTCTCTCTCTCTTCTCTCTCTCTAGAGAGCCGTTGAGAGGTTTCTCCGGCTTCTCTTTGAGATCGAGAGTAGATCTGAGATCGAGATTTTTCCGGTTAAGTCTTCCACTCCGGTGGATCTAACCCTATTTTTTTCACCCCGGGCCGGAGGTCCCTTCCACCTCGGTGGATCTGGAAGCAGCCTCCCACCTTTGTGTAGGGTAAGGTCTGTCTACATCATACCTCCCTCATAGCCCGACTTATGTCGGGATTGAGTACCTTGTTGTTGTTGTTGTTGTATTAGTTTACCTTCTTAGGCTTTTTAACACATAAGTTTATTTCAATCAACCATAATAAAAAAGTACTGTAGTAGTGATTGTATGGTTAGTAGCTAGCCCTTTTTAATTAAATAAAATATATCTATAAGTTTTTTTTTTTAAGAAATAATTTGTGTGCATGTGTGTGATTTGTGTGCTAGATAAGATAAAACCAACGGATTAATTTGTGCTACAAGGTAGTACGAGGTGGAACATGTCAAATGTAATAAGAGGGGAATCAAAGGAAGGAAAAGGTGGAGAAAAATCAAAAGACGATAATAAGACCGAGTATGATGACTACTTTGAGACGGTACAAAGTAGGAAGAAATTGTCACCTTCATTGCAAGAGAAGTTAACAGCCGCTTTCACAAGAATTCCAGTTTCTTCTTTTCCTCTTGTGCCTAGAGGCAAAGGTAAAATCATAATCATATTATACAACGTATTGTGTGACAAATTTATTTTTGTGTACATATTATCACTCCTAGCAAATGTTATTAGCTGTTAATGACGTACTCCGATCCATAAGGTTCATGGCTAGTAAGGGACAACTGAAGAAGTGTTTGGGTATTACAAGCAAATATATATCCATACTTCCATAGTTTTGTTCTTTTGAATCTATAATTTAAACGTATAGCATGTATATAAATTGCAGAGTATATATCCTTCCCATTATAATGTGTAACTGGATCTACCGCTTGAATTGCATCAATGAGTAAATTGAAACCAAGTGTATGAATGTCACTACTACCCTTTATTATGATTATTATTGAACCGGTTCAAAATAAATAAATGAATAAAAATTATCATTTTTGAAGCTCATATTTTGAGAATTTCAATGTTTCACTTAAAATGACGATGGCATACAAAACTACACTACTTTAGCCATTGCTGTATATAGATGTTGTAGGAATTAAACTGACATATCTTGATTTTCCTTTTTTTTAGTGATCGAAATTCTAGCAGAAACCACGATTGCCGATGCTGTCAAGATTCTTTCAGAGTCCAATATAGTATCTGCACCAGTGAGAAATCCTGATGCAGGTGACAGTATGGACTGGAAAGAAAGGTATCTGGGAATCCTTGATTACTCTACCATAGTTTTGTGGGTGTTGGAAACTGCAGATTTGGCAGCTGCTGCCTTAACTGCCACATCAGCAACCGCTGCAGGGATAGGTGCAGGCGCTGCAAGCACTCTTGGAGCCATAGCATTAGGTGCCACCGGTCCAGTTGCTGCAGCAGGTCTAACCGTTGCTGCAGTTGGTGCCGCTGTTGCTGGTGGTGTGGCTGCTGAAAAAGGAATGGGGAAAGACGCCCCTACTGCAGCTGATGAGTTGGGTGAGGATTTCTACAAAGTTATCCTTCAAGAAGAGCCTTTTAAGTCTACACAGGTAACATGTGTTACAGTGCACAGTTAATATTTATTATATAGGAGTATGAATATGTGATAATATGATATATGCACGTGCTCATTTCAGGTGAAGTCCATCGTGAAAAGTTACCGTTGGGCACCTTTTATTCCAGTCTCAACAGATAGTTCTATGTTGAGTGTTCTATTACTGCTCTCAAAGTATAGGTTGAGAAATGTGCCTGTCATAGAACCCGGGCAGCCATTGATTAAGAACTTCATAACCCAGTCTGCAGTTGTTCAGGGTCTTGAGGAATGCAAAGGAAGAGATTGGTTTGATTCCATTTCTGTGCGTCCAATAACCGAGTTGGGACTTCCCTTCGTTTCCAAAGATATGGTAAGAGTTGTGGTAGTGACTATAGATGGCATAATTGTTCGGTCAGGCAGCTGGGTAACGAGTCGATATAAATCAGGAAACTGGTTACTTTTAGTATTCATCAAAAGAGGTCCGGGGTGGGTTGACCCAGCAAACACTCTTTTGTCCATTTTGTCAATTAACACAACAAGGCATTATTTATGATTACAGAAACATGATTGTTACTTTAGTGTAATAACCTAAATGTCTTTCAAAAATAAATACGAGTATATAAATAAATCTAAATTGGTGTGAATGAAGATGATTTACAACATTGCATGCTATAGAAACCAATTACCACTTCTGGTTTGATCTGTTTGGGATAAGATATAATCCAACTTAAGTAATCAGCCCTCCCATATATAAATGAACATTTTGAATTTGGCACTTCTACTTTTAGCCTTGGTTTTCTGGTAGACCTTTCATTTTGTACCCTCAAATTTTCTCATGGACAGGTTATTAGCAGTCAAAGTGATGAACTAATTCTTGAAGCATTCAAGAAAATGAAAGACAACCAAATTGGAGGTCTCCCGGTTGTCGAAGGCCCAACAAAGAAGATTGTGGGTAATGTTAGTATAAAAGATATAAAGTTTTTATTACTCAGGCAGAAGCTTTTCACCAACTTCAGGTATCTAACCTTTATCGTCATGATTTAAATACTATCATATCTTTATCTTGTCAATTGGCGCTGTTCATAAGCTGTCATATCTCTATCATGTTAACATTGTGGTTTCAGGAAGTTGACAGTTAAAGATTTCATGAACACAATTGCTACAACATCAGAGGAAAACTTGAAGATTATTTCACCAATAACATGCAAACTCGGGTCAACTCTTGGTGAGGTGATAAGCACTCTGTCCTCAAAATGTGTTCACAGGATATATGTTGTGAATGATGGTAATGAGGTCATCGGCATTATTACACTGAGAGATGTGATTTCTTGCTTCATCAATGAACCTCCAAATTACATGATGGAGGTCCATGGATCTGCCCTCAAAGAAATATTAACCAAAGAGAAGAGTAGAAATTGAGGTTAGACAGAATGTAACTTAATACTTCGCAGATTGTTCACCATGACTATTTTACTTAATCGAATAGCATCTCTTTTATCACAACAAAGTTACGGGTTTTTTGTTTATTTTTTGCAGATGGTAATCATTTATGTAGTTTTTATTTCTGTGATCAAATCATATATTTGATACGCATATATGCAAAGTATCTGCAACTACAATCTAGAACTGAAGCACCTTGATATGCTAAGAAGTTTTCAAGTACTGCAAACAATTATTAGTTTGATTGGCCTTGGGTAATGCAAAAGGCAAATAGATAATTGCCAGGAGTCCAAGGATGAAATTTGGCTATCCCAACAGTATACCCATGGCCAACATATATACACCCATAACTAGCTGATACTCCACCATATATGGTGGCTCCGGTATCATATGACCACAACACCTTCCCAGTCGTCGCATCCATTGCATACAATGGACCATTAGGAGCCACTGATCCAGCAAAGACAACACCCCTGGTTAATGACACTGGTCCTAGAGCAGAGTCATTGCTTGGGTTAGCCGTGGTCCACAAAATCTGACCCGTGTTTGCATCTAAAGCCACCCATCCACCCGCAGTGGTTGTCTTGTTAGATGGTGCAAGGATGAATGGCAGATGAGCACCATTGGCTATGTTGGTGTATACCCTCCTTCCATCTGTGGCTGCACCCCATATCCCTCCTCCCTCGTTGCTTCCCGGTCCTGCAAGCTGCAACATAAGCAGAGCAATAATGTTATCGTTAGCCGTAGAAATAAGACATTATTAAGTCGCTAAAAGGTGGAACATTTAAAGACTCGGAGTTGATGGCTGAAGGGAAATTGGTGCATTTACTTTAAACCAAACAATATCACCATTGTCACGATCTAGAGCCCAAGCGAACCCACTCTTTTGTACAGCTACAACAACATCACGCAACCTTTTGTTGGATGTAATTGTGAGCAACATCGGTGCTTCTCCAAAATCTGCATCCACGTTAGGTCCAGGCGGGCAGTCCGGATTATTTGGAATTAAACACGCTAGATAAAAAATATCATAACCCCCTAGTTGCTGTGACCAAATAACTTTTCCAGTATTTATATCAAAAGCGATTATCGAGTTAAATCGAACGTCAGGTCCGGTACACTGATCAGGTTTAGTAGGTTTTGTAGTTTGATTGTTTTGCCTTTCTTGACATTCCGTCACCTCCGGTGGGGCAGTGTATAGGTTTCCAGTAGCCACATACACAAATCCCCTGGAAACATCAATGGCAGGACTGCTTCCCCATATGGCACCACCTGAATAACCACCAAGCCGACCTTGATTATCAGGAACGGTATATGTCTGCCACTGAATCACTCCCGTCCCAGTGTCGAGCTTCACTAGGCTTCCTCGAAATGTACAACATTTGTTAGCAGGTAATGTTTCTTCCAATGATGACACCCCCACATAAAGCCCCCTACACATTAGGCATAGTGAAATTAGTTATAACAGTTGTAAGAATTTGAAGTTTGGTAAGGTACCACTGACCTAGAATAAACAGTTCCAGATGTGGTGATGACTGCAAGAGGACGTGGGTCAATTGTGGTTGACCAAACAAGCTGTCCAGTGGCTCGACGGACACCGATCATAACAGCTGGCCCATAGATTCCCACAATCAAAAGATCGTGCGTGACAACGGGAGTGGCTCTCGCGACAGTTGCATTCACCGTCACTCCGGTTCCAGGCAAACCCGTCAGCTGAGTAAGATTCTGTTGCCAGATAAGAGCACCATTGAAGGCGTTCACCGCATACAAGAACCCGTTCCATGCTGGAAAATAAACTACTCCGTCTGCAACAGCAGGAGTCGCTGATATATCCCTTCCCGTGAAAAACTTCCATCTTAGCTTGAGCCTCTGCACCGTTAAAGGGTTGATCCCATATTCGCTGGCGGCAAATCTCCGATTCTTTATATCTCCTCCATGATTCACCCACTGAATACCAAAAAAAAAAAAACTAAAAATCAATCTTACCAAGCAATATAAACATGAAGACGAAAAAAATCAACATGTTATTATTTTTTACCTCTGTAGCTGCATGATGTACAGATATGAGTAGACAAATAACAAGATTTTTATAAAATGACATAGCTAATTTGGTTTTCATGAAAGGATAAGAATTAAGGTGTAAGTATTTATAATAATGATCTTGAATAACAAAAGGTTAATGTTTTTGAGACTTTTGAATCACGAAAGTTAACCATGTACCATACGATTGGTGCATGCCAACACCTATTTTAATGAGTTATTAACATTTTTGGAACGTTTAATTTGCTTTTGGTTGCGTCCAGATTCATCATTCTAGCTATAATAAACACAAACACGATCGAAAAGATGTATAAATACGAGTGTTTTATTGCTTTCTGTATTTTAGTGTTTGAGTATTTAACAATTAAACTGTTGTATATTTGATGCAAAGTGCCAAACCGCGATTATCGATTGATTCTTAACTTGTAATATGATGTTGGTAATTTAGTGTAATTGAGGGGTATTGTAAGTTTGGAGGTACCGAATGAACACTCGTCAAGTCAATGACATCTTAGACCCAAATGCGGGAGTCGAGAGGATCTTACCTAGCTAGGGGAACCTAGCTAGACAGTGAGTTAGTTGATATAAGGCCAATGTGATCAACACATGCTGATCAAGAAGAGCTGATAAGGAGTGTGTATTAATTCTGATAAACAGATGCTAATCAGTGACTTTGTTGGAGTTGTTTTCTTTGATCTAAAACTGCTTTGACTTATTCAATGAACAGTTTATTTATTGCCCATTATGTAGAAATTAAGTGGCCAACTAATAGTCATAATGTCCGAAATGTCTTCTCTAAATACATTTGGGAACTACCTTTTGGGACGACACGGGCCGTCTTCGAATCTTGGTCACTTAATGTTTTTTTTTTATAACAACAGTTCTATTATAAATTTTAATGTTTTTTTTATAGCATTCAACCGATGATAATAAAACGTTACATCGTTAAGAGTGGCCTTTTAAGCCACTCAATCCAAGACAACTTAATCTTCTTAACAGACGATATTCAATGTACTATTATAATGATTATTTAAAAAATTATATATAAAACTTTCGGAGACGATACTGTCGTTCCCGAATGTTTTTCTTGATAATAAAAAGTTTTTATACCATATATTATTAAAAAGTTATATTATTTAAAAGAAAAAAATCATGATATTAAATTTTGGAAGATGACATAGTCGACCCTAAATGTTTTTAAAATTTTTTTTTAACTATAGAGAATAATGAAAATGAAAATAAAAAGTAAAAATAAGACAAGAAATGCTAAAATACTAAATAAATAATTGGTGACCCGTACATGTGTACACACTACTCTGCACGGAGCTTGCCGTATTTTTATCAATGATAATTTAACGATAAATAAAATAATTATATAAAAGTCCGTATATCCGTATAGAAGATAAAATAAATAAATAAATTCCTAATTCTCTACTTTATTGATATCTCATGCTGTCATACATTTTAAAACTTAATCCTTCCCTTGAAACATTAGTTGAAAAATAAATAACTTGATAATGGCACGAATGTTCCCTGTTTCATATCTATGTCTTCTTACTCTTATTCATTTGAAGAAGTCCTTGTTTATTTTTTGAGTTAAATACAAGAATGGTCCCCGTGGTTAGTCACTTTTTGCAACGGCAGTTCCTCTCTTGATTTTTTAGCAACGGTGATCCCTGAAGACATGTTTCAGTTGCAACGGCGGTCCCTCACTAACAGAATCGTTATTAGTGTCGTTAAGTTTCCCATGTGATAGCACATGAGGGGTATTAATATCGTTCCAGCTACACAAACATAGGGGTGTTCAATAGTATGTGTATCCAAACACGTTATTTAAAAATCTAATATGATATTATTTGAAATGCCGGAGATTCGAATTTTAGTTCGGATTCGGATTCAGGTAAAGATTTTTGAAAATTTCGGATATTCGAATATCCAAAAGTCGGATATTCGAATTTCGGATATCCTAAATTTCAAGATAAGATATGCCTAAATTTCGGATATCCAAAAGGGATATTATGCCTATCTTATCTTGAAAGTTTTGGATATTTCGGATATGCAAAACTTTTGGATATGTGTTCGGATATTCAAATCCACTATCCGAAATTTTGAATATCCAAATATCGGATAGCCGAACTTTAGAAAAAATAAGTATCCTAGAAAAAAAATATCCCAGGTATCAGAATTTTAGAAAAAATAAATATCATAGATATTTTCGTATTATCAGATATTGAGACTAACGTTTTGGATATTTTCGTAAGTTTTAGAATATTTTCGGATATTGAAACTAAACTTTTTCGATATTTTTTGATATTTTCGGATATTTTCGAATTAAAAAAAATGATATTGAAATTTAACCAAAAATAAAAAGTTCTAGATATTTTCAGATTTCCAAAATATCTGAAACTTTTCAAAAATCACTATCCGAATTTGAATCCGAAATTTACGGTATCCAACTTTTCGTAGAAAATCGGGTTGGATTTTCGGATCATGGTTCAGATATGGATGCTTTTGAACACCCATCTGTTTGTGTATGTGGAAGGACATTAATACCTCTCATGTGCCACTCACATGGAAAACTTAACGGCACTAATCAACGGTTCCGTTAGTGAGGGACCACCGTTACAACTGAAACACATCTTCAGGGATCACGGTTGCTAAAAAATCAAGAGAGGGATTGGCGTTGTAAAAAGTGACAAACCACGGGGACCATTCTTGCATTTAACTCTTATTTTTTTTATATAGGAGAGAAACATACTTTTCAAGAATAAAATTTTTATTTATTTTTAACATCTATATGTTAGTGTGGACTTTAAATAACCAATAGAATAATGTAGAAACAATTATTGAAAAAAATGTGATAAAAGAATAGACACAATCAAAGTTCTGCATCTATTTTTTTTTCTTTTAAATGTGAGAAAAGAGTAGATATTATCGAAATTCTACACTTTTTTTTGAAGAAAAAGTGAAACATATCACATGTTAATATGTTATGAAACATACGTATATGCATTGGCTACGGCCTCGGTCTCAGAGTAATCACATTTAGAGAAGGGGATTCTCTCAAGTTATTTCCCCAACTTGAGTCAAGTTAGGGAATATCTTGACCCTTGATTAAAATCAATAGTCAAGATTCAAAGATGACTTTGAATCTTAACCTTGATTTTAATCTAAAGGTCAAGATTTGGCTAACATGACTAGTCATGCTAAAGAATCCCTCCCCACGTTTAGACATTTGGTAATCTTAATAATTTCATACGATGTTCATATTCTTGTTCTAGGCCCACGGCCCACGTGATACCTCATGGACCTACTACGAAGAGAACCCCTATATATATAGGTACGGTAGTTATTTGTCATTTTTTGTGTGTTCAAAACTAAATTTAGCATGTAATTAATTATGCCGCGTGGTGACCCGACCAGTAAACTAAGTATCTCGACCCGACTATTTGCAGCGATTATCGCTGCAAATAGTCGTGTACTTATCCGTACACTGTTGACTGTCATAGTCAACAGTGTGTTTTGTCCATATCCAACTATTTGCAGCGATTATCGCCGCAAATAGTTGAATATGACAAAACACACTGTTGCTTTTATGCTATATATGTATGATATGAATTCTTCATTTTCAGTATTCTTGAGAACACTCTCGCATTTTTCTTTCATTTTCAGGAGTTCTGCATTTTCCTTTCATTTTCAGGAATTTGTTATCGCTGCATTTTGCTTTCATTTTCAGTGTATCTTTTTCATCTTCGCATTAAGTGTACGTCCTTTTTGGTTTCATTCTTTCATTTTCAGTATATGTATATATGTTTAAATATAGTTTTGCTTTCATTATTTCATTTTCGGTATATGTATATATGTTTAAATATAGTAGGTATATATATATATATATATATATATATATGTTTATTAAAATTTTCATACTGTTTATGTATATGTATATATATTTCAGATGGATTTTGAGTGTTTATGGGGAGAAATGGGTGCGGAAGATTTTGAGTTTCACTTAGAAGAACCTGATGAAGAATTTGAGACGCCGGAGGCGGCCCCTCATTTTGACTACGACGCTAGGGCTTTCCACACCGATGAGGTATAATTAAAGGGATTTTATATGTGTTTCGTTGTTAAACAGTTTAATATGTGTTAGTACTATTTAATATGTGTTTGGTTGTTAAATTGATTGCATATGTAAAATGTTAGATATTTATAAGTATATAATTTAATGATAATTAAAAAATAACTATTTTAGGTGTTCGATTCACACGAAGAATTGTTCAACTGGGCCAAAAGTACAGCAAAAGAGCTTGGTTATGTGTTAATCAAACGACGAACAAATTCCAACTTAGCTGGTGTAACAAATAAAGTGACCATAGTCTGTAATCTTTCTGGAAAAATGGATAATAGGATAATCGGGCTCGTTAAAAAGACACTTAAATGTGAGTGCCCCTTTAGACTGGAAGGTCGTTTGACAAGTGATGGTGGTTGGAGGGTAACCGTTATAGACGACACACATAATCACTATCCAGCTAAGAATCTGGGGGGTTACGCGTACGCAAGAAGGTTGACTGAAGAGGAGAAATCATTTGTAGAAGCTGAATATCATCGCGGTACTCCGCCCAAGAGGATGTTAAAGCTGTTGAAAGAAGAATTTCCTGGAAACTTGACCCGCAGCGAAGACATTTACAATTTTCAAAAAACATTGCGGAAGAAGGCAGCCGAAAAACATGGGAACACTCCAATGCAGGTTACGTATTGTTTTATTTATTTACATATTGTTTTATTTATTTACTATGATAGAGTATCTGAGACGACATACGTACGTCATATTGCTCAACCGGTGTAGGTTATGTTCAGTTTGCTAAGGGAGCATAATTACTTGTATTATCATACAACAAACAGTGTATCTGGTCGGTTGGAGAATCTGTTTTTTATACATCCGACATCATTTAAGTTGTGGCGTGCATTTCCTTATGTTATCCAAATAGACGCCACGTACAAAACCAACTTGTACAACATGCCGTTGGTCGAGATCGTCGGTGTCACTCCAACAAACAGGACCTTCAGCATATCATATGCGTTTATCGTAAGCGAACAGGAGCATAATTATAGATGGTGTTGGAGTGTTTGAAGTCGACCCTAGGTGAAGGGTTTGCTGTGCGCGTGGTACTCACGGACAGGGATCTGGCACTAATGAAAGCATGCAAAACCGTTATGCCGGAAGCATACCATTTACTGTGTAGAGTCCACATATGGAGGAACATAGAAAAATTTAGCATGCCATCGTTAAAAGGGGCAGGGAAATGGGGGCCTTTTTACGGATGGTGGAAAAAACTTTATGAGTCGCGCACACTAGAAGAGTACACCAAAAATGAAAAAGATTTAAAAGAGAAGATGGGAAAAGATTTAGACAGTATGTGAAGTGCACATTAATTTTTTTTTATTTTTGGTAAATCACATATATCCACACATCCTAACCCAATGTTAAATTTACAGAGGTTTACAAGTACCTGCAGAAGGAGTGGCTTTCCCCGTACAAGGAAAAGTTTGTGTCCTTTTGGGTCGATCAGCATCTCAACTACCGTAACTACACTACCAACAGAGTTGAGGCTGAGCATTCACTCCTGAAGTCCGAGTTGAATGGGAGATGTACATTTCACAGAATAATTGAATGTGTTAATGATATCCTCCTCGGACAAGATACAGAAATCAAGGGCCACCTGGAGGAGAGCAGGATTTTTAGAGCTGGTAAACACAACTACCCATGTTTGAAAGACCTGCTATGTGTTGTATCTGTGACAGCTCTGGATATAATGGTCGACGAAATTAAACGATTCAAAAGTGAGATCGGTAAAGACTTGAGAAAGTGCGGGTGTAAGGTTTGGATTAGTTGTGGGCTGCCATGTGCATGCCGTCTAGCTGCGTACATGCATTACAGTAAGTTTATCTGAATATAATCAATTGATGTTTTTTTGGGTAAATGAAAAAAAATTATACATATTTTTCAAAAATGTAGGCAAACGTGTTGAGGTGCATAACATAAATGACTTTTGGAGAAAGCTAGACTTGACACCGTCGACGTGCCTACCGGATAATGATCATCGAAAAGACTCCGACGATGACGAAGCTATCGACGATTTAGTAGAGGATGTTAAGGTCCAGTTTAAGCAACAATCGAAGGCCCAGAGGAAAAACTGGATATCAAAAATTAAAGACATCGTCTATCCGGGGAGGACCCAAATTAAGGACCCTTCCGTTATTACAAATAAACGTGGAAGACCAATCGGGTCAAAGAAAAAAATACCTCAAGTACGTCCAATCATAATTCGAAGTATAGTTAATTGATTTTGTTATGTAAGTGCACTCTATTTGTTAGTTTACTTCGAAATCTAATTAACTGATTTATTATTTGTTGCAGGTGCCCGACATTAACAAACCAGCGGCAAATACTGCACCTTCTGGTCTTCAAAAATCCAAGTCCGTTCAATTTGCCCGACCGACTTTTCAGGATACCCAGTCCATGGGTGGGTTTTCTGATCGTTTTTCGCATGCGTCATTATTTAGAGAGGGCCAGTACGGGAGACACGGTGAATATGTAGGCACCAGTTCAATTTTCGCAGACACTGCTAGTTTATTCGAAGAACCTCAAAGCCAACCACAATGGCCTGACAGTGGGAGACAGAGTGAATATGTGGACACCGAAGCACGTATCCCAGACACTACAAATTTCTTTGACGAACCTTATAACCAACCACAGTGGGGTCAGTATGGGAGACATAGTGAGTATGTGGTAAGCGAATCACGATTCCCAGACACACAAAGTTTTTTCGGAGAACCGAATAACCAAACGCAAGGAGAAACGTCCAGCTTTGTTGATAAACTATTTGGGGGATCACATACACATAACTTCTCTGAACCGTTTACACACAACTTCTTCGACACGGAGTCAACATGGACTGACATGAGAACATACCTAAAGCAAATACCTTTTTACTTTCAGCGTTACGTTGTGGATATCAAAAATGTTAATTCTGATGGTAACTGTGGATTTCGGGCACTAGCCGTTGCTTTGGGTGAATCTGAGGAAAAGTTCGAGTGGATTCGCAAACTAATGCTAGAGGAGTATGAGTCCAAAGTAGGATACTATAAGGTTGCATTCGGTGGTGAAGCAACACATATACATACTTTGCTTCAATTGTCTTATCCCGGTGGTCGCCCATTTAAATACTGGATGATGAATCCATATTGCGCTATGCTACTGTCCAATGCTCTGGGTCTTATAATTATATGTTTAAGTGTCAAAGAAAACATCACATGTTTCCCTTTTTGGAAGGGGCCAGGCCAGCTATACCGTGACGAGCCGATATGCATTGCCCTGGTATCCGGAGATTCACATTTTGTAACGGTTTATTTAGACAATAACTGCCCATTGCCTTACCCCTCAGCTTGGGGATTTGATAAACCTGCATCGCGGGCCTGGGCAGAAGATGCGAAGTACAAAGACCGTTTGGCTGAGTACGACAGACACATTCAAGCGACTAAACTACCTCCGGGATTTCAGCAGATTGATTAGTTGACTTTATTATACTTGGTTTGTATTTTTTGAACGTTTGTTAGTTGATGTATTTTTTTACTTATATTTGTTATTATGATTACTAATAATAGTTGACGTACTCTTTACATTTGTATTTTAATACTTAATGCATTTTACATTTTTATCTATAATTTACATTTGTACTTACATTTTTTTTATTAGATTACTAAATATAGTTGATTTATTACATTTTTTTTACTTACATTTTTGATTACTAAATATAGTTGATGTATTTTTTACGTTTTTTTGTTAATATGAATATCATCATCAACACATCCACAAAGATAAACACATACACACCACTAACATAAGTAAACAAAACATGATATATTGTTCATAACCACAAAATACTAATACATATCAACATCATCCTCATCATCATCATCATCCAAGTTGACATGATACGATCCACCAGAGAAATGAGAGCCTGTGGCCGACTGCGCGCCCGGCTGAGGAGGAAGAGTAGCCTGTGCATAACTATCATAGTTAAATAAATCTTCGACCCAGGAGGATTGGCTACCTGCTGCATCGATGTTCAGGTCGAGATCTGGACGTGGCTGGCCTGTCCCATGGGCCTGATGAGGCTGGGCACCCTGTCCCTGTGTTAGATGCGTATAGTCATACGCCTGGGTACCTATCTGCCTGATGACCCGCCCTATGCCGCGGCGATGCCCCGGCCGGGATCCAAGTTCGTCCATCAAAATTTGATCCTGCGGAGTTGGGTTAGGTTCCCGTTCAGCCTCCTCCTTCTTCTTCTTCAGGTTGGCCTGAATCACGTTACAAAATATATAAGGTTGATTATATGGACATTTAATAATAACAAATATATTCGCTTAAAATTAAGAGACACTTACATGTATTTGTTCAGCCACGGGGTGTTCCCAAGGTCGCCCATCAGCTTTTTTCTTGTGCCTTTCTTCGTACAAATCCACCAAGTCTACGTCTCTGTTTTTATGAACCTGTAAACACATCAATTTATCATAAGAATATACTTTATTTAACCAATATTTGTAAAAACAAGTATTTATATATCACACAAGTATATATTTGATAACAATAACAAACCTTTTCTTGGTGGACGTACTGAGAGTAGGATTGTCGTCCATGGGTCCCCGCAAGAACTTGCTTGCCCCTGTTCGTCTTGTTTGTCGCCGACAACTTCACCCGGTCTTCCCGCTGGTAGTACCTCAACAGCGCCCTCCAGTCCTCCGCCGACAAATCCTCTGGAGGAGGAGCTTGCTCCAACTGTGGAACAGCTTCAGGCCCCCCTTGGATTCAAAGTGTTTTCTCTTGAACTGGCTCTTTCTGCCACGATACTCAGCTTTGCAGTCGGCCTCGACACCCAGTCTGAACCCCTGTCTGACAGGGTCTAGGGGGTCAGGGGTGTCGATGAAGTGGTCCAACTTGAACCTAGTCTGCAATTTTAAAGTATTAGTTAGCGAATTTAAAAAATTATACAAACATCATACAACAAATTCAAAATTATGATGAGGCGTACGTTTAGAGTCGGGATAACAAATGCCTTTCTCTCCTGAGGCACATGGTCCCATGAGTCGTAAGTCTGCGGGACGGTTCGGATCAGGGTGCCAATCAGGCTCTTGTACATGGGGGCGTTATCACCGATCGCCTGCCACGTCTTAAAATGGGTCGTGTCAAAGTCTATGCTTAGACGACCTCTTTTCGCGAATTCCTCCTCTAAGTTCAGGTTCTGACCGGGCCCCCGCCCCTTTCCCTTTCGTGGGGCTAAAACAAAAAAAACACAAAATTAGTAAATAAACCTAATTAAAAAAGGAACTATAAACAACCATTTTTCTTACCGCCACTCCCTTTGCAGCCCCAGCCTTTCCTCCACCATGGTCTACGAGGGTCTTCATTACCACCATCACCGCCGTGATATGTAGCCATTTATACTGCAAAATACAAAACAAATTATACACATTTTTAAATTACATACAACAAAATGATCAAGGTTAAGAAAGATCCAAAATTCTCACATATGTATTTTTTCTAACTTATTTTTGTACGAAGTCTTTAATTCTTCAATTTTTAATATTAATTCTTTTTTACTAAATTTTTAATACGTAATCTTTATTACAACTTTTGTTTTATATTTAGTTTTATCTATATTTTTGTTACACTTATTATTTATACATTTTAAGTAGTTTATTTTAATCAATTTTTTACATAATCTTTGATTATTACTTCTATACATATATTTTTATGGTTATAATTTTATATACTTTTTAAAACTTGTATTATGCTTATATGAAGTTTTTAAACCTTTTAAATGGCGTTTTTGTATGTACTTTTTATACAAACTTGTTTATTTAGTTTTATATTTTTTTTTCTAAATTTTTTACTTATTTCTATAATACTTTTTGAAAGTGTTTTTTATTTTTACTTTTATACTTTATTTAATACTTATTTTGAAAGTTTTATAGAAACTTGTTTTTTATACTAATATAGTTTACTTATTAGTTTTTTCTACGTAATCTTTAATATTCTTTTTAACTTAATTTTTACACTTATTTATATATATATTTTCTTACACTAAATTTTGTACTAGAGACATGATACGTAATATTTCATCTAACTTAACAAATTACATACAAATATAATAATACAAATCACTAACTTAACAATACTAACAAACCTATAATACAAATCACTAACCTAACAATACTAACAAACCTATAATACAAATCACTAACTTATCAACAAAAACTAAAACTAACAATACAAACAAACTTATTAAAATCCAAAAATTAACTATCAATCCTAACAAAACTAATAAAATCAAAAACAATATTAACATATCAATATAATCAATTAACAATAAACAACACAAATAATAACAATCAAAAAGTATCATATGGCCGGAAAATACATACCAAAATAGATGGCCGGAAAAAACTAACGGGGGAGGAGAGCCGCCGCACTTGCCGGAAAACTGGCCGGTAAATCCACTAATACGGCGGTGATGGCCGGAAAATCGCTGCTAATACTTTGAAAAACAATAAAAAGGGATGAAAATCGCTGCTAATACTTTGAAAGAAAAAAAAAAGAGATGAAAATCGTAAGGAGAGGGGGAGGAGAGGGGGAGTGTTTGTTCAAAAGTGGGAATGAAAGAGACGGACGGGAGAGCTTTTATTCAATTTTTGGCCCCACTCAAGTATTTGCGGCGATTATCGCTGCAAATACTTGAGTCAAACGGTCAGCGCAATTATGGCGGTGGTTAGTGGATTGCTGACGTGGCACAACTATTTGCAGCGATTATCGCTGCAAATAGTTTAGGTCGAGACACCACAATTAAATGGTCGGGATCCTCCGGGCGTTAATTATTTAAATATGATGTTATTGAAGTACTACTCTGCAATTACTGCATTTTACTATTTTATTCTTTATTTGTATTATTATATGTATTTTCTTTTTTGAAAGGTGTGGATCATTTGCTCGCAACAGGGGATCTAGCTTACGTTGTCTTAACCGGGTCCGCGCTAGAGAGCCTCACCCTCAATACCTAGTAGGAGGAGAAACCCCCAACTAAACCGCCCGAAGACACGACATTTAATTGGGATAAAACCTTGCCCCCTCTGCAGGACTCAAACATGCTTCACTGGAGGACTTTACCTTGTGAAATTTCTTTAAATGACCTTCCCATGTCTCGGACTCAAGATCTCCAGCATGTAAAGTTGGTGCTCAACCATTGAATTATAACGAGAAGTACTAAATCATAGCTTATAGTTAGAGATTCTTGTTCAAACTTCAAACATATATGATATATGGAAAAGTGAATGTTGTGTTTTCTCACACCTAATTTGGATATAAAAATCTCTCACATATTATTTTTTAATTTTTTTTTTGTATAATGAATAAATAATTGGGACTCATGATTTTTATGGAATAAAAAATGAAGATGTGGTGGGTTTTTTACACAAGTTAGGTGTGAGACAATCTCACCTTCACTTCTCCATGATATATATCCCATATAAATGTTTCTGGATAAGCAACTTGCTTGCATTATTATTCAGGCACAACAAAAACTCAAAAAGTATGGCTGAATTCAAACAAACATGACTAAAAATAAAGCCCAACACTTGGACACTTGGTCTTCGGTCCAACCTTTTAGACCCGTAAAACCGAATATAAACTGAGCATGGACCGAATCGAAGACACCGGTCCGGTCCTCGGTTCTAAATTTCCACACAAACGGTTTTTGGTTCGGTGTTGTACATGTCTGGTTTGGTTGCATGTGGAAATCTAAATGTAAATCTAACCAACACGGTGCGAACTGCGAAGAAAGAAATCAATAATGATAATTAATCATATCTAAGTTAGCGGTATTTAATTTGACGGACAATGCCAATCTAACCAAGGGAGTTCCTTATCAAACTGACTCGTGTATTCTTTTAGCGTAAAGGCGATGCACCACATCATAGAATTGAATAGATTGATCAAGTAGTTTCATACGTGTAATTGTTGTATTTCACTTTCATTTAGAAATATTTGTAATTGTAGTAACTATACAAGATGTCAAATGTTTCCCAAAACTTTTGATAACATACCCGATGATGTGAACCTTTACCAATCGTTCTACTCGTCCTTGGTAAATACTGAATCACAATTGAAAATTAGATTTCGTTAACGCACAACTTAATCCGTACAAGGTGTATATATTATGATATCGTACCATGTACTGGTTATCATATGTTATTGTGGTATACATGAAGTACGTGATTTTAGTTCATATGATGTTTAAACTTATATCAAAAAGGCTTTTTCAACCATTAAATAACTGAGTTGATAAAGTGACTGAATGGATAAATAATGTCTGTATAAATTAAGTTAATATAGTTATTATATACTCGTATATATTAAGTCAAAAAACATATATTTTCTATTAACTTAATATTTCTATTAAGTTAATTAAATTTTAAAAAATAACAAGACCTCATAATGGTTTAAGGAATCATGAATCTTGGAAGGGTAATAATATTTGTATCATTTCTTTTAATTAATATATCATACAATGATACAAATACATTACTCATTTATATAATCAGTTCATTTATATAATCAGTTGTAAAACTTATACTCTTGTAATATATTAATTGAAACATTAATAAAAGTAAATGTACTAATATCAAGTTGTCAATCCACGTCTTGAAATGTGAATGTGTTGTTTCCTTGTTAGGCGGTCTCGACGTGGATATCGAACACAGACCACACATGGATTAACAACACACTGATAACGTTGTCGTTTTGCAAAATATTAAGTACCCAAATAAGTTTTCTGCCATTTTGACTTGGACTCCATTTTATACATCCCAATCTTTTTATCGGTTTATCCTTTCAATCTAGGTCATTTTTTACTTCTTCTTTTCTTTTTCTTTTTTTAATTTACGTTAAATTAGTATGAAAAAACGAATGCTTATAACTCGATCGTTACAAACATCGAATTGAAAGTTATACCGTATATCATATTTGAACATATGGAAATTCATAATTAACTGTTAGACCCTGTTTCTTTTTTACTTAATATGCTTGGGGGTGTTTGGTATTGCTTTTATAAAACAAATTTTGCGTTTTCAAAATAGATTATGCGTTTTCAAAACTGCGTTTTGAAAAAGCATGTAGGTACATGCTTCTTCAAAACTGCGTTTTCATAGCAAATAATCACTTTTTCATACAAACACTTTTTTAGATTATCTGCGTTTTACAAACGTAATAATCAAATAATCACTTCAAAACGTAAACACAAACACCCTCTTAATAATTAAGAGCTTAATACATTCAGTCAAATTTCATGTTTCTTTTTTGACTTAATATACAAAAGTAACCGTTATTTACCTATTTTTTACTTAATACATACAAACATTATTTATACATTTAGCCACCAGTCAACACTTAATGACTAAAAAAATAAACGGGCCCTTAATGTGCTATGTAGTAAAGACATATAACATAATAATAATAATAATAATAACAACAATTAGAAATTCATATCTTGCCCATCAATATACTCCTTTAATTTTTCTATCCTCAAAAAATCCATCCTATCATTTATTCACTAACTTAAATATTTTCACCAATATACCTATAATAATACTTTTTAATAAATTAAGTTACAACATAGATTCTCGGCCCTTAGAATAAGGGAGATGATATTAGTACCATACAATTTAATACATCTACCACATTTATGCATAATCCACTTGTACAGTCTGCTGTTTCACTTGTATAGTATGGTAAATTAATCAAAACTAATTGTACGGATATCAATTCTCTTATAATAACTACACTTATAGCATCTTTTACATAAATTAACTTTAATTTACATTCATTATCACACCACCCCCATCCCACCACCCGTCGTTTCCACCACCGCCACCACCACCCGTCGTTACAATTATTGTCGTCGCACCGCCGCCATTAGTCACTGCTACCATCGCCATCATCGCTGTCATCGCCACCAACATCATCCTCGCATCTTGCGGACATGCATCTAATATAGTTTAAATAAGAAATCTACCTAATCCTTTATTATACAGAAAGAGTCTCGATTAAGAAAAACATTTAACCTAACAAGAGTACCAAAAATGTGCCATGGAAAATGCACTCGAAACTCAAAAGTGGACATATTTTTTTTTAGTTGTAGCACTTTATCTATACATCCATATAATTTAATCTATACAATACACATGATGTCTCAAGCTTATATATATAAATAGCAATCCTCATGAGCTTCAATTCACTCAAACATACACTAAATATTTTCAAGAAGCAGTTATTAAATAACCATGGCTTCCAATTCAAAGATGGTCTCAGTTTTCATTATCTGTATGGCATTTCTATGCACAAATGCCTCGTCACAATGTGAAGACGATACAAACAACCCTTGTAATAACAAATCCAAGGCTTTGAACTTGAAAATCATCGGTATCGCCACTATCCTTGTGACAAGTATCATCGGGGTATCTCTACCTTTGATCAGTCGTTCTGTCCCTGCCCTTAGCCCAGACCGTAACCTTTTTGTCATCGTTAAAGCTTTTGCTTCGGGTATCATTTTAGCTACTGGATTTATGCACGTGTTGCCCGATTCTTTTGACATGTTGAGGTCTAGTTGTTTATCTGATAACCCGTGGCATAAGTTTCCATTTACGGGCTTTGTTGCTATGTTATCTGCTATTTTCACACTTATTGTTGACTCGATGGCCACAAGCATGTATACCAGTAAGAATAACTCGATATCGGCTGAAGGTGGCGTTGGAGACAAGGAGATGGCAGTGGCAAATGGTGGTGGTATGCATTCTCATGGACACCATCATCATGGCCAAAAGGGCCCGATAGGACAACAACTTCTTCGTTATCGTGTTGTTGCCATGGTTAGTTTCAAATACACAAATAGAAATTTTCGCTAACATATTTTATTGTATAACTAAAGCAACTTAAACAATTTTATCTTTTCAGGTGCTAGAACTTGGGATAGTGGTTCACTCGGTAGTGATTGGACTTGGTGTTGGGGCCTCAAATGATGTATGCACAATTAAGCCATTAGTGGCTGCTCTTTGTTTCCATCAAATGTTTGAAGGCATGGGTCTTGGTGGCTGCATTCTTCAGGTATGTATGTATATATCTATATATATATACACATAAAACAATTGCATCACATGAAAGGAAAAAAAAAAGTTGTATAAGTTTTTATACTAATCAAGTAAATGGTAATTGCAGGCAGAGTACAAAACCATGAAGAAAGCAGTGATGGTGTTCTTCTTCTCCATAACTACTCCATTTGGGATAGCTCTTGGAATCGCTTTGTCAAAGACGTACAAAGAGAACAGCCCGAGTGCATTAATCACCGTAGGACTACTCAACGCTTCATCAGCCGGGCTACTAATCTACATGGCATTGGTTGATCTTCTTGCTGCTGATTTCATGGGCCCAAAGCTTCAAGGAAGCATTAAGCTCCAAGTCAAATCTTATGCCGCTGTCTTGCTTGGCGCCGGTGGGATGTCTCTCATGGCAAAATGGGCTTAAAGTTATATATTTGTCATCCGGACCTGATTGACGACACAAGAATACACAATTTGTATCATTTTGGATATTACACTTTTAACATAAAATATTGATGCATCTTTGGATTGATCTTGAAGATTATAGAAGATGATTCATATATCACAAAAAGCTAATTTATACATCATAAGATACAACCTTTAAATCCATAAATATGGAGCATGAAGTAAATTACGTGGTGTATGAATTGTTTCCTACATACTGTATTATTTAGTGTTCCGGTTTTAGAATCATTTCTTGTCATAAACTCGTCAAATCCAATAGTGATGGACCAAATTAGCCAAAGCTTTAAGCCTGGAAACCTAAAACCTGAACTTGACCCGACCCGGCCCGATCGAACACCAAACTGTTCAGGATTCAGGAAATCATTGATTTTTCGGGTTCTGCCCAGGTCGGGCCAAAACCCGGAAAAAGCGGTTTGACCTGTAAAACCTGAAATTAATTAAAGCTTTTTTGGGTACTAGCAAGTCTTCTTCACCAGTAAGCTCACTAGTCTGGGTCTCATTGCTTTCGGGTTCCATCATTCATTGCTTTTGGGTTTTGATCTTATCACGCGGGTTTTGACCTTACACATACCTAGGTCAAATTGGCAAATTTAATGAAATTTGATTTTAAACACACCAATTTAGACGAAGTGATCTTTAAAGATGGGCCAATTTACAGGTCAATTTTAGAAGATTCTAATCTAGTAAAGCTATCACACTCTCCTCCTAGAGGAGCTTTTGCAATGCCATCAGCAAAGTCGACGTGTCACAAGAAGAGCTATGCCACATCAGCTTTCTGATGTCTTGACTGATGAAATGAGTGTGTATTATTTGGTGTATATATGGTGTGTGTGAGATAGCTTTTCTGAGAAGCTTTATTCTATTAGCTTCTCAAAGAAGTCTTATTCTCTTTATTCAAAAAAAACAATATTGTTTATTCTCTCTCCATTCCTTTTCCAGATCTATCTATTTCTCTCTCCAACTTCTCTCTGAAATCTAATAAAAAAATTTCCAGATTCAATGTTTATTTTTTTTACATTCATACGCATTTAGGGTTGTTTTTTTCAAAGTTTGGGTTGTTGGTGGATGATAGATTGAACATCAGAGATTCATCTTCTTATTTCCTTTATTGTTTAATTTAGATCTTAATTGTTCTTGTGTCGTTTAGATGGTAACGAGCAACTTGATGAGAAAATGAGTTATATTTGTAATGCTCATCGAGTGTTTGATAAATTTCCTTGACAAAAATGAACAAGAAAATGAGTACGATGATAATGATGATGAACAAGAACAAGTACCTGAGCTAGCTGAAGGGTATTATGTGATTGAAACACCATGGAAGAAAAGAGTCCATAAGGTTTGTTGTGCAGTCTAGAATCATGATGCTTATAGTTTTGCAAAAATATTTATTTTTTGTATTACAAATATGAATGTATGTAGCTGTGATTTATTGTATATTAAGGCTATGTGATACTTTAACATGTAAATCATCTCATCTCCTCCAATTGAAGTATCACATCTTTCTTTTACTAAGTGTTCTAGAAAACTACAATTTTCAAATTTAGGTGGAATAGTCTCAGTGAAGTAATTCTTGATACAAGTGATGAGGATTGCGGAAAGGACTTACTTGTGTGTTACGAGTGAGAGATTTCTTACAAGACTGACTTACTTCATACCAGCATGGTTTTTAGATGATGATACCGACTTCATTGTCCTACCAAGCGATGGCGTATGGGAAGGTTTTTTCTCCGACGGAACTGTTTACAAATTTCAAAAAGTCCGTTTATATTGTATATATTCGTATATAACTTGTGTTATTTGCAGGTTATGACAAATCCAGAGGATGCAGATTGCATCAACAATGTGAAGGATGCAAGGTTTGCTGCAAAGCAACTAACTAAAAAGGCGTTTTCACGGACGAGCACTAATGAGAATGATCAGCATCGTCATTCAAATGTCTGACCCTGGGTACCAATGTAATCATAATGGTAGGTATATATGGTTGCATTTGCGAGACTTTTTTTTAATTATAATCAAATGGTTTACTTGGATCAATTCTATCAAAAAAAATGAGTCTACTATAACTCTATAAGCACATTGGCACACCGTCAATTACTTTTAAAAATTTACTGTTTTAAAGTGAGTGATTTTGAATCTTAAATTACAAAAGCTTCATGTTGGTGATCTTTAATTAGTCTATTACAAGCTTCATGTTGGTGATCGGTTTTAGTTACCGAGGAGTGATCGATTTGTTCATCTACAATTCTGTCGACTTTTAGGCTTCCAAGAGGCTGTTTATCTTTGTTGTGCTACTGGAATTAGAGAATCATTTGCATTTGAGTTAGATTTTGATTTCTTACATCTCACTTCATACTCTTCAACTCTCGATAATATATTATTCTATTTTTTAAAAGTTGATTTGTTATTGATTGCTAATCTGCTATGTGAAATTGTTTGTACATGCTTATGTAATCCGTTTACAATTGAGATTAATATGGTTGTGGAAGGAATAACTCTTTTAGAACGATAGATTTTTCTTCAAATAAGTCTACTTAGAACGTTGTTTACTGTATTTCAATTTTTTTTCTGTATTTCATGAAGTCTCGGCTTTGACTGCCTTCCGTTCCCCTTTGAGAATTTAGTAAAGCTGATTTTATAAATTCGTGTTGACATCCCGTGTTTGCACACGGGTTCATTGGCTAGTTAAACCAACATATATATATATATATTATAATTAATTAATTAATCATAAATTCTTTTGAGAAATGTTATGTTTATAAATTAGAGTAAATTACACGAATAATACCTGAACTATACCCCAAATTACTCTTTTGGTACAAACTTTTACAACTCTACTCGGACCATACCTCAAGTTTCAAAAACCTACTCGGACAGTACCTATTTCTGACGGCCGTCTATTAGGTCGTTAAGTCAGTCACGTGTCGTGCACGTGAGGACTGTTTTTGTCATTTTCTTACCCCAAGGACCAAAAGTGTAATTAACTTTTATAATAATAAACTTATAATTATATATATTGTATCTATCTGTCAATATCATCATCTTAACCTTTTTTCTTTTCTTTTTCGTTAATTATCATACATGATAACATCATTATTATTAACAAATTTTTTTTTCTTCAGATCTTCAATACTAATAATAGATCTAAAAAACACAACCCAATAATACAAACATGATCTAAAATCATCTTCATCATTAAATTAATATATAATATATATACAAAAAGTGAAAAATTCATCTTCATCAATAGATGTAATACAATATATATAATTTTTTTTTCTCCAGATCTCATTATTATATTGTTTCTTACAAGACAACTTCACCATAGTGAAATACACAATCTCATTCTTTTACTCCTACTTTTCTCGTATCAGGAGTCAACAAGGAAGAAACAACAAAGTTAACCTATCCTAAATCACCACCGACGAATTGAAGCCCCACGATCCGGCATTCCGACCAACAAATCTGACCTCAACTGTCACCACCAAGATTTGACCTCCACACCGCCATCGCCAACCTCATCCTTGTTTCTGGCTCTTTAGATCGAATCCATTGCAACAGAGGAGAGAAGGTAGGTCTGGGTTTTTATGGTGAATTTTATTACTGGCTCTTGTTTTGTAGATTTCAGGTTTTTAATTTCATTTCGGTAGTCAAAAATCTAGATTAAGATGATGAAGTTGATAAATAAATAGATACATTATATATATATATGTGTATGTATATATATTTTTAATTAATAAAGTTTATTATTATAAAAGTTAATTACACTTTTGGTCCTTGGGGTAAGAAAATGACAAAAACAGTCCTCACGTGCACGACACGTGACTGACTTAACGACCTAATAGACGGCCGTCAGAAATAGGTACTGTCCGAGTAGGTTTTTGAAACTTGGGGTATGGTCCGAGTAGAGTTGCAAAAGTTTGTACCAAAAAGGTAATTTGGGTATAGTTCAGGTACCATCCGTGTAATTTACTCTATAAATTATTAATATATACAATTCCCGTGGCCAGCCCCCCTTTCACATTCCACTGTATCTTTTACTGTAGCCGCTACAGTGATTGCTACAGTACCTCTTTTTTTTTTTTTTTTTTTTTTTTTTTTTTTTTTTTTTTTTTTTTTTGTTTCTTTTTTTTTTAAATGGTTTTCAACTTTGTTTATCCCTTAAATTTTTTATGGTTTTAGCTTTCAAGATTATTGGTATGTTGTTTAGACATTTGTTCATTGTGTTTTTGTTTGATTTTTTCCTTAAACTTTCAACGGTTTTAGTTTTTAAGATTTATATTATATCTTTTAAATGGTTTTTATTTTCATGCGTTTTAATGGTTTCTAACTTCTTAAATTTATGCTATATTTTGTTGCTATGTTATAGTTTCTAATCCGGTTTTCTTTTGTTTCTTCTTTTTTATTTTTAATTTTCCTCATTTTTTTACGTTTTACGTATCGTCCTGTCTCCGGCGTTCCCGGGCAACGCCGGGGTTAAAATTTCTTGTTAGTTACAAACATAATGTTACAAAACATGTGAAGTGGACCAATGAGTTTATAAAAATTTGTTTGTATGTTATTTGTTACTCTAGTATCCGTCGTTTTATTTTGCTCTATAGTGAAAAACTTGAAACAATTGACAGATTTACAAAGTTATATTTAAACGCTTGATAGAGTGGTTACCAACGTCATTTAGATAATGATAGAATTCGAATAATAACGTTGATCAACATACTACCCATAAGATTCAACATATACAATTTATAGTCATATACTTACGCAATGCGGTGATATAGTGGCGATGGCAGTGGTGGCGGTGACGGTGACGGGTGGCGGCGGCGGTAACGGTGGTGGTGGTGGTGGCGGCGGTGGCGATTTGGTTATTAATGTAAAAGGAGGTAGTGTAGTTATTTAAGAGTTGTTTATTAAGTTCATTAAGAGTATTGTAGGTATTTTAAGTAGATATTATAAGTATTTTAAGTAGAAATCTACAAAATAATGAATAAAAAGGAAATGAGCATTTTGGGTTTATACACAATTTAGTTGAAAAAGAATGACGGGAACTAAATACTTTATAATGTTAGTACAGATAATTAGAGAAAAAAACACTAGCATTTTAACATATATATTCAAAAATTAGGAATGTCAAAATTACTTCTTATCTATAGTCTTCCATTTCACGGTTTAGCCTTCTCCAGAGTCTTCTTGGTCATCAATACGACCGCTCAGGATAAAAGCTGAGTCAATCTCCATGCACTAGACCCGTTTCTATTGAATCTCTTGCCGAATGAAAGAAGCCGAAAGACGGATTTTGACTAAGCTTTGATGAAAAAAGTTGCAGCCCAAATACATATTTAGTCTCATCATCAATTTTGGCTCACGGGGTACTGTATTATAGGATATTATAAGTATTTTAGTATCCTAAAAAATTACCAATAAATCTATATTAAAGTCTTATATTAATCAACTAGTTTGATGATAAAATATATTTTGACTTAAAAAAATTATTTATCAACTATTAGCATTATTGATTACAGTAATTGTATAAATATTTATAACTAATTAACTTCAGTTAAGAATTTAACTTTATAAATAACCTATAAAAATGAAAACTTGGTTTCTATATAAGATATTATCTTCTTATCATATATACTTACAAACTTTAAATTATCTTAGAATCTAAATTCCAAATGAATGTTTGATATCAAACAAAATGGATGATTGAGATTTATTTTTTATTTTCATACAGATATTAGTTTTTAATTAAATGATCATTTCAATAAAATGCTAAGCAATTTTGCGTTTGACAATGTATTCTTTCCTTGTATGGCTTTACTAGTATTTGACATATATCATTTCATATCAACATTTATGAATCGAGCCTTTTTCATTCACATAAATAACTTAATCACATAATTGTATAATGTATTAGCTAGTTTACAATCATATAGGTCATCCTCTTGAGTAATAAAAATATAAAATATATATATAGGCCGTTGGTGCCGTAAACTTGCCGTACTTTTGTCAACTGTACGTTATCTTACACATCTGTATACAAAGATAAACTAAATTATTGGACATCACATTATAAAATATGTAGTAATTTTAAGTTCAAGCACCAACTTAATTCTCTGAAAATTAAACCACTTAAAATGCTGTGTCATGCATGGCATGAGTTTTGCCGTTTCATATTTCTGACTTTCGATAATATGTTGTTCGAACAAATGTTTGAAAATGTATTTAAAGTTGTTTCAAATATTATTAGCGTATGTAAATCGTAATACTTTTGAGTTTTGCCTAACAGCATTGGGAAAGGGGGGGGGGGGGTAAATAGGTTTAATATTCACTCAGAGATTAAAACAAATATGATAGGTCATGATTATGATCATTTAATAATTTAAGCTCGTAACAATAGTCAAAGTAACATATATGCGAAAGAAGTACGATAGCCGATTTGTACATAACTAGTAGATTATTTGATGGGGTGGTGGAATAGAAGTTTGAACTTCCATTTTGGAAATTCCGAAATTGAAACAAACAATCCGATTTTAACAGTGATTGTCTATCAGCAATACAGATGAAATTAACTACGATGACATTTGTGTATTACGAGTACTAATTTACTATTGATAATACCAGGATGATGATCGTTAACAATCTTGTGTTTTTTGGGTATTTAGACGTACATAAAACAATCATGAAGTTCGTAACTTAAGCTTAACCCTTCAACTCTTTTTAGTCAATACTGCGGTATGTAAGAAACCTTAATCGATACAGAATAATCTGATATATATCAGATTTAGAATAAGAACAAATAGTTGAATGATTATTTATTATTAGAAGAGTTTAAAGTATATTGTTACAAGATCTAATAATCATCAAAAGTCAAAGTAATATATGCGAAAGAAGTACGATAGCCGATTTGTACATAACTAGTAGATTATTTGATGGGGTGGTGGAATAGAAGTTTGAACTTCCATTTTGGAAATTCCGAAATTGAAACAAACAATCCGATTTTAACAGTGATTGTCTATCAGCAATACAGATGAAATTAACTACGATGACATTTGTGTATTACGAGTACTAATTTACTATTGATAATACCAGGATGATGATCGTTAACAATCTTGTGTTTTTTGGGTATTTAGACGTACATAAAACAATCATGAAGTTCGTAACTTAAGCTTAACCCTTCAACTCTTTTTAGTCAATACTGCGGTTTGTAAGAAACCTTAATCGATACAGAATAATCTGATATATATCAGATTTAGAATAAGAACAAATAGTTGAATGATTATTTATTATTAGAAGAGTTTAAAGTATATTGTTACAAGATCTAATAATCATCAAAAGGATGATTATATCAACAGAAATATATATATATCAGCTTGATATATATATGAATACAGAAATCGAATATGAAAAATATATATGAGAAAGTATATATAAAATATGTAGTAATTTTAAGTTCAAGCACCAACTTAATTCTCTGAAAATTAAACCACTTAAAATGCTGTGTCATGCATGGCATGAGTTTTGCCGTTTCATATTTCTGACTTTCGATAATATGTTGTTCGAACAAATGTTTGAAAATGTATTTAAAGTTGTTTCAAATATTATTAGCGTATGTAAATCGTAATACTTTTGAGTTTTGCCTAACAGCATTGGGAAAGGGGGGGGGGGGGTGGGGGGGGGGGGGTGGGGGGGGGGGGGGTGGGGGGGGGGGGGTGGGGGGGGGGGGGTGGGGGGGGGGGGGTGGGGGGGGGGGGCATACAGATATTAGTTTTTAATTAAATGATCATTTCAATAAAATGCTAAGCAATTTTGCGTTTGACAATGTATTCTTTCCTTGTATGGCTTTACTAGTATTTGACATATATCATTTCATATCAACATTTATGAATCGAGCCTTTTTCATTCACATAAATAACTTAATCACATAATTGTATAATGTATTAGCTAGTTTACAATCATATAGGTCATCCTCTTGAGTAATAAAAATATAAAATATATATATATATATATATACATATATGTATATATATATATCATCAATCTATATCAATCTCTCCATTTGTATCAATCTATAATTATATATATATATATATATATATATATATATATATATATATATATATATATATATATATATATATATATATATATATATATATATATATATATATATATATATATATATATATATATATATATATATATATATATATATATATATATATATATATATATATATATATATATATATATATATATATATATATATATATATATATATATATATATATATATATATATATATATATATATATATATATATATATATATATATATATATATATATATATATATATATATATATATATATATATATATATATATATATATATATATATATATATATATATATATATATATATATATATATATATATATATATATATATATATATATATATATATATATATATATATATATATATATATATATATATATATATATATATATATATATATATATATATATATATATATATATATATATATATATATATATATATATATATATATATATATATATATATATATATATATATATATATATATATATATATATATATATATATATATATATATATATATCGAATATATACATATCATATTATATATATATATATATTAGAAGAGTTTAAATATATTGTTACAAGATCTAATAATCATCAAAAGGATGATTATATCAACAGAAATATATATATATCAGCTTGATATATATATGAATACAGAAATCGAATATGAAAAATAAATATGTGATCCAATACATAATTTAAGAGTTCTCAAAGTTCTTACAAAAAAATGGGTTCTCAAAATAAAGGTCTCATATATCTATATTACTATATAAAACTTATAGACCTCATATTGAAAACTAAATGAAAATTAAAGTTACATTTTTATGATACGCGAAATAATCAATATACCTTTCTTTCCTGTTTAATTACATCATTTATCTCTTGATTATAAGTAACATACACTATCACTTTGCATTAATTACTTACGCAATCACCACCAAAACCAATCGCCACCACCACCACACTATCGTCTATCGTCATCACCATCACTACTGTTGCCGCAGCGTTACGCAACTATTGCACTATGTTATAAATTATAGATAGGTTGTTGCATGTTGTCTGCAATGGTGTGTGTAATTTAAGTCGCATTATATGATAAAATACAAGATTCCAATGCATTTAGTCAAGTGTGAAATGTTCATTTGAAAACTAAATTTTCTGTGAAAACTAGAAACTGGCCAAAACACACTGTGATCTGAATTAACACAATGTGTTTTAATTGTGTTTTCTAAAAACACATTGAATGTGTTTTTATTGTGTAATCTAAAAACACATTGTGTTAAGTTTTAAATCACAGTGTGTTTTTGATAGCGCGTGAAAATCAGAATAATGTTCAAACACACTGTGATATGAACTTAACACAATGTGTTTTCTAAAAAAAATAAAAACGCATTGTGTTAAATTTAGATCACAGTGTGTTTTGACCAGTTTTTTAGTTTTCAAATGATCACAACCCTTAGTGAAGTAATAATCTTTGGATTTAAAAAAATAAAAACACGTACCAAAGTGCTAAATAACCACACATAACTACTGGCCTTTGATCCAGTTATGCAAAAGACATAACTTAAATACCTCGGAACCCGAATTCTGGTTTCATATACATGACCAGGCTTTTTTTTTCGTGATGAATATAAGATGTTAATACTTAGTTTTTTTTTTTTTTTCTCTCATGTTAGTACCTAAATATTATTATTGGGTTTGAACTTAACCCAAAATTTTGCGAGATTAATAAAAGTCTTCTCATCTCCTTTAAACGGCCATTTAATTCCAAAAACAACATATTTGAATTGCTATGAAAAGATAGACATTTCTTATTTATTGCTGTCGAAATGTCATTATTTGGTTATTAAGTTATATATAAATATATGCTAATATTTTATTAAAATTATCATTATTTTTCTACGTGTAATATTTATCTTGCGACTTTTTCAATTTTGGGGTACTATTTTTTTATTTTTAATAAAAGCGTGGCAATTACATTTTCACGAAAAAAAGTGAATCGTAATCTCAATGTAGCTAATATTCTAGTTGTTTTTTAATTGGGTTGGTGAGACTTGAGAGGGTTACCACTTACGTTGTCGCGGAAGAATTGAAACTAGCATTGAGAGAAAGAGTAGATCATTTGAATTTTCTTATTTTTATTTGATGTTTATATTTGGTTTCTGTTAAATTTCCAGCCTTTATATCAAAGAGTTCTTTTTATTTTATTCTTATTATTCGGGCTAGTTCATTTTTCGTGCACCCAAAATACTTCGTGATTCAACCAGCCGAGGAGGAAAACATTTCGTCTAGTTATATACGGAGTATCACACTAGATTAAACTCATGTGTTTCATGGTGAATAATTTTTGTCATAAAATATGTTAAAAATAAATAATGCATCTTCCAAATTTAAAGTATAAAATATTGTAGCAACAATGTATTAAATGTAAACTTACTTATTAAAGACAGTTACAACTTGTATCATAAATGAATATATTTTAATACTAATCAATGTACTTGTTTTTCTAATAAAATGTCTCAATCGTGCAACCATGTAACAACAAATGAAATTAAGAAATAAAGTACTGTATATAAAATACTTATCATAAATAAACCATCAACATAAGTTAACGCATGTGAGAAGAATTTTTATTTTTATTTTATTTTATTATTTTTTGTTATTTTTTTAGAACGGTGTGTTAGTTTGTTAGTGGTTCGAACTCTAGCAGTGACATCCAAGCGGGCAGTATGCTAGCGGTTGGAACCCGAAGGCACCCCTGGAGACCAAGGGTGCGATAACACGGCCCGCACGCGTCCAAAGAGGTAAATGCCCGAGACCATGGGAATTGAGATTCGATCCCAGGTCTCCCAGCCAACATCCCCTTCCCTAGAACCCCCAAAGAGGGCCCCAAGTGGCCACTTGATCTAAGACCAAGTGGTTTGATTAGGATTAATTATATCATAAATGAATATATTTTAACACTAATCAATGTACTTGTTTTTGTAATAAAATGTCTCACCCGTGCAACCATGTAACAACAAATGAAATTAAGAAATAAAGTATATATAAAATACTTATCATAAATAAACCATCAACATAAGTTAACGCATGTGAGAAGAATTTTTATTTTATTAATTAATGATGATTAGGATAATTATTTAGAAATAATATAAATTATAAATGACATGAGAACTTAAAATTATGAAATTGATGAAATAATGACAAATCATACAAAATTCTACACATTTTCTCTCAAATGTCAACTAAGTAAAAACATATTACATATACTGATATGATACAATAGAAGTTGACGTGTCATATGTAATGGAATAAAATATTTCGCATGCTGTTTAATTAACCCATATACCATAATTAAGTTATGGTAATTTATAGAATTCGGAATTCATAAAATATGTGAATATGTTGTATAAGGCGGTGGTGACGTGGACGTCGAGCCCAGGTGGCAAATGGATTAAGGAAAGTGGGTCATGCCAACAAAAGTTAAACACACTTTGTCGTTTAGCCATATATAACCCTTAGAAAACATCTGCTGCTTTGACTAGAGACTTCATATTCCTAAAATCCCGATCTCTTAATTTTATCTCCATCAATCTATCTTCTAGGTCATATATATTGTTGTACTATATAAATAATTCAATTCTTTATATATACTAGTACATCGTAAGTGTTCATTTTATAAATTAAAGAATGACTATTGTAGTTGCAAAACTTAGAAGATAAAACTTAAAATTTTCATATAACCAGATGATCGAATTTTTGTCATAATATATTGAGAGTATACATTCCAAATTAACAAAAAGTCTAGCAAAAGTGCCATGGGAAATGCATTTGCGAGTGGACCCAATAACATTCCAAAGTTTTATATACATGTACACATGATGTCACAACTTTGTATATAAATAGCAATTAACCCCATGAGTTTTCTCACTCAAACATAACACATCAAATCTCCAAGAAATCTGTGAGTAACAACCATGGCTTTCATCAGTTCAAAAATGGCGACATTCTTCATCATTCTTTTGGTCTTTTTGTCCACCAAAGCCTTGTCACAATGTGAAGATGACACCAACAATCCTTGTAATAACAAATCCAAGGCTATGAACTTGAAAATCATCGGTATTGCCACGATCCTTATCACAAGTGTTATCGGGGTATCTCTACCTTTGATCACACGCTCAATCCCTGCGCTTAGCCCAGACCGTAGCCTTTTTGTGATAGTTAAAGCTTTTGCTTCGGGTATCATTTTAGCTACTGGATTTATGCATGTGTTGCCCGATTCTTTTGACATGTTGAGGTCTAGTTGCTTATCTGATAACCCGTGGCATAAGTTTCCTTTTACTGGCTTTGTTGCTATGTTATCTGCTATTTTCACACTCATTGTGGACTCTATGGCTACAAGCATGTATACCTCAAAGAATAATGCAATATCAGCTGAAGACGGTGAGATGGTTGTCAGAGACCAAGAGATGGCCGCGGCAAATGGTAGTGGCGGCATGCATTTTCATGGACATCATCATGGCCCTAGTCCCCAAAAGGGTGCAATAGGGCAACAACTTCTTCGTTATCGTGTTGTAGCCATGGTTAGTATCAAATAATAGATTTTTTATGCTTTAGGTTCATTGTATATTTGTATAGTTAAAGCATGCAACTTACACAATTTTATCTTTTCAGGTGCTAGAACTTGGGATAGTGGTTCACTCGGTAGTGATTGGACTTGGTGTTGGGGCCTCAAATGATGTATGCACAATTAAGCCATTAGTGGCTGCTCTTTGTTTCCATCAAATGTTTGAAGGCATGGGTCTTGGTGGCTGCATTCTTCAGGTATGTATGTATATATATATATATAACAACTTTTACATCACAAAAGAAAAATAATTGTACAAGTTTATAGCTAATCAAGTAATTAAATGGTAATTGCAGGCAGAGTACAAAACCATGAAGAAAGCAGTGATGGTGTTCTTCTTCTCCATAACTACTCCATTTGGGATAGCTCTTGGAATCGCCTTGTCAAAGACTTACAAAGAGAATAGCCCAAGTGCATTAATCACTGTAGGACTACTCAACGCTTCATCAGCCGGGCTACTAATCTACATGGCATTGGTTGATCTTCTTGCTGCTGATTTCATGGGTCCAAAGCTTCAAGGAAGCATTAAGCTCCAAGTCAAATCTTATGCCGCTGTCTTGCTTGGCGCCGGTGGGATGTCTCTCATGGCAAAATGGGCTTAAAAGTCTGTTTTCGGGACCAACTGGAGATACAAGAATTCGTATGTTTTTAATTGATCGTAATTGAGAAATAAGTTTGATGTATCGCTTTTGAAATTAAGTTAGGATGTGTGATGTACTTTAACACCTTTGAAATCTAAAACAGCATTTTGATGTTGAATGGATAGTTCGGATTTATAATATGTTTGACATATATTCACACATCACACAATCATGCGTACATTGTCATATAATTAAGACTTTTAGAAGCAATGATCACTGAATTGTTTGATAAATCAGTTTCGAGTAGCTGGGTTTTCACAGATTAACATAATCATATAATTAGCAACTTCGTAAGCATAATTAGTAGAGAGACTTTTCCACCCTTATCTCACGTTATGCATCACTTTATTCCTCAAAAATGTCAAACTCGATCATTAAATATATTACTTGATGTATATAAGAATTTGTCAACCATGTAAACTGAGAAAAAGATATCCAAAACTTATGTTCTGCAGTCCCTTTCTACAACTGATTATTTGATCTTAAATTAAGTAAAAATCGCATAATCAACTTCAAAACGCAAATTTAGACTAACTAATGAGGGTAAATAAATTTGACAAATAGTGGTTACAAAAATGACTAAAAACAAATTTCACCGGGTAAATCAACCCCTTCACCCAAAAAATTTTTTGACTACAAACCCATTTGTTAACCTTGATTACATATATGACTTGTCTTACCTATATTGTAACAATAACAAGATTCTGATATACAGTGAAATAATGAATACATAAACCATATACATACAAACAACAAAACTTAACGTGGCCCATACTTATTTGTTTATCACCGTACTTTAGTACTTTGTCGTGGAGTTGGCAACGGAGATGCAGAGGGTGTCAAACGACGTTGACGATGTCCTGCTGGTGATTTGGGAACAGGACTAGACACCGTTCGATGATCTTTTGATGCACTTTTAGCAGCTTGAAGCTCTTCAAGACTTGCTAAAACTTCAGACATTCGAGGTCTGGTTTTAGGCTCTATGTTAAGACATTGTGATGCAAGTGTGGCTGCTGTGTAGGCGGCCTTCTGAGGATATTGTCCTTCCAATTTAGTGTCCATGATCCTGAACAAACGCCGTTTGTCTCCTAGATATGGTTTTGTCCATTCAACAAGATCCTGCTCGATACCAACCTTATCTTTATCAACAGCACGGCGGCCCGAGAGTAGTTCTAGTAAGACAACCCCAAAACTGTAGACATCACTCTTTGCAGTTAACCGACCTGTTGGACAAAACACGAATGTTTGTCATTAAATATGCATGTTCAATAGGAGATTATGTATTGAGATTAAAAGCAACAACTGGTTATGCTGAAATTTTTACGCTCCATATCAAATAATTAAAATGGCTTTAAAATATGGTTCCAATCGACCAATTGTCTCAAAACTCACCCAGATTGTACTTCTAATCCGACGACTTCCTAAATTATTTTCTCCAATTAATTTAACTTTACAGTGAAATAATACAGTTATGCACTCATATTTGAGACAAACTGTTTCGGGTCAACCACTCAACCCTGACCCATTTCTACCTGTATAAATTTATCCCTTTGACCCATTTACCCAAACCACCCAAGCTGCACATGTTTCCACTGGGAATCAAGATTTAGTAACTAAAAAGAACGAACCTGTGGCAATGTATTCTGGTGCTGCGTAACCATGTGTACCCATTACTTGAGTTGAGACATGAGTCCTATCACCTGTTGGCCCTGCCTTTGCTAAACCAAAATCGGAAAGTTTTGCATTGAATTCCTGCATCACAATTCGCGAAAGCAAAATGAGTTTGCTATTGCTTGTTCTTTCTTTGTTTTATTTGGCACATTTCACAAACAACACATGTTTTAACAAAAACAATTAGTTGCTATCTTACCGCATCAAGAAGAATGTTAGAAGCCTTAAAATCACGATATATGACTTGGTCTTTAGCATCATGAAGGAAAGCTAATCCTCTGGCAGCACCAATTGCCACTTTCAGTCTTGTTGCCCATGGAAGTGGTTGAGGCCCCCCTATAAGCCCAAAATAAATGAATACAAAATTCATATCTCGAAATTAAGAAGATAACCATGACATACGCAAGCAACAACACTAGTGTCAAAATCCTATTATAGAAGCTGAAAACATAAGCATACGTCTAAAAAGATGATTCTCCAAGCTTCCTTTAGGCAAGAACTCGTAAACCAAGAGCCTATTATCACCCTCCGTGCAGTAGCCAATAAGTTTCACCAGATTAGGATGGTGTAGCTGCCCAAGATACGTCACTTCCGTCTGCAAACAAAAAAAAAATTCATCAGCTAACAATTTCAAAAACCGCGTTTTCATAAGATAAACACCAATACAGAAACAAAATGCATACCAGCCATTCCTTGTGACCTTGAAATCCCTCGGGTTTAAGTTTCTTGACAGCAATGACCATACCGGATCCAGGTTTTGAGGGCAAATGAGTAGACTCATCAATCCAACCTTTGAAAACGTACCCGAATCCACCTTCACCAAGAAGACTATCGGGTCGGAAATTCCTAGTGGCATTTTTTAATTCCAAAAAGGTAAAGGATTTCAAATTTGAAGATGATAATATTTCTCCTTCTGATCTTGGTGTACTAATACTGTCAATAGTACTACTTCCACCACTATAAGTTGATATTGTCATGCTTGAAGGACCCGAAGATGAACTCATTTTGCTCCCAACCTTCGAAACCCCTAATTAAGAAATACCACCAAAACCATTGAAACAATATATTTTCTCATCGATATAATTAAGTATAAGTAGTGATATATATAGATGATATATATGCTGCCTAATAAACATGAAAACATGTTTTCATCAAAAAAGAATATCTCCCTTGACATAAATTTAACCTTGGACTTCTTTAGCTTGGTTTTCAATTCAAAAACCACAATTCTTGATACTTATGCTATTATTAACATAAATATCTAAATAAATGGCTAACAATATACTCGTATATTATATCCAGATATATAATCGATAAAATAATTGCATACCTTAAAATTCCTCAATAATAAAATATGATAAAGAAAATTACCAGAATTTCGAGAGCTAATAGTAGCAGTAGTTACAGTGGCATCTACTTTGGCAGAAGAAGTTACACAGTTGCCCATTTTTTTTGTTGATTAATGGGTAAAATCAGTAATAATAAATAATTATAACATAAAGATGATGTATGTATGTGTGTATAAATTATGAAAATAAATGAAACTTAGGATATGATGGAAATAAAAGATAGTGAGTAATTCTTATGAAATAGTAAAAGGATCGAATTGAAGAAGAATAAAAAGGTAGTGTTCACATATGGTAAAGTTGACAAAAATGAAAAAGTCAATCATCAACCAAAGTGATAAAAGGGGCAGAGAACAGAAAGATATTAGTAAGACAGAAGAAGATGACACAGAGAAACTTCCTGAGCAGTAGGCCTACCTACGAATGTGCTGAGAGTATATAGTTATTAATAAAATAATGTACTTTATTGTTTTTCTTTGACTTGGTATAGACTACCATCTGGTCTCACGATACAAATATAATAATAATTAATAATATTGTTATTTTACTTTTTTTTACAACGTTTTTGTTCTTGTTGTTATTGTTGGTCCTTAAAACAAAAACATATATACTCCTACGTTTGTGCTTTCAAACTACCACTACCGATGATATGTTACTGGTATTCACACATCTAACAATATATATCTTCTTTTTAATAATCCGAAAAAATAATTGGTTTATTAGGTAATCTTTGACATGAAGGTCTTTTGAACCCCACATGACTTATTTTCTTCACTATATCATTTCACGAGAGAAAATACTCGCGCGTTACGGCGGTGAGATTGTGGAGGTCATAGTGTGTGATAGGTCATAGGAGGTGATATGTCATAGAGTGTGGTAGCCAAATGCCTTAGTCGTACGGGCTCAGCCCTCGGATTTAAAAATTCGTCGAAAATATATCGAATGACATCTCTAACGAAAGAGCATGAAATTTTAAGAACACCCATATAATTTTTATAATTTATCGATGTACGGTTTTTGAGATTAAAGATTTTGAATAAATTAGATGAATAAAATGATTTATGGAGGAGAGATAAAATTGAGTGGTTGAGATTTGAGGAGAGAGAAAAATGAATAGTTGAGATTTCTTCTAAGAGTATTTTGGGGTATATAGATGTATTGTACATTATGCATTGGTAGGTGTATATTGTTGAAATTGAAAGTTGAAAGTTGAAACCTTATTTGCTTTATAATATAGTATAGATAATAATATAGGAAAAGGTTCATGTGAAAACCATTTGAATTGAAAGAATATAAGAAATTTTATATTATAACTCGATGTTCATATATGAACATATTCATTCACATATGAATTATCAAGTTATACTTATAGTTACCTATGTTCATATATGAATAGTTCTCACATGAATCTTACCCTAATAATATATATATCTATATATATATATACATATATATATATATATATATATATATATTTCAGTTAAAATAAACCAAATATTAAGGTAAAACAAATAAAACAATACGTTTTTTCTTCCGAAAATCACCGTGCATCAGTATATATACTTGTGTTTCGTGAATCTTCGTGTATCAATTTTATTATGATCCAAAGGTTAAGATCTTGTCCTATTTGTTTTACTTTAATAGTTTTTTTACAATAACAACCTCTTATATATATATTCAATATATACATATAGGTTTTCAGGTAAATAAAACAAGTATTAAAGTAAAACAAATAAAAAACAATATTTATTCACTGAAAATCATCGTGCATCAATATATATATTGTGCTTCGTGAATTTTCATGCATCAATTTTATCATGATCTAAGGTCAAAATCTTGTTTTATTTATTTTCTTTAAATACTTGTTTTAAAATAACCATCCCTTATATATAATGGATGGGTAGTCCCAAAATATATTAATCAATGAGTTAAGCTCAACAAAAAGAGAAACAAAAAGTATATGAATAAAAAAACCTTTTTGGTAGTCGATCGTAGGGTTTTTTTTTGCCGTAGGTGTTTTTTTTTTGTTGAGAATATGTGAGAGTTTTTTCTAGGTGGTATATATATAGATAATAATAATAATAATATAATAATAATAAAGATTTTTTTATAAGATTTTTTTATTAAAGGTCGGCCATTTATTAAATAAATATTAAAAAAATAGAGACGATATGATTCGATCAAATATAGACGATTTAAAAATTTACACAATAACTGTAGATTCATTTAATCAATACGAAAGCTAAAGAATAAACATATGAAAATTAACTTCATATAAATATTGATTACAGTTTACCTTTTTTTTCAACTTTAGTTAAATAAAAAGTTTGCAGTTTGTTATATCTAAACTTACTACAAACACAAACAACAATTTTTGACTAAACGATTTAGAGTTAAGCTCAACAAAAAGAGAAACAAAAAGTATATAATAAAAAAAACCTTTTTGGTAGTCGATCGTAGGGTTTTTTTTTGCCGTAGGTTTTTTTTTTGTTGAGAATATGTGAGGGTTTTTTCTAGGTGGTATATATATAGATAATAATAATAATAAATAATAAAGATTTTTTTATAAGATTTTTTTATTAAAGGTCGGCCATTTATTAAATAAATATTAAAAAAATAGAGACGATATGATTCGATCAAATATAGACGATTTAAAAATTTACACAATAACTGTAGGATTCATTTAATCAATACGAAAGCTAAAGAATAAACATATGAAAATTAACTTCATATAAATATTGATTACAGTTTACCTTTTTTTTCAACTTTAGTTAAATAAAAAGTTTGCAGTTTGTTATATCTAAACTTACTACAAACACAAACAACAATTTTTGACTAAACGATTTAGAGTTAAGCTCAACAAAAAGAGAAACAAAACGTATATAAAAAAAAAACCTTTTTGGTAGTCGATCGTAGGGTTTTTTTTTGCCGTAGGTTTTTTTTTTGTTGAGAATATGTGAGGGTTTTTTCTAGGTGGTATATATATAGATAATAATAATAATAATAATAATAATAAAGATTTTTTTATAAGATTTTTTTATTAAAGGTTGGCCATTTATTAAATAAATATAATAAAATATAGATTTTTTTATTAAAGGTCGGCCATTTATTAAATAAATATTAAAAAAATAGAGGATTAATAAGGAGAGAGTATTAGGCTAAAGGTGGGGGATTAGGGATGTCAAGTGTAACACCCGTCATTTTAAAATCTGGATTTTCAAAAACTTTTGCCTAACGGCGTTTAGAAATGCGGAATACAGAATCCTTAAAACATAACTAACCCTTAATGGATAGTTCATTTATAAAAGTGGTGTTACAACATTCATATCATTAAAATAGTGTAAGATAATCCAGATGTGGTACCAACATAAATGCCAATATAAACAATACATAAGTCATATTAAAAGTAGCCAATCATCAAGGCTAACATAAATGACTAAGCGGGAAACTAGATGTCTTCTTCATAGAAACTACCCGCCTCACCAAGCTAAGTCTTTCACTAGCTCAACCTGCTTAACCTGAGGGAACAACGTTTTTCAAAAGAGCAAGTGTTATCTTTAAAAGCTAAGTAAGATAACATGAGTTTAAGAAAACGTTGCCAATTCTTTATATATTAACAAAAACCTTTCATAATCGTTAATATCACATATTAGGCATAGCACGTTAAGATCACCACAATACTATGGTGTCTATCATATCACACGTCAACAAGAACATATCGTCAACATTAAAGCAACATGCATAAATTAACACATTAGGAATTCATCGTAATCCTAAATGTGCCTAACATCATAGATCCTTACGTTTCATCTTTCTTTTCTTACATTTCTTTACTTTCTTTTCTTTTCTTATCTTTCTTATCTTTCTTTTCTTTTGCCTAGACGTAGGCTATGTGACATAAGCCACACATACTTAGGGATGTGGGTTGTGTGTAGGCGGTCATAAGACCTTACATGGAGTCCTCACACCCGACTTGATGGGTAGACCTTACGGTGGTCCGTCGTCGTCGTTAAGGAAAGACAAAGTCAATCCAACTGAGCATACCGTTTGAACTTTGCGCGTGTAGTGGTTAGTTACTCCACCCGGATACACTCATACATAACTATGCCACGGGGAGGTATCTAGATTCCCACACCACGTAACCACGTACACACTAGCTCCGAAGAACTAGCATGGGTTAAGCTTAACACAAGACTTTACATATGCTCGAGACTTCTTTATTATATTAGTTTAGGCTACACTTTCACCTAAACTAATCACGTGTATCTTTCTTTACTTTTTATTAGCTTAGGCTACACTTTCACCTAAACTAATCACATACATCTTTCTTTACTTTAGGGCCCTTAATCGTGCACGTGTCATGGCAAACCTATAGAAGTCTAGTGACTAGGTGTTCAAGCCATGCAATCAATCATAAGACATATATGCATCAACATATCGTCATCGCATATTAACATCACATCGTCATATCATAAAAGATCCATGTCAACGTATCATCATAGCATCGTATCATCATGTCATATAAGCATCATATCATCTTAAGCATAGCGTCATAACAATGCGTCATCATATCATTTCATAAGCATAACGTCATAACAATGCGTCATCATATCATTTCATAAGCATAACATCATAACAATGCGTCATCATGTCATATATCACATCATAGCATCATACGTTTATATCATCATAGCACCTTATCGTATTAACAACATATACATTTCAGTTTATCATTTCCCTTATTTCATCATAACATCATTTTATAACATAAACATATCATCATTTCATCATAGCATGCATAAGCTTACCGTTCATCATCAATGGTAACGTAATCATTCCCATAGTAACCTCTCATTCATTCCCGAATACATATAAACATACAAACATTCATTTGGGGAAGTTAACTTATGAAAACTTTATATTTTGTTGTCCCTCATGTGGTAAAAGATGTTATCTTACCTGGGTACAGCTAAACAATGAGTTACGTAGGTCTTACAGTGCTTGCTAAGTGCTCCCGACAACCTAGAACGAGTATAAGATCGAAATATAAGCTAAACAAAACATTTTGTGCAACCTGGGCATCAGGTGCGTCGCACCTCCCAAGTGGTGCGTCGCATATCGGGCTCCCATCGAAAATCCAAAATCCCAAACTGACCAGTGGTGCGCCGCACCAGCCCCTTGGTGCGTCGCATATCGGGCTCCCATCGAAAATCCAAAATCCCAAACTGACCAGTGGTGCGCCGCACCTGGGGTGCCGACCAGCAAACCCAATTTCGAAATTGCTCTAAACGATTCCCATTCAATCTCAAACCCTAACCCCGACCTGGAGACATCAAATTGACCTCTTTGACAACACTTTTGATGAATTTAATCCATCAATCAAACCTTTAATCTTTTGCTAACATAAATCAATCGTTTAATCACCCGAATACATGAAATCGGTGATCAATCAACTAATTAACCCAACCCAAACCCCATGGCCTGGATTGAATTCACATATAAGACTCATATGATCAGATTTCAAAGGGAATTTACCTATAATACCTGTAGATAACTTTGAGGATTCAAGATCTAAACAAAACTTGATCAAAACGGCACGAAACGATTGGATCTTTGCTTGGAGAGGGGAGGAGATCGGTTAGGGCTCACACACACACGTATGATCAGAATATCACAATTATGGATACCTAATTGCACCTTAACCCCTGGCCATCAACCCCTAGTCTTACACTTAGGGCCCCTCAACTTCTAAACTTGACTTTCTTAGCTTAATTCGCCTACCGGGAGACTTAACGATCTAACAAGCACTTAACTTTCATAACGTTGCTTCAATTACTTTCATTATACATCATATTAATCATTTCACATAAAACACATAAGCATTTAATCACATAATCACATATAGGGCATATGACTTAATGAACCTAACGTTGACTAACGGTCAAGTCCATAAGTCAAACTCGAAAAGTTTG
>CM067167.1:9024028-9084028 GCA_034093135.1 Erigeron breviscapus
AGTGTTGGTGTAAAAGGGTCACTTTCATTATACATGTAGTTATAAGTTGTCAGAATTTCGGTAACTTGCCTTTGATTATCATGGTTCCCATTGTGTGCTTTGCTTGATTATAATATTTATTAATTATTTTACTTAATTATTTCTAATTTATATGACATTTGTTCTTTGACTTAAAATGATTTTATTCCAGTAGGTTTTAGTCACTTTCATCATTGGTTGTGATTATTTAACCAATTTCATGATTTATACTTTTATTTGTGTATTTCCCATTTATTTTAATGATAATATTTAATTAATTATTTTTACTTAATTATTTCTAATTTATATGACATTTGTTCTTTGACTTAAAATGATTTTATTCCAGTAGGTTTTAGTCACTTTCATCATTGGTTGTGATTATTTAACCAATTTCATGATTTATACTTTTATTTGTGTATTTCCCATTTATTTTAATGATAATATTTAATTAATTATTTTTACTTAATTATTTCTAATTTATATGACATTTGTTCTTTGACTTAAAATGATTTTATTCCAGTAGGTTTTAGTCACTTTCATCATTGGTTGTGATTATTTAACCAATTTCATGATTTATACTTTTATTTGTGTATTTCCCATTTATTTTAATGATAATATTTAATTAATTATTTTTACTTAATTATTTCTAATTTATATGACATTTGTTCTTTGACTTAAAATGATTTTATTCCAGTAGGTTTTAGTCACTTTCATCATTGGTTGTGATTATTTAACCAATTTCATGATTTATACTTTTATTTGTGTATTTCCCATTTATTTTAATGATAATATTTAATTAATTATTTTTACTTAATTATTTCTAATTTATATGACATTTGTTCTTTGACTTAAAATGATTTTATTCCAGTAGGTTTTAGTCACTTTCATCATTGGTTGTGATTATTTAACCAATTTCATGATTTATACTTTTATTTGTGTATTTCCCATTTATTTTAATGATAATATTTAATTAATTATTTTTACTTAATTATTTCTAATTTATATGACATTTGTTCTTTGACTTAAAATGATTTTATTCCAGTAGGTTTTAGTCACTTTCATCATTGGTTGTGATTATTTAACCAATTTCATGATTTATACTTTTATTTGTGTATTTCCCATTTATTTTAATGATAATATTTAATTAATTATTTATTCATTTTCTTGATTTATTAACCAAATAATTCTTTAAAAATACTTTCAAGTACCTCACTTGCCTTTATAATTCGTGGCTAATTATATTTGGGTTATATTCTGATTATTATGCCTTTTAACTTAGAATATTGTGATATATATATTTATTTATGTAATTTTTATATTAATTTAAAAATAGTTATTTATTAGTGATTTTCACTTACTTAATTATTTCTAATTTATATGACATTTGTTCTTTGACTTAAAATGATTTTATTCCAGTAGGTTTTAGTCACTTTCATCATTGGTTGTGATTATTTAACCAATTTCATGATTTATACTTTTATTTGTGTATTTCCCATTTATTTTAATGATAATATTTAATTAATTATTTTTACTTAATGATTTTCACTTAATTATTTCTAATTTATATGACATTTGTTCTTTGACTTAAAATGATTTTATTCCAGTAGGTTTTAGTTATTTTTATCAATGGTTAAGATGATTTAACTTCATTCTTGACTTACATAATTTATTTATGGATTTTTATGTCTTTTAATTACTATTTAAATTCAATAATTCATGGAAATTCTTAGAAATCATCACTAAACATTTTGGTCAAAAATCTCACCCCTTTTAGGCAAATTTTATTCATACAAAATCATATCAATTCAACCTCTCTTGTGTCTTGCTTATTTTGAGGGTTTTATGATTAAAAATCGTTTACCGAAATAGTGATTTTAGCCTCATTTCTTGAGCAATTAAGGTGCTTCAAAATGAATTTTCATTCTTGTTTCATTATTTCCAGAAAGTTCATCATATTTTGGTGTCCAAAGTCGTGATAGTGGTGGTGGTGTGATATGTGCAATTTGGTGCTTTCGGTTAGTGATTATTTGAACCGAATTAGTGGTTTGTAGGCTTGCCTTTGCCATTTAATAACCAAGTTAAGTTTTATAACTTTTATTTGACATATTCTCAGTAGGTCTATAATACTTTTTGTTACTAGATTGTTGGAGTTGGTTAAAGTTGCAATCTAGTGACTTTTAGCTTATTTTATTGTGGAGAACTTTCACTTGGAATTTTCTGTTTTAACACTTATTTTCATAAAATGTTGAGTAGTCATTTTTGGTTAAGTTGAATTATTTGGACGTTGGTGATTTTTATACAGAGACATATATGTGTCCTATATTTATGTGAATTTTTGCTAAATTTTCAGACATTGTTTACTACCTCTAAAAATTACAAAACCCAAGTTGGTCAGGAAGCTTGCTGCTGTGCGACTCAATATATTTTATAAAAGATTTCGATGATGAACATTTAAGAAAAATCCCCCAATTTTATTTTACATTAGGGACACTTTGAACTCAGTTCACACCAGGTTTAAACTTCTGAAACCTATTAGTTAAGAAATTAAAAATCGTCAAAGTTGACTCAACATTAAGACAAAAATCCAGTTTTGACCACTTTTGGTAGAAAAATCATATCAATTCAACCTCTCTTGTGTCTTGCTTATTTTGAGGGTTTTATGATTAAAAATCGTTTACCGAAATAGTGATTTTAGCCTCATTTCTTGAGCAATTAAGGTGCTTCAAAATGAATTTTCATTCTTGTTTCATTATTTCCAGAAAGTTCATCATATTTTGGTGTCCAAAGTCGTGATAGTGGTGGTGGTGTGATATGTGCAATTTGGTGCTTTCGGTTAGTGATTATTTGAACCGAATTAGTGGTTTGTAGGCTTGCCTTTGCCATTTAATAACCAAGTTAAGTTTTATAACTTTTATTTGACATATTCTCAGTAGGTCTATAATACTTTTTGTTACTAGATTGTTGGAGTTGGTTAAAGTTGCAATCTAGTGACTTTTAGCTTATTTTATTGTGGAGAACTTTCACTTGGAATTTTCTGTTTTAACACTTATTTTCATAAAATGTTGAGTAGTCATTTTTGGTTAAGTTGATTATTTGAACCGAATTAGTGGTTTGTAGGCTTGCCTTTGCCATTTAATAACCAAGTTAAGTTTTATAACTTTTATTTGACATATTCTCAGTAGGTCTATAATACTTTTTGTTACTAGATTGTTGGAGTTGGTTAAAGTTGCAATCTAGTGACTTTTAGCTTATTTTATTGTGGAGAACTTTCACTTGGAATTTTCTGTTTTAACACTTATTTTCATAAAATGTTGAGTAGTCATTTTTGGTTAAGTTGAATTATTTGGACGTTGGTGATTTTTATACAGAGACATATATGTGTCCTATATTTATGTGAATTTTTGCTAAATTTTCAGACATTGTTTACTACCTCTAAAAATTACAAAACCCAAGTTGGTCAGGAAGCTTGCTGCTGTGCGACTCAATATATTTTATAAAAGATTTCGATGATGAACATTTAAGAAAAATCCCCCAATTTTATTTTACATTAGGGACACTTTGAACTCAGTTCACACCAGGTTTAAACTTCTGAAACCTATTAGTTAAGAAATTAAAAATCGTCAAAGTTGACTCAACATTAAGACAAAAATCCAGTTTTGACCACTTTTGGTAGAAAAATCATATCTTTGGTTTGGTTTATTATTTTTGAGTGATTCCAGTTGGAGGTTAAACTTAACTCTTTTATCTACAACTTTTATTTTGAAAGTTTTGCTTGAAACGGCCCTCACATGCCCAGTTTATCCGTCCAAAGGCAGAAGAATAATTCTGTCAGAAGCATTTGGGTCCAAACAACACACCAATGACCATTCTTGCTTTATTAACACTTGAGTTCATCATTTACAAGATTAATACTTTATTTTTATACCTCTTTTAACATATTTTTCACTTAATACAAGTCCATCCATCTCATAATCCAATAACAAGATTCAACTTTCTTAGATCTAACATGTATTCATTCAAATCAACACTTTTCAATACCAATCTTTATAGATCTAACTTTTAACAACATAAAAACATCTTTTTAATGAAAAATCTCAGAAATATATTCTTCAAAATATACAAAAACATATAGATCTATGAAAAGGAAAATCACTTTAAAAGCTACTAATCTATAACAACACTTTTGGGTCTTAAACTTGTTGAATCCTTGGATCTTTCTCATAGATTTCGACATGCATATGCATGAGGAGAAAGACCCTATCAACTTGCCTTCATCAAGTGTATATTACAAAGAAAACAAGAAGAAAACATAAACTTTTGATAAAACCTTTGAATATAAACAAGAACAAGATTGAATCTAGTAAAAAGGATGAAGATTTATACCCTCTTGGATTCGGTTTTGATGATGAAAAGGGGCAGAATTTTCGTGACATTTAAGACCACCAAATGACTCCATACTTGACCTTAGATGATGAATTAACAAGAAAAGTTATTATTACAATAGTTTAGATTAGATTTAAGTTCCATTTTTCCTTGCAAAATCCGAAAATGGTGAAGAAAGTGTGAAGAAAAGTTGAGAGAAAGTTTTAAGATGTGTGTGTGTTGTTTTTGGTGAAGTGTGTGTGTGAGGGGGGGGGGGACGGCCACAAGCATAAGGTAGGGTTTCTATCCCTTTTTTTTTTTTTTTTTTTTTTTTTTTTTTTTTTTTTTTTTTTTTTTTTTTTTTTTTTTTTACTGAACCACTTTTACTCTTTTTTTTTTTTTTTTTTTTTTTTTTTTTTTTTTTTTTTTTTTTTTTTTTTTTTTTTTTTTTTTTTTTTTTTTTTTTTTTTTTTTTTTTTTTTTTTTTTGTTTTTTTTTTTTTTTTTTTTTTTTTTTTTTTTTTTTTTTTTTTTTTTTTTTTTTATATTTATTTTAAAGGTGTATAAGTGTATGTATATTGGTATAAAATGTATGTAAGTATGGATGCATGCATGGACATTTAAATCTACTAGTTAGTAGACTTCTAAGATATATTTTGTGTTCATATGTATATATATATGTATCCGTGTGTATGTGTATGTGCATATACGTTTTTATGTCTCAATTTTGTTACTTAACTCTTTAGTTCCAAGCTTGTATTTATATTGCACTTATAAATATACACTTATTATTATTCAAGCATTTTTTTATGTACATAGGGGTTTATAAACATATTTTTCACTTAATACAAGTCCATCCATCTCATAATCCAATAACAAGATTCAACTTTCTTAGATCTAACATGTATTCATTCAAATCAACACTTTTCAATACCAATCTTTATAGATCTAACTTTTAACAACATAAAAACATCTTTTTAATGAAAAATCTCAGAAATATATTCTTCAAAATATACAAAAACATATAGATCTATGAAAAGGAAAATCACTTTAAAAGCTACTAATCTATAACAACACTTTTGGGTCTTAAACTTGTTGAATCCTTGGATCTTTCTCATAGATTTCGACATGCATATGCATGAGGAGAAAGACCCTATCAACTTGCCTTCATCAAGTGTATATTACAAAGAAAACAAGAAGAAAACATAAACTTTTGATAAAACCTTTGAATATAAACAAGAACAAGATTGAATCTAGTAAAAAGGATGAAGATTTATACCCTCTTGGATTCGGTTTTGATGATGAAAAGGGGGCATTAAATATGTCTTGCTATATGTTTCTCTACTGATTATTTCTCCGGTAACCGGAGGTACTTGCCAGAAAGTTTTTCCGGTAAATATGGCGGTGCCGGAGCTTCGATCGGTGGTAATGTTAATGATGATAATGGGATGCCTTCATGGATCAGATCTGATGACATTAGTTGGTAACGAAAATATTGGGTTATGTATAATAGATCGAATAAAATTTGGGTTTTGGGGTAAAATAAGAAACGGCCTTTTGTTGTTTTCCGGGGAGTTAAACCACCATCGCACCATCTCACCACCGCCCCCCTAAAACCCGCCAGCCACCACCGTCGCAATTTCCGGTGAACTCAAGTTCCGGCAGTCGGTCGCCGGAGAACAAGTTTTCTGGTGGTGGAAATGATGATACATATCTATATTTGTATCTATTCTATTATAGAATATAATTCGTTACAAATAAGTGAGTCAACACTCCATGTAAGCTTAAATGAATAAGTGACAACCATGTTTGATTTTTGAAATTAATAAAAATTAAATGGTAACTTGTAACCTTTTTAGCAAGTCACCCATTACATTTTTCGGACAAAATTAGTAGTTAATTACATAAAATAAACATTTTACGAGATCGTTACATAACATAGACATTTTGTCATAGTTAGTTACACTCAGAGGCCATAATCCCTTAAAAATAAGCTAATAGTATTATATACAAAATGAATGGGGTTTTGCTAAACGAAGCCCTAAGGGCTTTCGTTAAGGTGCATTAAATAGTTGTACACTTACCATAAAATTCAGGGGTGGACTTTTGATATGGATAATGTGCAATTTTTTTATGCACGTTAAGTGAAGCCTAAGGCTTCATTTAATATTTTTCATATAGATCAATCTAACGTGCTTTTCTACTAGCAGTTAATTAAACCATGTATGTAGGATTTTAAAAAAGTAAATATTATACAAAGCCCGAATAACAATTTAAGCAAAAAAGAGATTACTCCGTATTATATAAGTTTCATTTTGATTTTGACATAAACAATTGAGCAGGTGTAAGTCTTTTTTGTAATTAATGGCAATAATGAAAGGAAAATGATGTTGATCTCGCTTGTCCACCATCATGTGGAAGGGATGAGTTGATTTGGTTTTGGTTTGTACCAAGCTAGGAGATTATGTCTTAAAGATGAACTCATTTCTAACTTTAAATCAAAGGAAAAGCATATGCATTTGACGGTACCAATTTTTAGTGTTGTAAAGGTTATTTTTCTTAAAAGTTTACATTCTTGCATTGTATCATTAATACTCATTTCTTTATATCTCCCATTTGTGCCTTATACTTGAGGCTTTGTGCAGCCAACAATAAAGATCATTTTCCGTTAGATCAATAGAACTAAATCCAGACATGTATATTGTACATAAATTACCAAACCAATCATGTGCATCACGACTATTTTCTTTTTTTCCATAAATAGTTTGACTAACTGAGACAATATGTATTTATTACAACAATGTCCTTATTCCTTATTTGTCTGGTCAATCTTGTTTGGGAACAATGAAGATAATTTGGTTTGTGTGTGGCGATGGTTTGTTTTGCTTAGCATAGTGATCAAGGAAATTGGTCATTTGTGAGATGTAGGTCCAACTTTGTTCGACAACAACCAATGAAAAAGGGCATGCATGTGGTATTGGCCCTTTTGCTTAGGAACGATCAAGGAAAAGCGGGATGTGTTCGTTGGACGTGATGCCAATTTTCTCAGCCACAACTAGTGTCGAGGCCTCGTTACAAAGTAGTGACTAGGAAACCTTAACCACCTCGGACACCATGGAGACTTACCCCCTTGATCGACTAAGATTTTTTGTATGCATTGAACATCTAATTAAAGTAATAATTTTCTAGGAAGCCTTGCACAACCAACATATCTCGAACATTGAGTTGTAAAGGTTGTTATAAAGTACTTATTAATTGCACATCTAACCACTTGCCATAGCCCAGTGATCATCTGCTGCCTTAGAAGCTGGGCCCATAAGTATAGACTGAAAGGTCACGAGTTTGAACTTAGTCTCAGACGGTTCTACCAGTTACTTTGTGGGTATCATGTGGAGGCATTTCACAGGCATCATACCTTTGCAGGGTAGGGATGATGGATACCAAATGATATAGAGGATTAATGTGTTTCTGCCAATCTACACTTTCAATTTTTTATTTTTTTTTTGTAAAGTTAGTTTCGATTCAGAGGTGTTGCAAGCAATTTTAACCAGCGATTTGCTGGACCTCCAACCCCTTCCTCATGGAAAATACCTTGAGATGAGAAACCCAAGACTCGAACCCGAGACCTTGGGAAAAACTCACCTCCGAGGCCCACATAGTGGATTTAGAAGATACCTCTAACAGGATATATATCAAAACGTTTACTTGTTTCTTTATTAAAAAAGAAAAAGGACAAATAATACTCATAGAAAAATTTTACTCCAATGGGCAACGGTAACTTAAAAAGGTATATCATTCAAGGAAAATGTTTAATTAAAAATCTCTTAAAAATCTCTAAATATATATAAAAGAGAAACCTTAATTCATAATTGGAGAAGTATAGACCCTTAGATGAAGTTCAACTTTTAATTAGAGTCATTAGATCAAATGATGATGTCATATACCTTATTTAACTTTTTTAGATTTAATTTTATTTTAATAAATTTAAATTATTATTATTTCTTATTTAAGTTTGTAGACATTAATAATTAATGTTTTTAATGATATAATTATGAAAACTAATATTTTTATATTTTACATCATTTTTTATCTTTAAAATTAATTTTTAATTTTTTTACAATAAAATTTTCTTTTTTAATGTAATACGTTTTTATTAAATTATATTTTTGTATAGGAATTTTATCATATAACGAATAAAATTTGGTTATAAGGATTTTTGTATAGAATTTTTATCATATAACGTTTTTATTAAATCAATGTTTTGAAAACCGGACCAGATGTCAAACCGGCCTTTTTAATAAATAACTAAAAAATAAATATGGAGTCTATAGTAAGCTATCACAATTATATATCAGAAAAATAATTGTAAGAAAATTGCAATGATATTATGCATAATTTTAAGTTAGATTAACACAACATGCGATATATAGATTGATAATTAAATTGCTTAGTAATTTTGGTGTATAACTAAATTATCTGAGCAAAACGTTAAAGCACAAGTACAATGACAATGCAGACATATCCGGATGAAAGAAAGACATCCAAAGAAATGAAAACCTTACTTAGCGAGACCTCTAATAGATGATGTATCCATTTTTCAAATGTCTGGTCACTGTTAACCGGAATCTAAACGACCACTAATGTAACTTCATGTTTTTAGTGGTTTAATTCTTACCTGGTTAAATATTTGTCAACTTATGATATTATAAAAATTTAACATGTCTTTAATTATATATGTTTCCTGCGTATTACGCGGGTAATAATCTAGTTCTCCTAATAATAGGATTTTGACATTTGGTGAAATCAAAGAAAAATGTTAGGTGAAAGAATTAATGGAATACACTTGTAAGTAGTTATGTTTTTAGGACGATTATTAGGAGGATTTTGTAAGTAGTTATGTTTTTAGGACGATTATTAGGAGGATTTTTAAGAGGAGATATTTTATTTCACTTCTTTCAAATATGAAAAGAATCAGGGACTTGTATAGCAAATATCGTATTTAAATCACGTCACATGCGTTTCATTCATCCAATCAAAATTCAGTTTCAAGTCAACTAACCAATCAGAATCTTCCACGTCAGACACACAACGTAGCATCACAACACAAACTAAAAATTATTAAAATAAAAAAAATCCTTCTTAAGTTTTCTGCTTAAATAATAAACTTTCTTTCAGTTAAACAATTAAATTAAAATCGTCCATCCTCTGTAACTCCTCCGATCTGTGATTCCGGCGCCGGATAATTGAATAATATATCTACGGCGGCGATGGAAAGTCACGGCTTCGGTCTCCGCCGTGTTCTGCAGCTCGCATTTTGCGTTTCTGGTATTTGGTCTGCTTATATTTATCAAGGCATTCTTCAAGAGACCGTGTAAGTATCAAATTATATGTATATATATGTGTGTGTGTGTGTATAGAATATGTATGCAGCTGTATCTATATGCTTAACAATGTTTTGAAATGTGGCGAGATTATTATGTGGTGAGTAGTGTTTAGATGTCAATGATGTGTAGATTAGTGAAGTTATAGACACAAATTGTATTTATATGTAGTTTTATGCAAGTGAATTTTTTATTTTTCAGTTAAATTGGTACATATGCTAGAAAGAATGCTACTTTCAGCTATTATGTTTAACTGCAGTTTGGATTTACAATTAATTGGTTTGAGTTTATAGTAAAAAATTAAAAGTTTAACCCGAAAAACAACACAAGCGGCTGCATTGCGTGCTGGTGTGTATCGAATTATAATATCAATGTTTTGGTTTACACACAACAATGGCATAAACTAGTGAGTTTGAGATAAGGTCAATGTAGTAGTTAGGTTTAGAGATCACAAGCCAAGCGTGCCAGAATGGTGATCGTGGAGTATAAAGTTGGCCATTTTGTTGTCGTGAATCTAGTGAGTTAAAATGCATAAATGGAAATAGCATATACATTATGCATTTTAGTTTAAAGTTGTAGTAAACGAAATAAAACCCGACATTTGATTAATAGAAGAGTGAAAATGTGACTTTCCAAGTAAGGGGGTGTAATGGATTCCTAACTAGTTTAATCGAGAACCCTAAAGCAGGGCAGGGGCGTTATGGGATTGGGATTTTCTGAAAGAAGTCCTAAGTTTGTATGTGGCAAGCTACAACTCATTAGGACCTCCCGCCCAGCCTTATTATGTTGATTCGTGGAGGCTGGTGGTTTGTGAGATATTCATGAATCCCCTGGATTGCCTGCCATGTCAACAAAGTTTCTGTAGGTGGGATTTCCCTAGTTACCAAAAAAGGATCTTTAAGTGAATTTTGCTTCGCATTTTCTTGAATTACGGAACGTTTGTTTGACATTTTTTTAAGAACTTTGTTAAGCTTATTATGGTATTCAACTTATGAGGGTTTTCGTAATTGAATCTCAGGTCTACTAAACGATTTGGCCCTGACAAAGAGAGGTTTGAACATCTGGCATTCTTAAACTTGGCCCAAAGTGCTGTTTGTTTAGTATGGTCATTCATGAGTAAGTGTTTCTTGTATACGTGTCTTTCTTTTTCTTAATGCTTCATATATGTACTATTTTGTTGATGAATATGGTTATTGATCTTCGCCGCTTCTCGGATAGTGATAAAGCTGTGGCCTAGTGGCGCTTCTGGCCGTGCTCCTTGGTGGAGTTATTGGAGTGCTGGCATTACAAACACTATTGGTCCTGCTATGGGGATTGAAGCATTGAAATACATCAGTTATCCTGCTCAGGTGATTTTTTCTTCTCACAATGTAGTTGTACAAAGTTGGATGTCGTAAGTTAATGTATACATAGTTCAATGGTGTAAGTTGATGTGTAATGTTCCATATTCACTTGCAGGTCCTAGCAAAATCCTCAAAAATGATTCCAGGTAAGTTTTATCTTGATAAGTATGACTAGTTTATACTTCTAGAATATCCTACTTATATTTAGAGATGCTGATGTGCACAACAAAATTTTAATGATATCTATATTATTTTATTTTTATGCAGTGATGCTGATGGGGGCACTAGTTTATGGTATAAGATACACGGTTCCAGAGTATGTATGTACTCTCCTTGTTGCTGGCGGGGTGTCTGTGTTTGCATTGGCCAAGGTGAATATCTCTTTTATGTATCTTCACTTTTGAAGTTCGATTTTGATCCTCACTCGAAGAATCTATTGTTTTTACTTGTTACAGTCTAGCTCAAAGACATTAAGTAAACTGGCTCATCCAAATGCCCCACTTGGATACGGGTTGTGTTTCCTAAATTTGGCATTTGATGGATTCACAAACGCAACACAAGATTCGATCTCTGCAAGGTATTCAACTGATACGTTTTATATGTTTCCCAGTTAGCTTTTTGGGTTTTTATTGTTACTTTTAAGGATATAAATAAACCTTAAACTAAAAGATATAAAGATATTAACAAGAAATTGCATTTATGTGTTATTTAGGTACCCGAAAACAGGTGCATGGGATATAATGCTAGGAATGAATTTATGGGGTACAATTTACAACTTTGTGGTCATGTTCGGTTGGCCACAAGCAAGTGGTTACCAAGCTATTCAATTCTGCAAGCACCACCCCGAGGCAGGATGGGATATACTATATTACTGTTTGTGTGGTGCCATTGGTCAAAACTTTATATTCTTTACCATTAGCAGGTTTGGTTCTCTAACTAACACCACCATCACGACAACAAGAAAGTTTGTGAGCATTGTGGTGTCGTCACTGCTTAGTGGCAATCCTTTATCTAGAAAGCAATGGGGGAGTGTGCTTATGGTATTTACTGGATTGTCATACCAGATTTACCTTAAATGGCAGAAAGTGCAGAAGAAAAGGAAGACTGTGTGAAGTGTATACATATAGCAGTTAATGATTAAAATTCCAATTTGTTATACCTACTGTAACTGGAGTTTGTGGGGGTGAACTTTTTGATTTAGAGGAGTATAGTTGGTTAGGTTTTAAGCAGGGATCATGTTAGGTTTTGTGACTCCAAACCCACTTGAAATATAGCGAAAAATTCCAATGTAACATACTGAATCTAAAGTTTCTAAGCGAAATCAAAGTGTCAAAATCTTGATTCATAGTTATTGACATATGCATATGAAGGTATAGTTTGTTGAACTTTGTTAGCTTGGATGTATGTTGTGACTTGCAATTCTCAATGGTCTTGCTGTTTGTACAATTCTTGCTTATCGTATTGAATCATAGAATTCGTTGTATTGTAGTTGGATTTTTGCTTTCTCCAATGGTTCTTGTATGCAGTTAACACTTAACAGAATGAATGTTAAAAGCTCGATTCGAGCCAAATTTTAAGAGTTCGAGACTTTTTAGAATTCGTTATTAGACGCCAACCTCGATTAGTCTCCCGAGCCTGAACAACCCTTTTACTTAAAAATTAGTCTCCCGAGCCTGAACAACCCTTTTACTTGAAAAGTTAAATGTAAAAAAAAATATAGTACAATATATAGTTACATGTTACTCCCCACCAAGACAGAACTTTTACTATGTACTTCCATAATTGAACTTATTTAAAAACAGTTATATGTAAAACCAAACAATTAATAGATAAAGCCCTTTATTAGACGAGCTGAATACGAGTCGATCTCGGGCTTGTAAGACTCCACACGAGGTGAGCTCTAGCTATGCTTATAAGTCTATAAACGGGCAGAGCTCTAGCTTAGGCGAGCTCGGGAGCGCATAGACTCATTTACAGCCTCTAACCTACCTCCATCACAAAGTTTTAGAACTTTTTCCGAAGTCTTGCATGGAACAACAAATTAAACATCGAGTACAATTCGCAACAGCTTTGCAAAATCTGAAATATGTTGGCGCTATTTTGCTGATTAGAATAAGAAAAAGAGAACAATGTTGAGTGTTAATAATTGATTGCTAGGACCCCAATAGATCGTCAAAAAAGCAAAAGACATACTTTAGAATTAGAAAAACAAATAAAGTAGTCATTCAGCCTTTTATGTGTTTTGCTTGGTTCAATTTTTTCTCTCAATTTCCATTGCAACATTATAATACATTCGAGATGCAGTTTCTTGAATCTAAATGCTGATCATTTACAAGTGGTAACCTTGAATCCATATATTGATCCGTCAACGGTAGTGTAGTGACATGCATTATAAACGTGGAAACCGGGATTCAAAATTCCAGCCCCATGTCCCTTTAGTATCACACAATTTACCGCTTTCATAGTGTGAGTAATCAACGGAGACCAATAATGGATTGATTATCCATTACATCTAAATATTGATCAAACTCCACTAGACAATTTAAACTTTTGCAATGGGTCCATGACATCAGTAGAAAAACAAATAAGACTAGAGGTCTTTTCACTTCCAGACAATATGAATCTTCAGTCCCATTTTCTAAAAACTTTTGCTTTTCAACCTCCTTGTCAACTAGGTGACTAAAGTCTAAACAACATTCTTTCACTGCCATTCACACACTGACAACACATACAAAAGAGACAAGAGTAGAGAAGAATTGTAAAACAACAAGAATCTTTCATTCACCACAGGTAAGTTCTCCAAACCAAACACTTTTATTGTCAAGCACACAAGAATCTTCAAAATTTATATTAAAGCCAAACATCATATGAATCAGATGTTACAAAAGAAACCAGTATAAAACTTGTATCATAACCCACTCTACACACCCTAAAAAAACAAAAAGATAGGAGTTCAATTCACCAAGTTGATATTGATCCTCCTTCACCCTCTTTTATACTTCTACTACCTGCCACCCACTTCCTAACTACACGTATAAGTGGGGGCATGAATGCAGATACCGGCTACATGCCGATGTATACTTACACTCTCAAACACACACAAAAATATGTTCTGTACAAAACTTGGAATGAGGCCAAGTAGTCAAGGGGAATATCAAGTGCCCAAACTTGAACTCCCAGGAATGTAAACACACCGAAAAGAATGAGACGAGCCACTAACATAGAAAAGTTATCATAGTATTAAATCTGCTTTTCATTCTAGAATGTACCCGAACATTCTATATTTGCAAGCAGATCTTTATCAAACCCCGTTTGGAGGTATTCAGAAGTTTGTTTAAAGGCAATGGAGAAGGGCCCTTTTGCAAGGTGGGGATTGTGAAGTTCCAGAGGTTTTATTGGGCGGTGTCGATTCCATTCCAAGTGTTTTCAGTAGGAAGCTCTTTTCCTGAAAAACGATAACATATTATCTGGTCAGTCCTGGTTGTTTTATTATGTGCATGTCTGATAGGTACTACATTGTTGTGTCTTGTTTTAGAGTAATTGAAGTCGAGCCATCTTCATGTGGAGTGAAAATATGACATAATTATAATAATAATGGCTTGCATGTAATAAGTGGGAACACTAAGGGGAGTTGATACACATATCTTAGGAACTTGAACTCAGAAGCCTTACTTTGCTAGCCACCCTTGCCCAGTCCCCATAAAGGAGATGATTTACGAGATTCTTCTAACTAGAGTTGGCACTTATGATCCATTTCCTAATAAATGGGTCGATCTGGGTTATCTTTTATTTCCCACGGGTCAAGTGGGTGAAATAGAACAACTAAAAAATTACTGGGTCGAAGGCGATCAGCTCGGAAGTCTCTCAAAGTGTATATTTAAAACTTAAAACCTACTAAATGGTTTTACTTTGATAAGTAGCTATTGTAATATATTTTCTTAACAAATCTAACAGATACCATTTACAGAAATTTGGGAAAGAAAGTAGTTTGTTAAATGTTTTCAGCAAGGCCTTGTTAGACTATAAATTACCTATAGAACCCATTACCCAACCTGTCAGACCCACCCAGTTTGCCACCTACCTTTTCAAGTGTTGAAGCCTTTCTCCCTTAGTGTGAGCACCTAGGTTCTAGGATAGAATTTGATATCAGACAGATTTCTTCTCTTCTATGCTGACACAGCAAGAGAATACTACATACCAGATTTACAGATTCAATGACATCACGTACTCACTTAGTACTAAGAATGACCAATAGGAAGATATGTAATTCCCAGTTGAAAATTTGTTAAAGAAGCACATGCTGCATTTTCCATGGTACATCCGAATATGGAAATAATTGCAATTTTCAAGGGACAAAGGAAGAACGTGTTTCAAGTTTCAACTGGCAGCTACTTCATCTCCTCTAACGAAGGCCCCTGCTACCTTTGCTTTTAAAATCAGCATAGAGAAACAATTCCATGCTCTGCTTAATCTTTTAAACTCCTATTTTTCACTAATAGCACACTTTAGTACCCCAAGAAAGCATCAAACAACCTTAAACGACAGTAATTAGAAACTAGTATTGGATGTCAAGGGACAAAGGAAGAACGTGTTTCAAGTTTTAACTGGCAGCTACTTCATCTCCTCTAACGAAGGCCCCTGCTACCTTTGCTTTTAAAATCAGCATAGAGAAACAAATCCATGTTCTGCTTAATCTTTTAAACTCCTAATTTTCACTAATAGCACACTTTAGTACCCCAAGAAAGCATCAAACAACCTTAAATGCCAGTATTTAGAAACTAGTTTTGGATTTGGCTCTCAGATCATGGTCAGTGTGTGTGATCTATATGTGATGAGAGTTTTTATGCTCTAAAGTTTGCATACAAATGCACTTTACTACCTATGAAGCCTCATGTAATGTTAAACTGCTAATCAGTTGGGTTTGATGTTAAACATACATACCAACTATACATTTATATTCCATCCAGAAATATGAGCACTCAAACTTGTGAATTTAAGCTCTTTCTTCTTCAAACATCAGGATTTCACTGAAGTTTAAGACACAGCCTACTGCTTAAATTATGTGGATAATCACAGATAAATTGCTAAAAGAACTTACGCTTTCTGAAAAGTGTGGGCTCGGAATGGCTTGTGCCATTGATCTAAACAATGGAGTTACTTGAAGTGGCGAATTAAACTTTGAACTTGGTAAAGGACATACACCTCCAACATCATTGTTCATTTCGTTTGTAGATGGTAACATATCTGTAACACAAACAAATGCATGTTACGATGATGAGAAAGTTATAATACCAGTACTTCTTTTCATTTTAGCAGAACTCAACTTACCTTTATCTGTTGCTCCTATATTTCTACCATCAACAAGACTTTTTGGATATATTGGTTCAGATGGACTTGGTTCAACCTCACTTGTATCATCTAGCGAGGCCTTTTTACTGTTGGCATGAAGCTGAGCTGGTGACGTGTTGGTGTTATTGCAGACTTTGCAGTTCTGCATGAGTACCATAAGTGGAGGTCTTAGTTGTGTATTTGCAGTTATGCTTTCTTCTATCAATCCTTCTTCTATATTAGAAGCTTCTGATGTAGTAGCAATATGTTTCCTCCTAAATCAGAACAAACAGTACTATGATTAAAAGTGTAATCTTTGATTCCATTTCTACAGAGGAGAAACCTAAATGCCAACACACCTCATCTTCATAGGATGCACAGATTCTGAAACTCCACTAATAGTAATACTAGTCCTTTTGTTGGCATTGTTCTCTTTAGTTGATTCTTCATGCTTTGCTTTCCTCTTACGTAAAACAGAGAACCGATTCTTCACAGCATTGTCCGTCCTGTTTCACACAGAGAAACGAAAGAACTTACTGAGGTTGTTCATTGTTCAACGTAAAATTGACAATACACAGGAGCGTTATCTACCTGCCCGAAACCACTTTTGCTATCTCAGTCCATCTGTTTCCAAACATTTTTTGCGCCTGCAAATCATCTTCAGATATCAGATGATATAGTGCACTAATCCTAACTGAAATGACACTATCAACCCCAGTCCCACTATGCACCCCAAAAATGTGACCTCGGTCCCAAGCGCCACCATGTGAAATTTTGAAGGACTAATCAATACCTAATCCACATTCTCAAGGTATTTATATCAATTCTAAAGGGACCTAACACAATGATGACTTACGATAGAAATTGGAAAGAGTCTTGTACAACTTTACCTCGCATAAGAGCATATCTTCTTCGGGTGACCATCTACCTTTCTTAAAATCCGAATTCAAATAAGTGAACCATCTGCATTCACACACTCGCCCAAAATTACTAATTTTATAATAGAAAAGAATACAATACAAAGAGCAAAAAACACTATTTTCCGGATTACCTTCTTCTACATTGCCTAGTAGTTTTATTCTCAAACTTGGATGCAATAATTGTCCAACTGCGAACCATTTCATCACATCAAAAACTACCAAATCACATAGAAAAGATATTTAATAACACGTCTAAAAAAACAAAGTAAACAAACTCTTACTTATCGGTTCCATGAGAACGAATTTGTTCCCTCAATATATCATCGTCCTGAAACCGCAAATTCGTATCAAACACCAATATCATAACATTGCCAAAAACAATAAGCTCTCATCAATTCTAACAGAATATTCGATCGGAGAAATTTATTAAACCGAACCTCTTTAGACCACGAAACAATGTGCCTCTCTTTCGGCTTCAAATCACCAACACCATTATCAACACTACCACTACTATCACAAACTTTCTTCTTCATATTCGGCATCCACTATCTTCTTTTATCTAAAATACAAAATGCTATAATGAACACCCTTTTGACATTCTATACAATTTATATATGTATCTATATTTACATAAAAACATTTAAAAATCTTGTTTTTAAAAAAGGGGGAACTTTAAAATGTCCCTCTTTTAATTTAAAACTTTACAGCTTTTACTGTTTACTTCCAAACACATTAAACACTTTTTATAATCATAACTTCATAAGTACAATCAAATTAGTATTAATATAAGTAGCAATATATGATTAAAAAAGAAATTAAACAGATTACCTTTTTCTTATTTGTAGGGCATATCACGACACACAAACAAAAGTTTTTGTGTTTTATTGTAATGAAAATATTATCATTCGGAGCTCCGTCGTGCCGGTAGTGGTGGACTAGTGGTGTTGTTGTGACACTTGTGTGGTGAATTGGTCAACGGTCAAACCTGCGGAGTGAATGTTTTCAAATATTAAATACTGACCGTTTAGTCTTTTTGAAATAAAAGAAGGCATTTTCTAACATTGGTAAATATTGATAAAACTAGCATTTAAATTTTTATTTTTATGAGAATAATTTGATTAGGAAATTTGATAGTCAATAAGTCAAACAAAAACTTGAAAAATGATAAATGCAGCCTAAAAGTTATACGGACATAAAAAAAGTTATTATACTTCTCATTATAGCTCAGTGGTTGAGCACCAGCTTTACATGCTGGAGGTCTCGAGTTCGAGACATGGGAAAGACATTTGAATGAATTTCACAAATAAAGTCCTCCAGTGAAGCAGGTTTGAGTCCTGCAGAGGGGGCAAAGTTTTATCCCAACTAAATATCGTGTCTTCGGGCGGTTTAGTTGGGGGTTTCTCCTCCTACTAGGTATTGAGGGTGAGGGGACTCTCTAGCGCGGACCCGGTTAAGACAACGTAAGCTAGATCCCCTGTTGCGAGCAAATGATCCACACCTTTAAAAAAAAACATAAAAAAATTATACATAATAAAAATACACTCCTGAATTTTATAATAAATGTGTAGCTCCACAACACTTTTGTAGGTTATAAAGTTACCGACTGATCAACCTCACATAATAATATAACATTATACAAAAATTTCTTACGAAGGTTATTCAAAGTTTGCAATATCGAATACAAAAAAAAAAATAAAAAAAAAATGAAAAACTATAGTCAGTTTTCTGGTTTTTTGGGATATGTTGGATGGTTTACGCTTAAGGACAAAACTTTTTCGCATCAAATATATGTATTTGTTTTGTGAAAAATATCAAGGAATCGGAATGTACTTAAAATTAAGTTAATTACTAAATACCATAATACAATAAACGAAATGAATTTAGTAATGACCTTAATTTTAATGTTGGTGTCTTTTTGTAACCCTAATTTATTTGACATACATATACACGTGAACTTTGTTTATATTGGCCGATATATTTGGTTTATAAAATTATGTTTTTAAGTTAAAAATAAAAATATCTTGATTGAAAAACGAGAAAAGTTTAGTGACTTTTTATGTCATTTGTTTTTTACAAAAGTTATTTGTTTAAAAAGGAAACAAAGTCGTGTCCTTAAATTAAAAAATAAAAAGAAGAATAATTTGATTTACCGTTGTATGCCTTTTGCTTACCTTGACATGAATAAACGAAAAGACAAATCAAATTGCCTTTAGAATTTGGTTTTGGTATCATTCGTCCAGAACTCGCCCTAGTGCTATCTATCTTATCTTATCTTAATCTTAATCTTAATCTTATCTTAATATATACTATAAGACAGTTGAACTAATGACTTATTGACCAATCAAATCGCTCGATTTCATCAAATTGATACTCGCTTATGTCATCATTTAGATTAACTATAAATTAAAAAACCTAATAATCATTATCCAAATATATTATTATATTAGTATTTATATTAATATGTAGAAAAAGTCTCATTAATTTACACTTTTTTGTTTTCCATCAATAATTTACACTTTTTAGCCCTGAATACTTAATTTATATTTATTTTTAGCCATCAACTTGAGAGAATTTTTTAAAATTTACAATCATTTAATTAATTAAAAAAAATTCAACATATGAAATATTATTTACAAAAAAATTTCAAAACCTAATGACTTATTAACAAATATTATATTAGACTTTTATAAATTATAAATATTAATATTTAGTTTAATATTTAATATAAACACAATTTGAACTTTAGATACATATCCCAAAACATAATAACAGATGACGATATACAACATCATTATCCTAGAATCACATAACATAGGACGATCACATAACAAATCACGATTTACAACAGAGGGTTACTTGAATACTAAATCCAAATCAATATGAAACTCTATTCAAGATTCATCTATCTCTCGATCAAAAAGGTACATAATTTCTCCTTTTTTATATGTTAGTTTTGCGTATTAATGTTTAAAGTTATAATTGTCACTCAAATCAAGAGTCCTAATTGTTATCAAAAAAATATGAAAACAATCCTAATTGTTATCTAATTATCATAGAACAGGTGATTGAAAACAAACCTATGCGTGTTATGGGCCCGCATCATGATCAAATACATATACTTGAATGTCAAGTAGAGGATCACAAGTATGTTTATATTTTAATTCTTAATTATCTTTCATAATAATATCACATTATGAGTACAACTGGTTTTTAAAATTTCTATAATAGAGAAATTATTATAGCATGTGCCTTGTGGAATGACTACGGCAAACAATTCCATCAATATGTCTCAGCTAATAATGACAGTGACGAACCTATGATTATTGTACTACAACTTGCAAAGTATAACAACTAGAACCGTATATCTTCAAAATTATAAGCTTTTATGACTTAAATGTATGAAGATCTAATAATATCGCAAACCTTGTGTCCAGTGTTAGACACGGGTCTAAAATCTAGTAATATAACTAAAAGAGGGGGTTGGGAGTACACTTGACACCCCTAATCCCCCTCCTTGAGCCTAATCCTCCCTCCTTATTAATTCTCTAATTTTTTAATATTTATTTAATAGTTATATTATTAAGGCCGACCTTTTTAAATTATTAATATAAAAAACCTCCCAAAAATTATTATTATTATTATTAGTATATATATTATAATATATATATACAACCAAAAGAAAGAAGCTACAGATCAACTACAAAAGGTTTTTTCTTTTTATATACTTTGCTCATAATTATTTATATACTTTGCTTATAATTAATCATTATTATTATTATTATTTAACATTGAATTCTTATGTTATTGTTATTATTATTACTTTTAATTTAGTTTGTTGTCCATTATAGGTTCGTTATGGCTTCTTCTTCAACAAAAAAAAAATAAGACCACATTAGTTCATCTTGAAGATCTTAAGCCAACACATGTTAACCATCATCTACGACTCCGTGTTGTGCATGTATGGACTCTTTCCGAGTGAAACAACCCGAAGAAAATCAAAACGTTCGAGATGGTCTTTGTTGATGAATTGGTATGTACTTTTCAAATTATATATTTTTCTTTAGTTTTCGTAAATATAGTCTAAAATTGTTGTTTGTGTTTGTCTTAAGTTTAGATATAACAAACTACAAACTTTTTATTTAACTAAAGTTGGAAAAAAAAAGGGTTAACTAGATTCAATATTTATATGGAGTTAATTTTCATATGTTTCCTTCTTTAGTTTTCGTAAATATAGTCTAAAACTGTTGTTTGTGTTTGTCTTGAGTTTAGATATAACAAACTACAAATTATTTATTTAACTAAAGTTGGAAAAAAAAAGGGTTAACTTTGATTAATATATTTTGAAACTACCCGTCCATTGGACGGGTCTGAGCACTAGTAATATAATTAAAAAAGAGGTTGGGGGTACACTTGGCACCCCTATCCCCCTCCTTGAGCTTAATTCTCCATCCTAATTAATTCTCCTATTTTTCTATATATTTTTACTATTTGTTCTATATATATTAATTAATCATTATCTACAAACCAAAAAATATATACGTACGATAATTTACTGATTTTGAAACCCCTATATTTCAAACCTTATCTCTATAAACTAATAAATTTAATTTACACATAAAGTGTTCATCACTACTAAATTAAAATATATACGCATGATAATTTATAGAATAAACTAACAAAATTTATCCTTAAATCTCTAATATTTTTTTAATAATTAAATCTAGATAGGCCGACCTTATTATTAATTAAAAATCGACTACCAAAAGGTTAGACCTCCTCCTATACCAGGTAACATGTTTTTAATTTTTAAAGATCATCACTTTTATGAAATTCAATATATTATGAACTTAAATTATTATTATCATTATTAATATTATTATTATTATTATTATTATTATTTTTTTATTTTTTTTTAGAACGGCGTGTTAGTTAGTTAGTGGTTCGAACCCTAGCAGTGACATCCAAGCGGGCAGTATGCTAGCAGTTGGAACCCGAAGGCACCCCTGGAGACCAAGGGTGCGATAACACGGCCCGCACGCGTCCGAAGAGGTTATATCTCTTTTAATTTAGTTTGTTTTCCATTATAGGTTCATTATGGCTTCTTCAACAACAAAAAAGAAGACCACATTAGTTCATCTTGAAGATCTTAAGCCAACCCATGTTAACCATCATCTACGACTCCGTGTTGTGCATGTATGGACTGTTTCAGAGTGGAACAACCCGAAGAAAATCAAAACGTTCGAGATGGTCTTTGTTGATGAATTGATATGTATTTTTCAAATTATATATTGTACACTTTTTGTTTCTCTTTTGTTGAGCTTAACTCTAAATCGTTTAGTCTAAAATTGTTGTTTGTGTTTGTAGTAAGTTTAGATATAACAACTTGCAATTTTTTTATTTAACTAAAGTTGGAAAAAAAAGGGTAAACTGGAATCAATATTTATATGGAGTTAATTTTCATATGTTTCTTTCTTTAGTTTTCGTATTGATTAAATTGTGATATTGGTCATAGGGATTTAATATACTTGAATTCCAATTTTTTAGCTTTGATTAATATATTTTGAGACTTTAATGGACGGGTCTCTATATAAAACTTATATTTTTTTACTGTTTGATCGAATAAGTCCCTCATATATTACATAAAAATTGATTTAAAAGTTTCTTATGCATAGTTAATCTTTTAATGGTGCTTGCCTGAAACCATTTTGCACCGCTGACATCACCACTATTATATCGATTGTTAACTTTTTTAGAATACGGAGCATATGGGCTTATTGTCTTATAGATTCGCCAAAGCTTATGGGCTAAGTGTTTTGCCTTAGCCGGGCTTATTGAGCTTGTTTACTAGTACGTGTTTCACATTGCCACGGCACATCTTCTTCTTAGTTCCTCTCCATCAATAAAGAAGATGATATTATTTTCCACCATTGTACCTTTGTAAGTTTATAAGCTAGCTCAGTTACTAATTAAAGATATGTATTTTAATAACTAATTAGGTCCAAAATGTTTTCCATGTAATAAACTTTAGCTCTACAAAAAGCTTAGCCAAACACCCGTATAATCATAATCATTTACTATAAGTTCAAGATTTAAATGAAATCCCATAACATTAAAGAATAACTGAAAATTTGATGTAACTAATAATAATGTGGAAAAATGTGATGTGTGGAATAATTATATTGAGATATAATATATTCGGAGTAATATACTAATATGTACAGTGTAATTTAATGGATACATAAGTACATTACTTGATTGCTCACATGGCCCAACTTGTTACTTACGTATGTTTTTTCTTAGGACGGCCATAAAAATATATTAATAAGAAAGTATCGACTACCAAGATACTAGTAATCAGAGTACAAATCTAGAAATACAAATATACACACACGTTAAATCCTTTCTGAAACTTTAGCTTTTAAGGTGCAAAAGAGATTGGAAAAAACTTAAACCATCTACTTGATAAACCGTGATATAAGAAAAACCCCGTCGACGAAGGTCGAGCCACCTGCTTTTGCTTATCAGTAACCCCAAACAAGTTTTAAGGAAAAAAGATAACAGAGGAACTTGATTTAACGGTATAACAAATTCAAATAAATACAAATACAAAAACAAATTTGACTTATATTTAGAACAAACTTTGTTTATAATAATGCTTTTAAAATTAGGATTATTTTAGTGAATACCCTAAGGAGTGTCGTTAATGTGCATAAAAAATTACACATTTATATCAAAAGCTTAACTTTTAAATTTTATATAATAAAAATGTAATTATTTTGTGCACATTAATGACAATTAAAAATCAAAATAATTTTGTATCTACCTCATGTAAGTATGTATGAGTCGAAAATGTAGCAATAATAAATGACATAGATATCTATCTTAATATATACTAAAAGGCAACTGACCTAATAGCTATTGACCAATCACAACTCTCAATTTTTCAAAATTAATTAAATCAGCACATGTCTAAATTAATTTACACTTTTTGGTTTTCCATTACCAATTTACACTTTAACCCAATTTATAAATAATTAATACTTTATCGGATAAAGTCTATCTAATAATAAAATAATTAAACCAAACTTAGTGTTACTTACGGATATGGATTGATCTCACCTTTGTGTTACTTACGGATATGGCGCAACTCATAAAACAGATTAATTGATACATAGATAGATGGCGTACACAGAGATAAATCCCATATTAATAGAATATAAATACATAGATACATTCTTGTGGAAGGTACAAATATTACAGCTGTATTACAAATTCTATATATATATAAAATAGAGTCGCTCGATTTCCGTGCGCACATGTTTTTCATCATAAATAGTCCCTGTCGTTAACTTTCTTGCAATAATAGTCGTTAACGTTATTTCTTTTTCAGCAAAAATGATCCCTGTCGTTAACATTCTTTCCAATAATAGTCCTTAACGTTATTAAATTCTAAAAAACTCTAACAATCACTAATGGTCGTTAAGTTTTGTTTGAATGTTTAACAGGATTAACAATAACGGCTACAAATCAGGTCCTTTTCTTTGAAAAAGAGTTAGTTCCTTTTCTTTAACGGTTGTTGATGATCGGTAGATGTTATTTTAGTGTGTAACGAGAGTTACAAAAACTGCTGCAAATGAAGTCCATTTCTCTATCGGGCGTCGGAGTATATAGTATTTGTGTCAAATTGATATTGTCAATCGGCCGCCTAATTTAATAAAAAACATGAGTTTGTTTCCCGCTTTACGTTTTTATTTTTGCCTTGTACTTTTAACTAATTTTTGCCTTCTTACAATTTATTGTACAAATTTAATATGATATCCGCTAACTTCTACAACGATTTACATGGTACTTCCCATTTTTTTTTGTATTTCACATATAATAATATAATTTTAGTGCGTTTTCATTATTTTTTTCCCGTTTTGTCACACTTTTTTCGATTAATCATATAGTTGTTACATGATTAACATTCCTATTTTTTATTCCTTCAACTATTCAAAGAATTGATCATGTAAATGATAAGATTTGTACAAGACAATTTTTTTTCCAGACATACGTTTTAACAAGCAACAAACGAATGTATCTTCCGCTTGTGTAAAGTTTCTGAAAGCAATGTTATGTCTCCCGGGGCAACGCCCGGGTACATAACTAGTATAGTTATATATAACATTACATGTCTTTCACGTGGCCTCCAAGAAGCTTTACTTAATTCAACATTATTAAATAACTGGCACTTCACTACCAAGCTTTATATTTCGTTAAACATTTGGATTTCTTATTTTATAGAGAAATTATCACAAATCGTCCCTGTGGTTTTCTCGATTAGCATTTTCGTCCCTGGACTTTTTTTTATCACTAAGTGTCCCTGTGCTTTTCCATTTCATTGCCAGACGTCCCTGCTTCAAACGTCCGTCCATTTTGAGCCGTTAAGCCCCTCACGTGCTTGCCACGTGAGGGTAAAATCGTCCAAATACACTAAAAACAAACCACAAGGACTATTTCTCGGGGACGATTTGTGATAATTTCTGTATATCATCATATACACCAGATCTATATTAATACATCATATACACCAGATCTATATATATATACATCATATACACCAGATCTATATTTATACATCATATACACCAGATCTATATATATATATATACATGTATCTCTCCTTATCTATATCAAATCCACATCCATCCATATAATCAATATCTACACACAAAAAACCCCAAATATCTTCCTATAATCACTTCGAAATCAAAACCCAATTGGATTAATCAAGTTTCTCGCCATACATCAAAATCAATTCGAAAAGGTTCATCAAAATTTTGATTCTTGAAGCTATCACTGAGTTTTGATCAACAATATTAATGTTTAAGCAATACAAATAGAAACAAAAAATCCCGATCGAAATATACGCTGGAAAAAAGGAAGATGGAGGTGACAGTGTTGGCCGTTGGGTGGTTGATTAGACCGGCGGTGGTGGTTGTGCTAGGTGAGGGTTTTGTGCTCTTGTTGGTTCTTGTCTGCCAAAAAGCAAAGAATAATAACAAAAGATTTGTGATTGGATGAATGGATGGTAAATGGGTGAAAAAATCTTCAATTTGTGGAATTCTTTTAGGAGTAGCGGCTGCAATTTCTAGTAAAAAATGGATGAGGTGGCAAGTGGCAATTGGGTCAACAAAGTCAAATCAAAATGAAATGGGATTTTGGGGTTGAATCATGGAACCGTCGACTTCATCCCTCATGCTTTTGCTGTAGATAGTCTTTTGCTTTGTTATTCAATTTGTCAAGACGGATTGGAATGCTCTTTATTAAGCCACGTATAACTTAAATGTTTTTGTTAATTAATTAATTTCTTTTTATATTTATGAATATATGTATTTATTTGTGATATGGAACGAGAATTTGATGATATAGTGATGTTATAATTCATTTTGAGGGAGTAAAAATTTGTTCTATATGGTTTCTGGAAATTTTTGGTTAGATGTTGAAGCATGAAGTTGAAGAAAATAGGTAGGGAGAGAGAAGGAGGGTGAAAGTAATTTATGGGGAATGAGAAATAGTCCTTGTGGTTTGTTTTTAGTGTATTTGGACGATTTACCCTCACGTGGCAAGCACGTGAGGGGCTTAACGGCTCAAAATGGACAGACGTTTGAAGCAGGGATGTCTGGCAATGAAATAGAAAAGCACAGGGACACTTAGTGATAAAAAAAAGTCCAGGGACGAAAATACTAATCGAGCAAACCACAGGGACGATTTGTGATAATTTCTCTATAAAAAATTAAAAAGGACATTTTGCCAAGGTTTCATGCCATGTTCCGTAGCAGATTTATACCATCTTCACATGATCCAAGAACGAATATTAACTTTAAAGATCAATAACTTTTAATCTTAAAGCATAATATAATGGATATCGGTTTTTCTTTTAATTTTATTTTTTGAATATCAGGTTATGCGTGATTTGATTACTAATGTCATATTTCTTTACTAGTTTATTGTACACTGACAACAAATTAGATTTGAAAAATGATTGCACAATATAATAGTAGAATTCCCATCTTAATTAATTATGAAAAGAATATGACTCACGTAGAGATTATTAGTTATCAGAAACAAATTAAGTCATGCCCACATTCCGCTTAACACATAAAAAGATCGTTAATATCCTAATTAAAACATATATATGTGGCTAAACTACTCTATATATCGAGCATTCCACAAAAAGAACTCTCTCTCTCTATATATATATGATCAAATCGATTTCAAGTCTTCTTTGTAGGTGTCTCTCTCTTTCAAAAAATTGATATCAAACGTATCACCTAGGAGCAGCTTCAGCCTTCATACTCTTACGCTATATATATAATATATATAGAGGGGGCAAATCAAATAAGAACACCCTTAAAATAAGAACACGGTGAGAACACTTAAAAACTTCATTTTGATGCATTAAAAGTCATAAAACTAACATAATGTATAACTAATTATCATTATTTAAGTGTTTAACAACATATTTATCTGTCAAAATCGAGAAAATCATGTTTTTTTTTGTGCATCCATCTTGGATGCATATTCATCAAAATGATGCATCCAACAAAAAACGTGATTTTTCCGATTTTGACGGATCAATGTGTTGTTAAACACTTAAATAATGATAATTAGTTATGCACTATGTTAGTTTTATGGACTTTTAATGCATCAAAATGATGTTTTTAAGTGTTCTCACCGTTCTTATTTTAAGAGTGTTCTTACCGGAGTGTTACCCTATGTATATATATATATATAGGAAAAAGTTATTTTAGGATCATCCTTAAATTAGGACCATTAGGACCAAATCTCAACCATTCATTTTTCTCTATCTCCTCAAATCTCAACCACTCATTTTTTTTCTCACCCTCTCTCCTCCCTCCTCCTTCCTCTCCGGCCACCACCTTCATCTCCGGCCACCACCATCATCTCCGACCACCCCAGCCACGACGTCGGCGCCGGCAGCAAGGGCTACGCCTGTACCGTATCAAACTGTCACCATCTCTTGTATCGACGTCCATCAAATCCATACCATTCCCATATGCGTCCGGTGACAACCCCTTTAGAACGGATGAGGGCAACGCCCGACCGTATCCACCCGAAAACAAAACTGATTCTCGCCGGAAATGTCGTCGGAGATGTCGCCGGATTCTGGAAAACGGGTTTTAGATTTGAGGAGAGAGAAAAAATGAATGGTTGTGATTTGGTCTTAATGTACCTAATTTAAGGATGATCCTAAATTACCCACCCCTATATATATATATTGTAACACCCGACGTTTAAAAATATGGGTTTTCAAAAACTTTCACCTAACGGTGTTAAAAGATGCGGAAGAAAACTTTAAAAGTTCAAAACCGATAAAAACTGTTCGGTTTCTGCATTTATTGGTGTTACATGCCATACCATAAAATAGTTTAAAATGAAAACCCAACGGTTGCCCAACACAAAACAACCGCTCAACAATACTACATAAATTCGACATTAAGTACGAAATGTAATTAAATGTCTAAAGAGATAATCGTCTATGGGTAGCTAAGTTCTCCTGCATGCTTCTACCCAATTCTCACTCTTCCTGCATCAACTAGTCCATTAAGCTAAACCTGAGGGAACAACCACATTTAAGAAACAAGTGTTAGCTAACGAATTAGCTAAGTAAGATAGCACTATGTTATTAAAACATTTGTCCAATTAAAACAATCTTCATATTTAGACAAGTTTATTTAGGCACAACACACATCACACATTCACACATAACTTCATATCAACTTCATATCAATTAGGGTGAATCCCCTAAATGTGCCTATCCTTCATTTTATTCACACATTATCACACATATCTTCGTTAACTGCATATAAGTGTAACCTAAGTCACACCCGACTAGATGCTTCACCAAAAGGCTAGTCATACTTCGTCGTTAAGGAATGGCAAGCCAATCCAAGAGTAATCCGTATGTGGAGGTTGGTCAAACCCCTCGTATTACTCGCCCTGCATTATAAAGACCATGTTGCAAGGAGCCACCCAAGCAACAACTACGTTAGCGCACTCGTCCGGCTAAGACAAGTACGGGTTAAGCTTAACACTTTCCCTGCATTATTTTTACGAGCTCGGTTTCACACATATGGTTTAGGTAACACACATTCCTAAACCGTCACACATATACAGTCTAGGTAACACACATTCCTAGACATTCACACACGTTATCTTCATTACGTTTGGATCCTTAAACGTAAAAGTGACATGGCAACCTAATAAGTCTAGTGAGCTAGGTATACAAGCCATGTAAGCATGCATATATCACACATCAACTTCATTTCTACATTTCATGTATAAAGAGATACTTCGTAATACTACATAAACTGCATAACAATACACTACATTAAGCAACACTTCATTTCACTACATTAGGGACTGCATATCAGGTCTCATGGTCAACTACATAACCCATAATACCTCCCGTGTAACCCGAAATACCCACATACATCTTAAGTTACCGTTAAGGAAGTTGTAAGTAAGAAACCTTTGCTTGTTGAACCCTCAGTGTGACAAAAGTAGTGTATCTTACCTTGATACGGCTTATCAACAAGCTACAAGCACAATACAATGATGACTAGGTGCTTCCAAAAACCTAGAACAAGTATAAGATCGGTCTATAAGCTACACGAAACACTTGCACTAGACCAGGCACACTTGTGCGCCGCACAAGACTTATGTGCGCCGCATGACACACGAAGTCGACACTTATGCGCCGCACAAACCAAACATGCGCCGCATAACTCACCCATATTCAAACAGAAACTTCACAACAATGACCCATGCGCCGCACAGAAGTTCTGTGCGCCGCACAAAACCACAAAACACCATATGTGCGCCGCACAGCCATTCTGTGCGCCGCATAACGGGCACCCATCTGAAACCCAATCTTCAAAAATTGCATTTGTGCGCCGCACAAAACCCCCATGCGCCGCACAAAGCTTAATTCGACCAAAAACCCCAACTTTGAACCCTTTAAACGATTATCCAACAATCCTCTTACTTAGATCCAACCTGGAGACTCAAAATTAACCTTCTTAAAGACATTATTAAGGACTCAAAACCATGGATCGTTCCTTTGATCCAATGCCACACACATCATTCATCAAATCCTTTGATTAATAAGAAATCGGTTAATGATTTGATCAAATAACCCAACCCAAACCCCATGGCCTGGATTAAAACTAATATAAGACTCTAAATAACAGATTTCAAACGGTAATTACCTATATTACCTGTATTTGATAAGAAAGATCCAAGATCTAAGCAACACACGATCAAGACGGCACCAAAACGGTTGAATCTTGGGAGGGAACTTGTTTGGGAAGAAGAGGGGTCGGCTAAGGCTTGTTTAGGGTATAAGTTTTCTGCAATTGACAACCTAATGACACCCCTTAACTCCCTAAACCCGTTTTTAACTTTCCTTCTATGTCAAAACTAGCCCCTAGGCTTCCTAATGCTTCATTATTGGTCACAAACTACTTTAATGACCATATACATCATTAATCCTTCATTAAATGTCACTACATGGACATTAATCTTCATATTACACACATTTATACTACATTAACATTTAGGCTTTCAAGCCTCACACATTAACTACATATATGCATAAAATCTAAAATAAACTTAACGACACACACAATATTGACTTAACGGCATTAGTCAACTAGTAAAGAAAAGTTTGGGATGTTACAATTACCCCCCCCTTAAGAGGATTCCGTCCCCGGAATCTCATCATTAAGGAATAACTCGGGATATTTCTCCTTCATTACTGCTTCAGTTTCCCACGTTAAGCTTTCTCCATGGTTATGCTTCCACTTTATCAACACAAGGTCAATCACTTTTCGACGTAACTTCTTTTGCTTTCTTCCAAGTATCGCTATTGGTTCATCTACTATTCTCTTCATTGGGTCAATACTCACATCTTTAATAGGAATCACACTTGACTCCTCAGCTAAGCATTTCCTCAAGTAGGATACATGAAAGGTGTTGTGAATTCCATCCAATTCTGGAGGTAATTCCAACTGATATGCCACATCTTTAATGCGTTTCAAGACTTTAAAAGGTCCAATGAAACGTGGACTCAACTTTCCCTTCTTTCAAAATCTAATAACTCCTTTCCATGGTGACACTTTCAGCATCACTAAATCACCAACATTGAACTCAATCGGTTTCCTTTTCTTATCTGCATAAGTTTTCTGTCTTTCTCTAGCCACACGTAAAGCTTCTTTAGCCACATTGACTTTTTCAACCGTAACTTCAACAATTTCAAAACCGGTTAACTGCTTTTCACCGGGTTCCATCCAACAACTTGGAGTCCTACATTTCCTTCCATACAACATTTCAAATGGTGGCATTCCATTACTTGCATGGTGACTATTGTAAGCAAACTCAATCATCCTCAAATGATCATCCCATGCTCCACCATATTCAAGTACACACGTTCTCAACATATCCTCCAAGGTTTGAATGGTTCTCTCACTTTGCCCATCGGTTTGAGGATGATAAGCGGTACTCCCGTTGAAGACCCTTCCAAAAGTTAGACACAAATTTCGAGTCTCGATCCGAAACAATAGATAAAGGAGCTCAATGTTTCGAAACTACTTCATCAATGTACATCTTTGCCATCTTCGTTAAAGGCACATCTTGTCGGGTAGCTAGAAAATGAGCACTCTTCGTCAATCTATCTACAATCACCCATATCATATCATTCCTTTTCGGCGTTTAGGTAGCTTCGTTACAAAGTCCATGGTAATATGATCCCATTTCCACTCGGGAATGTCTAATTGATGCAACAAACCATACGGCTTTTGATGGTCCGTTTTAACAAGTGCACACGTCAAACACTTTGCTACAAAATGAGCTACTTCTCCTTTAATATCTGGCCACCAATAAATCGGCTTCAAATCGGCATACATTTTGGTGACACCGGGATGAACCGAATATCTACTTCTATGGGCTTCCTCAAGGATCAATTCTCGGTTACCACCAAGCAATGACACCCAAATTCGACCCTTGTATGTTTTGAACCCACGGCTATTAGTCTCCATCACAAGACGTTTCTTCTTTCCAATGCTTTCTTTGTCAATGTTATCCTTCATTAATGCCATCGCTTGTGCTTCTTTAATTCGATCAAGTAACCCCGACTTGGCTTAAACTTGCATGCTCATCAACTTACAAGAAGAACTTTGCACCTTCCTACTTAGTGCATCCACCACTACATTGGCTTTACCCGGATGGTATTTGATTTCACAATCGTAATCCTTAAGTAATTCCATCCACCTTCTTTGTCTCACGTTCATCTCCTTTTGATTAAAGACATACTGCAAACTTTTATGATCGGTAAATAAAGTGCACTTTGTACCATAAAGGTAATGTCTCCACAATTTCAATGCAAATACAACTGCTGCTAACTCAAGATCATGGGTAGGGTAATTCTTCTCATGTGGCTTCAACTGGCGTGAAGCATAAGCGATCACCTTGTCCGTCTATATAAGGACACAACCCAAACCCGTAATAGATGCATCACTATACACAACCAAATCATCGGTACCTTCAGGCAAGGCAAGTATAGGAGCTTCACACAACTTCTTTTTCAACGTTTGAAATGCATTTTCCTGCTTATCGGTCCACTCAAACTTTACTCCTTTCTTCGTTAGTTCAGTCATAGGCTTGGCTATTCGGGGGAAATCCTGAATGAATCTTCTATAATATCCAGCCAAACCAAGAAAACTTTTAATCTCAGTAGGAGTCTTTGGCTGCTCCCACTTTGAAACAGCTTCAATCTTGGAAGGATCTACTTTAATACCTTCTGATGAAATGACATGACCAAGAAACTGCACCTCTCGAAGCCAAAACTCGCATTTAGAAAACTTGGCATATAACTTCTTCTCCCTCAACACCTCTAAAACTGCTTTCAAGTGCTCACGGTGCTCATTTTCCGACTTAGAATAGATCAAAATATCGTCAATAAACACAATAACAAAATGATCTAGAAAGGGACGGCATACCCGATTCATCAAGTCCATAAACGCGGCTGGAGCATTAGTCAACCCAAATGGCATGACCAAAAACTCATAATGACCATATCTAGTCCGGAAAGCTGTCTTTGCTACATCCTCCTTCTTAACCTTCAATTGATGATAACCGGACCTCAAATCTGTCTTTGAAAAATATGAAGCACCATGTAGTTGATCAAAGAGATCATCAATTCGTGGGAGAGGATATTTATTCTTAACCGTTCGCTTATTCAGCTCACGGTAGTCTATGCACATACGCATAGATCCATCCTTCTTCTTAACAAAAAGAACAGGAGCTCCCCAAGGCGAGGAACTAGGTTGTATGAACCCTTTGTCAAGTAAATCCTGAAGTTGGGACATTAACTCTTTCATTTCTGTAGGAGCTAATCGGTAAGGTGCTTTAGCAACAGGTGTAGCACCGGGAATAAGATCTATTTGAAAAGTAACTTCACGATCGGGAGGAATACCGGGAAGATCATCGGGAAATACGTCTGGAAAATCGGATACTACATCAACACTAGCAATAGAAGGCTTCTCCTTTCTTGCATCAATAACATAGGCCAAGAAATGACTCTTATTCTTCCTTATACACTTAATAGCCTTCATCATACTAATGATCTTTATCCCCCCTCTCTTCTTATCTCCATAAACCGTTACCACTTTACTATCGGGTATTGGAATCCGAATAATCTTTTGGGAACACAAAATATTAGCTTCATTTCTAGACAACCAATCCATACCTATCACTACATCAAAACCGACTAAGGTTGTAGGCAATAACTGGACCGGAAACAAACGACCTTCAATCTCAATGTCACAATCATCATATCCCACACGTATATCACTAACCGTACCATTAGCAATCTCTACCTCTATCGAGCAATCTAAAGGGGTAGTGACTCTTTCTAGCTTAGGAGCAAATAAAGTAAACACGAATGACCTATTTGCACCCGAATCAAATAAAACAAAGGCAGGTTTTGAATTAACAAGGAAAGTACCACTTACCACCTCGTCGTTGTTCTTAGCATCATCAACAGTCATCTGCAAGGCTCTCACTTTTGTTGCTGTCGTGGCTGTCTTCTTTCCGTCGTTCTTCATTTGTGGACAATCGGCAATGAGATGACCCGTTTCTTGACACTTGTAGCAACGAGTCTTGTCCCTACATTCTGTTGCAAGATGTCCCGACTTCCCACACTTATGACACCTTCTTGTCTTGTCGGAACATTAACCTTCATGAACAGTCTTGCAAAAAGCACACCAAGACCCATTCTTCTTTTTATCTTTGTCACCACTTGAGCTAGAATTCCCACGGAACTTATTATTATTATTGTTGTTGTTAGATGACCAATTTGACCTTCTTTTGAACCCTGCTTTCTTGTCATCAACTTTCTCCACAACTTTCTCGCTTTTAAAGTCATCATCCAACCTCTTTGACTCCTTAATAGCCGCCGATAAAGTCACATGCTGTCTACATAATCCATGATAGCTAGCGGGGAGACCATCACAATAAGCCTCAATTTGGTCCTCCTGCCTTCGAACCAAGTGTCCAACAAACTTCAACTTCTCCATAAATGAATGTGCATATTCAGAAATTGCACCGGGTTTTGCAACCAACGATCTAAACTCCTTTTCAATCAGTCTTAACTCACGAGTTCCCACATACTCCTCTAGAAACTTCTCCTTAAATGTTCCCCAAGGCATAACTGCAAGTACCTCAGGAGCCATAGAAACTGTAGTAGCCCTCCACCAATTATGGGCATTCTTCTTCAACATTCTACTTGCACACAAAACCTTTATATCATCGGGGCAATAGCAAGATGCAAATACTACCTCAATATCTTCAATCCACTCCATGGCACCCACTGCATTTTGAGTACCATCAAACTCCTTGGCACCACATTTTTGAAAGCTTTCATATTTGAAGTTATTAACACGAGGTGCATTAACAACTCCAAGTCCTCCACCATTAACTCCATTAACACCCACGGCTGCCATGGATGGTTCACCACTTTGGGAGGGATTAGAGTAATTCCCCTCCGAATGCTCACCCCTTTGTTCACTCCCATTCCTTTCAGCATCTCTTTCTGCCCTCAATTGTGCTAACTCCTCTTCATTTATCCTCAAAAGAGCTCGGATAGCTCTCAACTCTTCATGTAGTTCTGCTTGATTGGGAACCTGTTCAATCACCGGGTTTGCCCTATCTACTTCAGAGGCGGTTGGTGGATCACCAAGACGAATTCCTCGATTAAACCGATGGGGTGGCCTTTGCTCAACTTCATTTCCAGCCCCGTTTCCATTAGGAGGAACACCACCACCATTTCCTCCTCCTCTCTGGTTACTAGCTCTAGTGTTTGCCATTAACTCTATAAGGCAACAACAACGGTTAGCAAGAGTTACAGTGAGACTACATTTATCATGGCCATACTTCATATAACTACATTATCACACACAATAAACAAGCCTTAAATCAGACTCTCACTCACTCCCCAACCCGTCTTAAAGCATTTCACTTCATTAGCTAGGCATCCTACTTAAGCCTAACCTACTTCTCATCGGTCTAAGTTCAAAATCCTACGGTCAAAGTCGAATCTTGGTTCACTTAAACCATTTCTCTGATACCAACTTGTAACACCCGACGTTTAAAAATATGGGTTTTCAAAAACTTTCACCTAACGGTGTTAAAAGATGCGGAAGAAAACTTTAAAAGTTCAAAACCGATAAAAACTGTTCGGTTTCTGCATTTATTGGTGTTACATGCCATACCATAAAATAGTTTAAAATGAAAACCCAACGGTTGCCCAACACAAAACAACCGCTCAACAATACTACATAAATTTGACATTAAGTACGAAATGTAATTAAATGTCTAAAGAGATAATCGTCTATGGGTAGCTAATTTCTCCTGCATGCTTCTACCCAATTCTCACTCTTCCTGCATCAACTAGTCCATCAAGCTAAACCTGAGGGAACAACCACATTTAAGAAACAAGTGTTAGCTAACGAATTAGCTAAGTAAGATAGCACTATGTTATTAAAACATTTGTCCAATTAAAACAATCTTCATATTTAAACAAGTTTATTTAGGCACAACACACATCACACATTCACACATAACTTCATATCAACTTCATATCAATCTTCATATCAATTAGGGTGAATCCCCTAAATGTGCCTATCCTTCATTTTATTCACACATTATCACACATATCTTCGTTAACTACATATAAGTGTAACCTAAGTCACACCCGACTAGATGCTTCACCAAAAGGCTAGTAATACTTCGTCGTTAAGGAATGGCAAGCCAATCCAAGAGTAATCCGTATGTGGAGATTGGTCAAACCCCTCGTATTACTCGCCCTGCATTATAAAGACCATGTTGCAAGGAGCCACCCAAGCAACAACTACGTTAGCGCACTCGTCCGGCTAAGACAAGTACGGGTTAAGCTTAACACTTTCCCTGCATTATTTTTACGAGCTCGGTTTCACACATATGGTTTAGGTAACACACATTCCTAAACCGTCACACATATACAGTCTAGGTAACACACATTCCTAGACATTCACACATATACAGTCTAGGTAACACACATTCCTAAACCGTCACACATATACAGTCTAGGTAACACACATTCCTAAACCGTCACACATATACAGTCTAGGTAACACACATTCCTAAACCGTCACACATATACAGTCTAGGTAACACACATTCCTAAACCGTCACACATATACAGTCTAGGTAACACACATTCCTAAACCGTCACACATATACAGTCTAGGTAACACACATTCCTAAACCGTCACACATATACAGTCTAGGTAACACACATTCCTAAACCGTCACACATATACAGTCTAGGTAACACACATTCCTAAATTCACACATATGGTTTAGGTAACACACATTCCTAAACCGTCACACATATACAGTCTAGGTAACACACATTCCTAGACATTCACACACTTTATCTTCATTACGTTTGGATCCTTAAACGTGCAAGTGACATGGCAACCTAATAAGTCTAGTGAGCTAGGTGTACAAGCCATGTAAGCATGCATATATCACACATCAACTTCATTTCTACATTTCATGTATAAAGAGATACTTCGTAATACTACATAAATTTGACATTAAGTACGAAATGTAATTAAATGTCTAAAGAGATAATCGTCTATGGGTAGCTAATTTCTCCTGCATGCTTCTACCCAATTCTCACTCTTCCTGCATCAACTAGTCCATCAAGCTAAACCTGAGGGAACAACCACATTTAAGAAACAAGTGTTAGCTAACGAATTAGCTAAGTAAGATAGCACTATGTTATTAAAACATTTGTCCAATTAAAACAATCTTCATATTTAGACAAGTTTATTTAGGCACAACACACATCACACATTCACACACTTTATCTTCATTACGTTTGGATCCTTAAACGTGCAAGTGACATGGCAACCTAATAAGTCTAGTGAGCTAGGTGTACAAGCCATGTAAGCATGCATATATCACACATCAACTTCATTTCTACATTTCATGTATAAAGAGATACTTCGTAATACTACATAAACTGCATAACAATACACTACATTAAGCAACACTTCATTTCACTACATTAGGGACTGCATATCAGGTCTCATGGTCAACTACATAACCCATAATACCTCCCGTGTAACCCGAAGTACCCACATACATCTTAAGTTACCGTTAAGGAAGTTGTAAGTAAGAAACCTTTGCTTGTTGAACCCTCAGTGTGACAAAAGTAGTATATCTTACATCGATACGGCTTATCAACAAACTACAAGCACAATACAATGATGACTAGGTGTCACACCCGCCCTAGACGGGGTATGACTTACATGGATTCACAACACAAGATATACTGAACGACACAAAACGTTGTTGTTTTAAAATACATTTATATAAAAGCATTGTTCACAAATTTTATATTACAATTTATGAAAGATATTATTCTTGAATACATTTACTTAATATTAAACAATATTAAACAGTAGACAGAGACTTTAGCAAATTGACTTGTTTTAAGTAAGACCATAGTTTTTACTGACCATTCAGCCCTTAAATACTTGTTCTCGAAACAAGATGCTAAACCCAGGCTTATCCGATGGATCTTGTTATTACAAGAGTTTGATATTGGGATCAAGGATAAGAAAGGGGCTGAAAATTTGGCTGCCGACCATTTGAGTCGCTTGGAAGATCCTCACCGGGAGGAACTTCGTGATGGGGAGATCAATGATCACTTCCCTGATGAGTGTTTAATGTTTATATCTAATTCTGATGATGCCCCTTGGTTTGCAGATATTGCTAATTATTTGGTTGCAGGTGAGATACCAAATGATTTCACGCACCAACAGAAGAAGAAGCTCATTTCAGATGCTAAGCACTATTTTTGGGATAGCCCATACTTGTTTCGTGCTTGTGCAGATGGTATGGTAAGGAGATGTGTAGCTGGAGCTGAGACTCGGGAGATTCTTGATGCTTGTCACTTTGGTCCAACTGGAGGTCATTACGGTCCTTCAGTAACCGGTAAGAAAGTGTTTGATGCAGGTTTCTATTGGCCTACAATTTTCAAGGAAGCTCAAACTTTGGTAGAGACTTGTGACATTTGTCAAAGACAAGGAAATATCACTAAGCGGGATGAGATGCCTCAACAAAGCATTCAGGTATGTGAGGTATTTGATATTTGGGGTATAGACTTCATGAGACCATTCCCACCGTCTAATAAGTTCCAATATATTCTTGTTGCCGTTGACTACGTGTCTAAATGGGCCGAAGCCAAGGCTTTACCCACGAATGATGCGAGGGTAGTCATTGATTTCCTTAAAAAATTATTTTGTCGATTTGGTTGCCCTAGAGCCTTAATTAGTGACCGAGGAACCCACTTTGCAAATCATCAATTAGCTAAAGTCATGAAAAGATATGGTGTTGTGCATTACTTTTCTACTTCCTATCATCCACAAACTAGTGGACAAGTAGAAAACACCAATAGGGCTTTGAAAAGAATTTTGGAGAAAACTGTGGGAGATAACCCTAAGGTTTGGTCAAAGAAGTTGGACGACGCCTTGTGGGCGTTTAGGACGGCTTATAAGACACCGATTGGCACCACGCCATACCGGTTGCTCTATGGCAAGACATGTCATTTACCTATTGAGATAGAGCATAAGGCGTATTGGGCGTTGAGGAACTTAAACTTGGATATGATGGAAGTCGGTGAACTTAGGATGTTGCAACTTCATGAGCTTGATGAGCTTAGGTTGGGTGCATATGAGAATTCTCGGCTTTACAAGGAGCGAACCAAGGTTTGGCATGACAAAAGGATCCGTAGGAAGGAATTTAAGGTTGGAGCTAAGGTTTTGTTGTTTTTGTCTAAGTTTAAAATTAAACAGCCTAAGCTAACTTCTAGGTGGATTGGCCCTTTCGTTATCAAGCATGTTTATCCGTCGGGTTATGTTGAATTGTTTAAGAGAAATGGAGACGGTTCTTTCATTGTAAATGGTCATAGGCTTAAGTTGTACTTGGAAGAAGAACAAGTGGAGGGGATGATTGAAGAGATCCCCGTTTTTGAATATGAAGCTTGAAAATTGGTCGAGTCTAGCTAACGACTTGTAAATAAGTTAAGCGCTTCTCGGGAGGCAACCCGTGTTATTTTCTTGCATTTTTTTTTTGTTTTTGTTAGTTAGATTTGATGTTGTTTTGTCAAGAAAAATGCAGGTACAATTTGATGTGAAGCGGATTGAGGTAAGTGTTTAAAATTTTCATTGTCAAATTTTTCTAGGGAAAAACTGTGGGGCGAGATCAGAATGATCATGCTGCGCCGCAGTGGGGAGTGACAGGCTCACTGCGTCGCAGCCATAAAGACTGTCCCTCGGGTGAAATTTCCCCCACTGCGCCGCAGTGGGGGTGTGGCTACGTGACTGCGCCGCAGTCCATAAACACTGGCCTCGGGGTGAAATTGCCCACTGCGCCGCAGTGGGGCATATTGACTGGTCAACAGGGGTGCGTGAGCTTTAAGTCAGTAGGGGATTAATTTTATTTTTTTTACCGCAAAATTTTATCTTTACTCTTCTTCTTCTTCTTGAAACCAAAATCTCCTTCCAAATACTCCCCTAAAGCTTCAACATTCCTTATTTCACCATCACTCTTGCATTTTCTTCTTCTTTTCTCCTTCATTATCATTACTCTATTATCATCATGGGAAAAGAGGTAAGATTTCTTGACTAGTTTTTCTTTTTATCTGTAATTTTTAGGGTTTTAATTTTCAAATTAATTAGTGGGTCATGTTAGTTATGGGCTATTGATGCTAATGTGGTGTTTAATTTTTCTATTCTAACACTTGTTCATCCGATTTTGAGATAAAATTAAAGCTAGGGTTTTGGAAAAAAAAATGGGGCTTTTTGATGAACCAGTGTGGGGGAGGTTAATGATAGCCTAGGTGTTTGTAAATTGTTGAAATGAAGTTGATTGATGGTATGGTTGTACCACCTTTGCTGGAAGTCGTGATGAACACCAAATATGTTGCCCAGATTTTTAGGCCACTGCGCCGCAGTGGTGTTGTGTGTTAGCCACTGCGCCGCAGTGGAAGTCTTGTGACGTGCACGTGACTTTAGCCTCACTGCGCCGCAGTAAGGAATAACCTGTCCCACTGTGGCGCAGTGGGAAGTTTCTTTCCAAAAGTTTTGTAGATGATTATTGAGATTTCAGTTTTGCATTCCTTATGTCTCAAGTTTGTTTGTTTTAATGGTTGTGTTTGCAGACCGCAGACCAGAGAAGACAAATGGAGGTTGGACAAGGGAGCGGGACCGCAAGTACCCCCGCCAAGAGAGCTAGGCAAGAGCCAGAAGTGCCTGATTTAAGGTTTGGAGAGCACGATATGAACGAGTCTCACACATGGTTAGAGTTCAATGGGGCTAGGCAACCCCATAAGAACAACTTCTTGAATAATCTCTATGCTCTTCATCGTCAGGTTCTGGCTCAGGCTTTGGCGGTGGACCGTCTGGAGGAGATGTTGGCGCCTCTGGTTCGGGTCAAGAGGGAGACCGCAATTGGATCACCGATCTTTTTGATACATCTGGTCTTCCCTATGGCTATCATGGACAGTCACAGTGATGATGATTATGGTTCCCATCCGGTTCCGTGGGATGGAATCATTTTATGATTTATGATGATTGGTATTCAGGATGACTGTGCTTTATACATTGTGTCTTATTTTCTGTTCTTTATTTTCTGGTATCCACCCTACGGGGTGATGAGACATTGTACTTTCGTTTGTTTTCTTTCTTTTAGGTTTTTATTTTTCTGCATAAAACAGTAGTTACTTTGATATGATTGGAAATGTGGTTTGTTTATGGTGCAAGTGACAGGACTATTCAATTTGATGGCTATTGTGCAACACAAGTGTGGGGGGAAAACCCATTGGATTCTCTTCTCATCTTTACTCTGTGGCATCAAATGGTGATTGTGTGATGGTGTGCATATGCTGGCAGTAAGTTCAGCGCCGCTATATTTGTGTTTGGTATGTTTGATGCACATACAACTCTCACACTTTCCGTTTTGGTACAAGTTGTTTCTCCCGCCAAGCAAATTGTTCTTCCTTTTTCGGAAGCGCAATTTGTGACACGGGGTCGACTAACTTGTTTCAAAACAGGATGTGTCCTTACTCCGGTATGTGTTCTGATTATTCTATGTTGCTTACCCCTATTTACCTTTGTTTGACCGAATATGGACATTGAGGGCATTGTCCATCTTAAGTGTGTGGGGGGGGGGTGGCAAATAGGTTTAAGCTACCGGGTTTATCTCTTTTGTTGTTTTGCCATTGAGATTTTAGCTGTTCTTGTGGATGTGTCCCTCTCGTAGGCTTTTGGGTTTTTATCCAAGAGTAAGGGTTCTATTTTGAACTTTGAACTATGATGTGCATGTTTGAGAATTGGTTGTTTCGATTTGGTAGGATGATAGAAGCTGATATGGTTTTGAAATTTGAGCTTGCCCTTGTGGTAAATTGCTTTTGTCACTTAATTCATAATCATTTAATGAGCAATTTTACTACAAATTTTTCCTTGGCAAAATTTTAATCGGCGAAATGTGTTCTGAACGGTTATTGGGCTTATCCTTGTGGATTGATAACATCACTTGCATACTCAAAATTTCCCAAACACCTAAAGTTGTGAGATTCATCATTCATTTATAAATGTGCTAGGTGTTTACGGTTGTGGTTTGATTGCCTTGTAATTCGTCCCTCTCTTAGGCTCTTGGATTTATTCGGGAGTAAGGGTTCCATTTCGAACTCTGCACTAAGATGTGCGAATTTGAGGTTAATTTATTCCATTTCCGGGTTCTTTTCCTTGATTTGAGTGTGCCGGTGATGTGTTGAGCTAGAACTTGGCCTGGTGATCGTTACGAGACCGCAGTGAGATCACTTTTGTGATATAAGTACATCGGATGACGAATTGGCATATAGGTTTGACCCATACTTTTCTTTCTTTCTTTATTTTCACTTTTCCTTTTGTATATTCATACCCTTACTATACTATACTCACTTACATATACATCCTTCCTTTCTTTGTAAACCTTTCTTATACATCCTTTTAACTTAGCCTTTTCCATTGAATATATCCACTCATTTATGTAAACTTTACCTAATTATACCTTACTTTACCGATAGTCTAATCTGGGGGGCCATTGATTGTCATTGGTTTGTTTGGATGGTTTGGGAGAGATTCAGTGGATTGTCAGTTGGAATATTCTTAGTACTTGGGAATACGTCGATTGGTCAAAACTATTGAGGAATGTCCTGTGTTGTTCAAAGGAAGTAGATTGTGTTAGACATTGTTCATCATTGTAAGAGAGTGCCCACTAGTAGAGTAAAAGTGGTTCAATAATAGAAAAAAGAGAAAAGTGAAAAATTCAATAAAAAAAAAAAAAAAAAAAAAGAACTTGGGCTACTAGTGGGTACTTCTCATTTTTATGTCTAGAAGTATTGTTGTATAGTTTGGTTTGTGTATAGAATGAAAGACTTGGTTGGTTATAAGTTGTTTGAAGTTGATACACCACAATGGTGTCGGGTTTGCTTGGTTACTTTTGAGGTGTCTTAGCGGGATAACATCTTATGGGTTGATGGTTTGTTGGCTATCAATGGTACGGGTTTTGATTAGACTATTTTATACATATTTCATACATACCCTTTACTTTTGACTGTTTCCTTTCATTTCTAACCTACACTCCCATACTCCATTGTAAATATCCATTATATAGATACCTTAGCCTAACTACACAACCGTCCTTTATGCCTATTTTGATGATGTACTTGGTGCTTACGCCATGTCGGTGGAGCTATAATCCTTGTTCAAGCCTATGGTAAGATATGCATCACGACCGCGCTATGAGTGATTATTCATATATATTCAACCCCAATTGTAAGTCCGTTGGAGTAGAATGATATTGATAGGTTCATTTGTTTCACTTGTGCCTAGTCGTGTTATTGAGGCTTGTGGATTGTTCAGATATTGTCAAACATTTCGGGTTTTCATTTAAGATTAAAACTGCTTCACCCAACTTCTTTGTCTTTGACATACTTTGTGTTGCTTCTTTTTGATACTCGTGATTGTTTATTTAGCTTCATTGCCAAGGATTACTTTTTCTTTAAATGTTGGATTTGCTTGAGGACAAGCAATGCTCAAGTGTGGGGGGATTTGATGTGACCAATTTATACCTATCGCCCACATCATTTTTGGCCATTTTATTAAGCGTTTTAAGTCGATTTTGTGTGCATTTGGCGCGTTTATGTTGTTTGTTAGTGTTTCAGGCTCTAAACAGGTTACGCGCTCATTTGTTGCAAGTTCGGATGTTTCTTTGGCCAAGATGTTGATTTGTGCGTCCGAGAGTTGTTCATAGTGAAAAAAATGTTATTCGGACCAGCATGATTGGACTGCGCCGCAGTGGGGAATGCATGTACCCACTGCGCCGCAGTCATCTATGATGAAATGAACTACCAGTCCAGTAATATTATACTGCGCCGCAGTGGGGATGACCAAGGCCCACTGCGCCGCAGTCAACTAGTGAAAAAAGGGAGAATTCAACCAGTAATATTATACTGCGCCGCAGTGGGGTGTGCGTGTACCCACTGCGCCGCAGTCAGCCTTGACAAACGAGCACCAAAGGCAGTGTATAAGCACTGCGCCGCAGTGGGGGCATCACTCGCCCATTGCGCCGCAGTGAGAGTACGGGGCTGAAAGGTTTTGGGCAGCTTTTGCATCAGATTGGAGGGGGTATAAATAGAAAAAAAAACCTAATTCCCAAATGATCAAGTTTTCTTTCTAAGAGCTGCACTTCAAGGAACACCTTCAAGGATCGAATCAAGATTTCATCATCTTCCGATTCATTGAAGATTCACGTGCACCCATTTAGATCGTATCTATTTTATTGTCTTGCAATTTCTATTTCTCAAACGATTGGTACATCATGTTCTTCCTTTATTTTGATTGTTATTTCAATTTAATCATGAGTGGCTAATCTTTTAATCATCCACCTTGATGAAACTAGACGAATGATGTGATTGCTATATGTTTTAATTCAAAGAGTTGATTTCAATTATCGTTGTGTCGAGATCTTGATGATTTAATTCCTTTATATATTATTATGATATTGGTGGCATGTGTGTTCTTCGTTAGTGGTACTAGTTGGATACATATGTGATTTTCTAACGGTTGCTTGTCTATGAGCAATTATCACTAGTTCATGGTATGATAGTGAATGTCATTTTAATAAAAGAAATCGTTTTGTCAACGTCTTTTTTAACGGTTGGTGGTACCACGTTATTTTCACATAGGCACAATTGGTGATTTGATAGTCAAGCAAACTAATTGTTGGTAAGGTTGTCTAGGCATTGGTGGTACCGGCTTGGGTAATTAAACTAGCAACTTAGGTGTTTGGGTGAGTTGTGAGCGGTTGGTGGTACCACGCGAGCATCTTATCCTCTTACGATTATCTTTTCAACTCAATGAATTTGCTCTTTATTGAATGCAATCATGTTTGAAGTCTAGCGAAGTCAAGGTGGACGATCTTTACTATTATTGTTTGAAGCTTTTCTTTACTTTTAAGTGTTTTGCCTTTTTAAATTTACTTTAATTTAATTGTCAAAGTGTGATTCAAAGTGTTCCACCCTGTTTTCCAAACCACTTTATTAGACAATTGATTCAAACCAATCCCCGTGAACGAACCTGGACTTACTTTTTAACTATATTGCATACGATCGGGTCCACTGCCCGATAGTGTGTAATAGTGAGTTTCGAGGTACTTCTAGTTTTAATTTTTAAACTCGATTTAGCACATCAATACATCTTATGTGATCCGGGATGTATCGAATATCTTGACTTGTGTGATTCGTTCATCACCAAGTTTCTTAAATCTCCATAGCTTGGTAGCCAAATCCGGTTAGAAAAATACCGAGTTCCATCGGGTCTAACTTCAAATTGCTCTTCCATCCCCCTCAAAGCTTCTTCTTTGAGATTGTCTTTCTTTAATGCTTCAAGTTGAGCTTCACGAATTTGGGAAGTAAAATGAGTATGAATGGTCATACTTAAAGCTCGTACTCGAAGTGGCTTTACTCTTTCTTTACGACTTAAAGCATCTGCTACAATGTTTGCTTTGACCGGATGATAACGAATTTCACAATCGTAATCACTGAGCAATTCCAGCCATCTACGTTGCCTCATGTTCAAATCTTTCTGGTCAAAAATATGTTGGAGACTTTTATGGTCGGTGAATATAGTACACTTTGTACCATATAAATAGTGTCTCCAAATCTTTAGAGCGAATATTACAGCTCTTAGTTCAAGATCATGAGTCGTGTAGTTCTTCTCGTGCACCTTAAGTTGACGCGAGGCATAGGCTATCACCTTATCTTTCTGCATCAACACACATCCCAATCCTTGATGAGATGCGTCGCAATATACCACAAAATTATCCGTTCCTTCGGGTAGTGACAAAATCGGAGCACTACAGAGCTTCTCCTTCAGTAGTTGAAATGCTTTTTCTTGTTTATCTTCCCAGGCAAACTTCTTGTCTTTTTGAGTCAACGGCGTTAAAGGTTGGGCTATCTTAGAAAAATTCTCGATGAATCTTCTATAATAGCCAGCAAGACCTAAAAATTGTCGTATTTCTGTTGATGATTTCGGTGCTTCCCAGTTCTTAATAGCCACGATCTTGGCAGGATCTACATGAATTCCTTGACTATCAATACATGGCCTAAGAATTGTACTGTACGAATCCAGAATTCGCATTTTGAAAACTTTGCGTACAATTCTTCCTTCTTGAGTAGTTCCAAAATTTTCTTCAGATGTACCTCGTGCTCTTCTTTGGTTTTAGAATAGATTAGAATGTCATCTATGAATACGATAACAAACTTATCTAAATATGGTTTGCACACACGGTTCATGAGGTCCATGAAAACTGCGGGTGCATTCAAACCAAATGGCATCACTTCAAACTCGTAATGGCCATAGCGGGTTCTAAAATCCGTCTTGGGAATGTCTTCTTCTGAAACTCTAAGCTGATGGTAACCGGATCTAAGATCGATTTTTGAGTAACAACTCGACCCTTGTAATTGATCAAACAGGTCATCGATCATTAGGAAGTGGGTACCGGTTTTTAACCGTCAACTTATTCAACTCCCTATAGTCTATACACATGTGAAAAGATCCGTCTTTCTTCTTGACAAACAAGACTGGAGCTCCCCAAGGTGAGGAACTCGGTCGAATGAATCCTTTCTCTAAAAGTTCTTGCAATTGACTTGCAAGTTCTTTCATTTCGGAAGGAGCTAATCGATATGGTGCTCGTGCCACTGGTGCAGCACCAGGTACTAAGTCTATTTTGAATTCCACCTGCCGGATTGGTGGAATACCAGGCAAGTCTTCAGGAAAGACTTCTGGAAAATCTCGTACGATGGGTATGTCTTCAAGCCGTTTCTCCGGAGTCTTTTTCTCCGATATATGGGCTAGGATTGCCTGGTATCCCTTTCTGAGATACTTCTGAGTCTTCATGCAAGATATAATGTTACATCGTACTCCATTCTTATCGCCTTGGATAATCAACTTCTCACCGTTTGCAATTGGAATTCGAACAACTTTTTCGTGACAGACTATTTCTGCTTGGTTTTAGACAACCAGTCCATACCAATGATAATATCAAAGCTTCCTATTTCGAATGGTATTAGATCTATAGAAAATAATTCTTTTGCTAATTCTAAGGTACAACCTTGGATTATGCTTTCGACTTCGATCATTTTACCATTGCTAATTCTACAGAATACTTAGCATCTAATGGGGTAGGTATAATTGAAAGCAGGTGAATAATTTTATTTGACACAAAACTTCTATCGTCACCAGGATCAAATAAAGCAGAGACACAATGATTATTCAGATGAAACATACTCGTGACGATGTTTGGGTCTTGGCGGGCTTCTCCCGCATTGATCATGAATGCCCTTCCTCGAGCATTGTTGTTGTTGTTGTGGTTGTTGCTGCTGTTGTTGTTTCGATTGTTATTGTTGTAGTTGTTGTTGTTGTTGTTGTTTCGATTGTTGTTGTTGTTTCGATTGTTGTTGTTGTTGTTGTGGTTGTTATTGTTGTTGTTTCCGTTGTTGTTGTTTCTCAGCTTTGGACATTTATTCCTGAAATGTCCTTCTTCACCACACTCATAACATCTTATTTTTGTTCCATTGTTGACAGTTGGATTAGGGATTCTACAATTCTTGGTCAGATGACCAATTTTCTTGCAATTATTGCATTGTACTGTGCAAGGACCGGTGTGATGTAAAGTACACCTATTGCAATATGGCCTGGTTCCTATATAACCATTATTGATGATGGTCCTGAGGTCTGAGCAGGTCTCTTTGTCTGTTGATCCCCTTGATTCTTCCCAAAGTTATCTTCCCATCTCCTTTTCTTATTGAACCCTTTTTGATCACCAGACTTTCCTTCTGTATTTGCACGAAGTTTTGCTTTGTCAGCCAAACTGTTTGCCAACCGAACCGTATGTTCGATGTCAGTGGTTTCGGTAGCAGTGATCAAATCCTGAATCTTTGATGGAAGTCCAGAAATGTACTGCTCAATCTTCTTATAATCGGGTGTAACCATGGTTGGGCAAAGAAGTGCCAACTCATGAAAGCGGTTGGTGTATTCAGATACTTCGTATCCCTTCGTCTTCAAATTATGAAATTCTATCTTCATTTTCTGAATTTCGCTCCTCGGGCAATACTTGGCTTTCATACGTTCCTTCAAATCTTCCCATGACATTGCATAAGCTGCATCAATTCCTACTGTAGTGGCGTACTCATTCCACCAGGTAAGAGCTTGATCTTGTAGTGTGCAGGTAGCATATTTTACTCTGCTATCTTCAGCGCAGTTACTAACACGAAATATGGACTCCAGTTTCTCGAACCATCGGATGAGTGCAATTGCTCCTTCGGTACCATTGTATATAATGGGTTTACATTGTTGAAATTCTCTGTAAGTACAACCTCTAGGTGTACCATTATTGTCATGATTATTGTTGGCGGCTTGAGTTGCAAAAGCTACTGCTATACTTTCTGCTACAATTCTAGCAATATCTGTTGCGTTCATTTCTGGTACTTCTTTGACGGCCGGATCCTTAAATATAAATAAAGAAATTGATGAGATACTACCACATCATACCATAACCACAATTCAATAGTTATGACTAAAAGAAGTGTAAATCAAGATAAAGATAGTAGATTTATTGGATAACAAACTTTGAGATATAAACATCTCAAGAATCCATTATTTTATCTAAAATTACATTTCCCGACATATACGCCGTAAATAGTAAGTAACTAGACAATATCTAATGTGACAGAGTAGATGGGGTTATAGTAGTGGCTCTCGATATAGCCTCAAACATAGCTTCAAATCTTGTTATCTTCTCCTGTAATTCCAACACGGTGTCTTCAAGACCATGTATCCTGAAGTGAGCTTCCTCCATCTCACCTTCCAGTGCGACTATCATATTATCTTGATTTTCCACCTTCCTCCGCAGTATGTTTGTTCTTTCCCTCAACTCCGTAATACACTTTTCTGCTCGGACTATGCATAGGACCAATGTAGGGACAGTGTCATGCAAAGGTTCCATAGTTAATGCAGGAATATTGGTTGGACCTTCAGCTCTTCTGAACTGGTCAGAGTTAAGGAGTCCTTCTTCAAATCTCCATTCCGCCAGAAATCTTGGTATAGCATTAATAGATCTCCGCAGCCGCTGAGCGGTTGGTTCAGGATGAGTAAGTCGAGCACGTCGTGACTGAGGGTGGTTAAACATCGGACATCTAGGCGTTCGGATCCTTCGTATTAAAGATCGAGGTGAGCTTGAAGGACCTTCCCCAGATGGATTTGAAAAAGTAAAAGTAGGCGTAGTGCTAGTAAAAGCATTAGTGGTGACAGTAGTGTTTGGTCCAGGACAAGTGCGTTATCAGCTTCTTCTCCAACGTGATCGGTCTCCTCCATTGGCTGATTTACTACATGACGAGGAGAGTCGGAGGGTTCAAGTACAGGTGGAGGTGATCGAGACGTAATCTCTTCCTCACGATCGGATAAGTATTCACTACGAATCCCGACATTACTCTGTTGCTATATATATATATATATATATATATATATATATATAATATATATATATATATATATATATATATAATATACATTAAATTATATATTCTAAACATATATAATCAAGTAGGGATTATTCATAAAATTATGCATGTATGTGGGTGTTGTTCTATATGGGGTTATAGTCTAGGTCCATCAATTTGCTACCTAGTTCACTATAACTTGGGCTCTGATACCAATCTGTCACACCCGCCCTAGACGGGGTATGACTTACATGGATTCACAACACAAGATATACTGAACGACACAAAACGTTGTCGTTTTAAAATACATTTATATAAAAGCATTGTTCACAAATTTATATTTACAATTTATGAAAGATATTATTCTTGAAAACATTTATTTAATATTAAACAATATTAAACAGTAGACAGAGACTTTAGCAAATTGACTTGTCTTTACTAGAGTCTGAGGGTAGGCCATGGTCCAGTATGTTGTATGCAGCGGAAAAATGTCCCATGTATAGAGTATCGTCTAGTTACCTGAGAATACATGCTAAAATACGTCAACATAAAGTTGGTGAGTTCCATAAGTTTTTCATATAGAAAATATAGTTTCACAAAATGTCAGAGTTCAGTGTGACCATTGCCTTACCGCAATGTCAAATAGTTATGATACAATATCAGCAAAGAGTATCATATGTTTTAATTAAAATATAGAGTATGAACCACAAGATTTAAAGTAACTATTTGATCACACAATGGATCAAATAGAATATAAGAGTAGATACTGTATACATCAAGTTCTAAGCTCATGAACCGAAACTAGACAAGTGTGTGTTTATTTGCCTCCAGAGTAGGTACCTTGTTCAGGGTTCCCTAAGCTTTCCAAATATATATGCATCCGTATCCAGTTGGTATGACCAACACGGATGGGGGTGCCTACCCTAATAGTACTATTCAATATACCCACGTTTATGTTACCATAATTAATCGTTCATGATGGTGAGGACTTTGAGTGAACAGAGCAACTTAGAATCAACCATATATACATTTCTGGAGTACTTGTGTTCATCATAACAGTAAAGAGTTTGTATTCTACCCCGAAGGTAAAATAAATAAAGTGGAGTTACAAAATATATATAATATATATAATTTTGTAAATATACATATAAGTATAACAAACAGTTTTATTTGCATGTATCTCAGCCCCAATATATAAAAGAGTTTGAAAAGGGGAATATGGAAACTCACATAGTATATTATATATCATATAGTTTTGCAATTGTTCTTCAAAGTTTCGTATATATATAACATAAAATAATTATTATGCATGTATCTCAGTCCCCGAAATAAATCATATAAAAGAATTAAAAAGGGGAATATGGAAACTCACCTTAGTGTTGTAGAAGAAAGATCACTTAGACGTACTTAATCTTGTGTGATTATCAGAGAGAAATTTAGAAGTGAATATATGATGGTGTGAGTTTTATAATTAAACTAAGGTCGCTATTTATAGAAAATAATTTTAGAATATGCTTTAGAATATGCCTTAGCATATTCTTTGGAATATGCCTTAGCATATTCTTTGGAATATGCCTTAGCATATGCTTTGGAATATGCTTTTTACCTTTACCATTTACAATTTACTTTTTACCTTTACTATTTACCGTTACTATTCATAGTAACTATTCACAGTCACTATTCATGAATACGATTTCTGGATACGGTTACTATTCACTGATACAGTACTATTCATGTACGTTACTATTCATAGTAACTATTCACGGTCACTATTCATGAATACGATTTCTGTATACGGTTACTATTCACAAAATACGGTACTATTCATAAGTACGGTTACTATTCACAATTACGGTACTATTCATAAGTACGGTTACTATTCATAAATACGGTACTATTCATAAATACGGTTATTGATAGTATAAGTATGAAAAAAAATATTTCCAAGCAACTCTCAAATAACTATTTGAGTTCTTGGCAATAATTGTCCATAATTTATCAAAAGAATATTTGTTCAGTTTATTTTGCCATAAAATGTTTGTTCATATTGTTTGATCTACAAAAATTTAAATAGTACACATAATAGTAAATTAATCAACCTGAAATTTTGGCGGTTGTCACACTAGGTGCTTCCAAAAACCTAGAACAAGTATAAGATCGGTCTATAAGCTACACGAAACACTTGCACTAGACCAGGCACACTTGTGCGCCGCACAAGACTTATGTGCGCCGCATGACACACGAAGTCGACACTTATGCGCCGCACAAACCAAACATGCGCCGCATAACTCACCCATATTCAAACAGAAACTTCACAACAATGACCCATGCGCCGCACAGAAGTTCTGTGCGCCGCACAAAACCACAAAACACCATCTGTGCGCCGCACAACCATTCTGTGCGCCGCATAACGGGCACCCATCTGAAACCCAATCTTCAAAAATTGCATTTGTGCGCCGCACAAAACCCCCATGCGCCGCACAAAGCTTAATTCGACCAAAAACCCCAACTTTGAACCCTTTAAACGATTATCCAACAATCCTCTTACTTAGATCCAACCTGGAGACTCAAAATTAACCTTCTTAAAGACATTATTAAGGACTCAAAACCATGGATCGTTCCTTTGATCCAATGCCACACACATCATTCATCAAATCCTTTGATTAATAAGAAATCGGTTAATGATTTGATCAAATAACCCAACCCAAACCCCATGGCCTGGATTAAAACTAATATAAGACTCTAAATAACAGATTTCAAACGGTAATTACCTATATTACCTGTATTTGATAAGAAAGATCCAAGATCTAAGCAACACACGATCAAGACGGCACCAAAACGGTTGAATCTTGGGAGGGAACTTGTTTGGGAAGAAGAGGGGTCGGCTAAGGCTTGTTTAGGGTATAAGTTTTCTGCAATTGACAACCTAATGACACCCCTTAACTCCCTAAACCCGTTTTTAACTTTCCTTCTATGTCAAAACTAGCCCCTAGGCTTCCTAATGCTTCATTATTGGTCACAAACTACTTTAATGACCATATACATCATTAATCCTTCATTAAATGTCACTACATGGACATTAATCTTCATATTACACACATTTATACTACATTAACATTTAGGCTTTCAAGTCTCACACATAACACACATTAACTACACATATGCATAAAATCTAAAATAAACTTAACGACACACACAATATTGACTTAACGGCATTAGTCAACTAGTAAAGAAAAGTTTGGGATGTTACAATTACCTCCCCCTTAAGAGGATCCCGTCCCCGGAATCTCATCATTAAGGAATAACTCGGGATATTTCTCCTTCATTACTGCTTCAGTTTCCCACGTTAAGCTTTCTCCATGGTTATGCTTCCACTTTATCAACACAAGGTCAATCACTTTTCGGCGTAACTTCTTTTGCTTTCTTCCAAGTATCGCTACTGGTTCATCTACTATTCTCTTCATTGGGTCAATACTCACATCTTTAATAGGAATCACACTTGACTCCTCAGCTAAGCATTTCCTCAAGTAGGATACATGAAAGGTGTTGTGAATTCCATCCAATTCTGGAGGTAATTCCAACTGATATGCCACATCTTTAATGCGTTTCAAGACTTTAAAAGGTCCAATGAAACGTGGACTCAACTTTCCCTTCTTTCCAAATCTAATAACTCCTTTCCATGGTGACACTTTCAGCATCACTAAATCACCAACATTGAACTCAATCGGTCTCCTTTTCTTATCTGCATAAGTTTTGTGAGTCCCTTAAGTTCGAGATGGTTAAACCAGGAATGTGTAAATACAACAAGTCTAATAATCACTAAAAAGGGACTAGTATTACTTAAATCTAAATGCAAGTATATAAATAAAGTAATACAAGACTTAAAGCAATAAACAAATAAAGTGGAACATTATGTATTGTTTCATGAGTATTTTATTTATGATGTTAAATAAAACACAAGGTTGTTGCGGAATCAAGATAATACAATTAAGTATGTATCCTAACAACCTATGAGTTACAAATGATCTATATTTGTCAAATAACTCTTTAGGATCGAGATACTTAAAGTTGTAAAGTATCCCTGTTTAAGATCGAGAGTATTTGGACAAATTCACTTCGATGCAAAATGAATGCTTAAAAGTATTTTTGTCAAGGAAATGACTTTGTATTTATAGGCAACAAAATTCACCAGTGAACTTTGTGCCGTACAAATATGGTTGCATACATTTAATGATCCGACAAGAACATTAAATGTATTGGATAAGGAATAAGGATAAAGTCACATCAAGTGCAAGTGTATCCTTTTATCCAACCACCTTAACACACGTATACTTTGGTAAAGAACAAGTGGATTGTTATTTGGAAAGTGTGTAAAGGGAAAAGTCAATCCTTGATATCAGTGTTCATACTTGTAGGATCTAGAACACTGACAATCCTCCAGTGTACAGATCTGGTAAGACTTTCCAGTGGACTCCGCCATTTGTTAAGTCTTCTTTCTTCAGACTTCAGTCTTTGACTTCAGTCAGATGTCTTCAGTAGAGTTGATCTGGACTGGGGTGAAGTCCAGTGAGCTCATCTGGAGAATACTCCAGATTTCCTATACAAGTATTTGCTCACTGGTCTTCAATTATTTCTGGACAAATCTTCAGAGGGACTCCAGATTCCAAGTCTGGAGTAGGTCCAGTAGAACGATTTGGACAGATCTTCAGTAAGGCTCCAGTAGTCGAGTCTGGAGCGATTCCAGTAAATCTGGACTAAATCTGGACCTAACAAGTTTTCTGTCTTTCTCTAGCCACACGTAAAGCTTCTTTAGCCACATTGACTTTTTCAGCCGTAACTTCAACAATTTCAGGACCGGTTAACTGCTTTTCACCGGGTTCCATCCAACAACTTGGAGTCCTACATTTCCTTCCATACAACATTTCAAATGGTGGCATTCCAATACTTGCATGGTGACTATTGTTGTAAGCAAACTCAATCATCCTCAAATGATCATCCCATGCTCCACCATATTCAAGTACACACGTTCTCAACATATCCTCCAAGGTTTGAATGGTTCTCTCACTTTGCCCATCGGTTTGAGGATGATAGGCGGTACTCAAATTTATTCTACTACCCAACTCCCGTTGAAGACCCTTCCTAAAGTTAGACACAAATCTCGAGTCTCGATCTGAAACAATAGATAAAGGAACTCCATGTTTCGAAACTACTTCATCAATGTACATCTTTGCCATCTTCGTTAAAGGCACATCTTGTCGGGTAGCTAAAAAATGAGCACTCTTCGTCAATCTATCTACAATCACCCATATCATATCATTCCCTTTCGGCGTTTTAGGTAGCTTCGTTACAAAGTCCATGGTAATATGATCCCATTTCCACTCGGGAATGTCCAATTGATGCAACAAACCATACGGCTTTTGATGGTCCGTTTTAACACGTGCACACGTCAAACACTTTGCTACAAAATGAGCTACTTCTCCTTTAATATCCGGCCACCAATAAATCGGCTTCAAATCGGCATACATTTTGGTGACACCGAGGATGAACCGAATATCTACTTCTATGGGCTTCCTCAAGGATCAATTCTCGGTTACCACCAAGCAATGGCACCCAAATTCGACCCCTTGTATGTTTTGAACCCACGGCTATTAGTCTCCATCACAAGACGTTTCTTCTTTCCAATGCTTTATTTGTCAATGTTATCCTTCATTAATGCCCTCGCTTGTGCTTCTTTAATTCGATCAAGTAACCCCGACTTGGCTTGAACTTGCATGCTCATCAACTTACAAGAAGAACTTTGCACCTTCCTACTTAGTGCATCCACCACTACATTGGCTTTACCCGGATGGTATTTGATTTCACAATCGTAATCCTTAAGTAATTCCATCCACCTTCTTTGTCTCACGTTCATCTCCTTTTGATTAAAGACATACTACAAACATGTGTAAGTCGTGGTGGAGGTGGTCGCCGTCGCCGGAGGATCATGGTGGTGGTCGAAGATGATGGTGGTGGTGGTGGTCGGAGATGGTGAAAAGTGAATGATTGAGATTTGTCCCTAATGGTCCCTAATTTAAGATGTCCCTAATTTAACGTTTCCCTATAGGGTTAAGTTATTGCGAGAACTATATATTTGTCGAGAACCATGAGAACTATAACACATGAGGGTAATTTTGTACTTTTAATATACAATTTAAATTAAAAACATTTAAATTACAAACCCCATAAATGTCTCGTTGACCACAACTATAAGTGACTAAGCGTACAAACATGGAAAATGATTAATCCTCCTAACTCATCCTCCTAATAATCCTCCTAATGCATTAACTCAATGCCAAGTGTAATCCACTAATTCTCTCCCATAACTTCATCCTTTGATTACACCATGTGTCATGATCATATTATTAGGAGGATTTTTTAGGAGGATGGATTAGGAGGATTAATCATTTTCCTACAAACATATCATCATCAACCATAACTTTGTGTTCTTATTTCTATTTTTTTTTTACGTGTAACACCCGTCGTTTAAAAATATGGGTTTTCAAAAACTTTTCACCTAACGGTGTTAAATTGCGGAAGAAAGGACCTTAAAAGTCAAAACCAATAAAACATTTTGGTTTCTGCATTTATTTGGTGTTACTTGTCATATCAAACAATAGTTCAAATGAAAACCCAACGGTTGCCCAACATAAAACAACCGTTCACACATCACTACATAAATTCGACATTAAACACGTAATGTAATGAATGTCTAAACAAAGCGTCTATAGGGTAGCTAAGGCTCCTGCATTGCATCTACCCAAGCTCACACGTCCTGCATCTAGATTCCATCAAGCTAAACCTGAGGGAACAACCACATTAAAGAAACAAGTGTTAGCTATAAGAATAGCTAAGTAAGATAACACTTAATTTAAAAGCATTTGTCCAATTAAAACAATCTTCATTATTAGACAAGTTCTTTAGGCACGTCACACATCACACAAATCTGCATAACAACTTTATATCAAATAGGATAATCATCCTAAATGTGCCTATCCTGCATTACTTCATTATCCACATATCTGCTTTCTACATTTCTGCTTTACTACGTTATTAACTGCATTAAGTGTGCTCTACATTGCACCCGACTTGATGGTTCACCGAAAGGCCACCCATCGTACGTCGTTAAGGAATGGCAAGCCAATCCGAGAGTAATCCAAAATCCTGAGGGGGTCAATCCTCCGTTAATTACTCAAACTGCGTGTGACCACGTTGCTAGGAGCCACCCAAGCAACAACTGCGTTAGCGTACTCATCCGGCTAAGACTTGTACGGGTTAAGCTTAACACTTTACTGCATCAAAGTTTAACGAGCTCGAACCTACGTTATTTAGTTTAGGTGACTGCATTACCTAAACATTTACTGCGTTACTGCTTATACGTTTTGGGCCCTTAAACGTGCAAGTGACATGGCAACCTAGCAAGTCTAGTGCACTAGGTGTTCAAGCCATACAAACATGCACACAACATACATCAACTTCATTAAACTACATCAACTGCATAGCGTCATACTACATTAAGCAATACTTCATTATACTACATAACTGCATAATAGATCACTACATTAGACAATACTTCATTCTTCTACCTTAGGGACTGCATTTCAGGTCTCATGGTCAACTACGTAATCCCATAATACCTCCCAAGTAACCCCATAAGCCCACATGCATTATAAGTTATCAATTGGAAGTATGTAAGTTTGAAACCTGCTTTTAGTTGATCCCCAGCGTGACAAAAGTAGTGTATCTTACCTGATAGTAGTGTATGCGCACAAACAAGTAGCTAATAATGCTTATCAGTACTTCCCGACACCTATCGCACATTAACATACAAAGTATAAGTCATTTAGGACCTTAAATAGACCCTCGTACGAATTTAAGACTGGCTACGTAAAATTCCAGAATTACACCTAACGAATTTAAACTTCGTACGAACTTTATCTTCGTTCGTTCTACTTTACGAAGATAACCTCCTTACGAAGATAGACCTTATCTTCGTTTGGTTCTTACGAACTTAAGTCACACGTTACGAAGATAGGCATTTAAACGAATTTAACTTCATTTTCGTTTTGTTTCCCAGTTTACGAATTTGCCAACGAATTTGTCTTCAACGAATTTAAACAACGAACTTCATCTTCGTTAGGGCAAACGAATTTAGACAGTATAAACGAACTTGGCATCAGTTTACGAATTTAAGCATATTTTCGTCCAGAAATCTAAAACGGCTAACTTCAATCAATTTTCCAGATTTTGATCGATCAAGGCTTCTTTCCAAACATGTTTTTGACCCCAGTAAACACATTTTGATCAACAAATCGGCTAAGGACTCGATTGACACCATTTTGAACGTTAATTTAATCAAAACACCATTAAACACTAATTCTTTGAAAACTCCTTTAAAACATCAGATTTGAATCCATCTAATTCGACCTTAGATCTCGAAAATACATTCAATGATTCAATAATTACCTGCTTGACTCGATGATTGATCAATTTCCAACACCAAAACGTTTGATCAAAACTCAATTAACGGCTTTAGGACTCCAGGAAGGGTTAATTACTTTGTTAATTGCTAATGGCTGCCAATTAACACTAGATTAGGGTAATTCTAACCTAAACCCGTTTTTCACTTTCCACCTATGTCAAAATCAGTCCTCGGACTTCTATATCCTTCATTATTGGTCACAAACTGCATTATTGACCATATACAACATTAGTCCTTCATTAAAAGGCACTACATAGCCTTTAAGCGACATTAAACACACTTTTATTCGTCATTAGTATTTAGACTCTCAAACCTAACTACTTTATCTACGTTAATCACACATAGCTACATTCAAATATTAAGTAAAGACTTAACAACACCCCAAATTGACTTAACGGCATTAGTCAAACATTACATAAAAGTTCGGGATGTTACAACCGTCAAATTAAATGTTCGCTTTATTTCATACAGTTTTTTTTTTATGGACTTAATTTTTTCCTTTTAGTTGTTTTTTGTTTAAATTCTAAATAATAAACTGATGGCTATGTAAAAAAAATTGACAATTAACTTAAAGTTTGGATAATACTTTTATGAAAAATTATTAATTCACATGTGTATACCTTATATATATCAGAGAAATTTTTCTAAAAAAAAGTGACATGTTAAGTGTATATGTGCAAATTAGAAGTGCACATGTGTACACATCGAAATGTAGTAAAGTCCTCACATGTGAACATGATACCAGTTTATATGTGCACATGTGCACACATCAAAATTTGATAATTACACATAAAATATTTAGAAAAACTAGATGAGAAAAAATTATTAATTCACTTGTGTACACGTCACATATCGAAGATAAATTTTAGAAAAAATGATATAATTACATGGGCATAATAAAAGGTATGATTAGACAAACCTCGAAAATGTAATATAGTCGTTACATGTGAACATGAAATCATACCAAATTATATGTACATAATTGATGTTCACATAAGATTATATTTGTTCACACGTATACATCATACACTAGCGATATGATTTTTTTTCTCTTTTTTAGCGTTATAGTTGAATTTAATTGTGATATTCATTTTATAAACACTTTTTTTTTTTTTTTTTTTTTTTTTTTTTTTTTTTTTTTTTTTTTTTTTTTTTTTTTTTTTTTTTTTTTTTTTTTTTTTTTTTTTTTTTTTTTTTTTTTTTTTTTTTTTTTTTTTTTTTTTTTTTTTTTTTTTTTTTTTTTTTTTTTTTTTTTTTTTTTTTTTTTTTTTTTTTTTTTTTTTTTTTTTTTTTTTTTTTTTTTTTTTTTTTTTTTTTTTTTTTTTTTTTTTTTTTTTTTTTTTTTTTTTTTTTTTTTTTTTTTTTTTTTTTTTTTTTTTTTTTTTTTTTTTTTTTTTTTTTTTTTTTTTTTTTTT
>CM067167.1:9089028-9189028 GCA_034093135.1 Erigeron breviscapus
ATTACCGTCGGTATTTTTCGTTTTTTTTGGTAATGTAATCCGGATTTTTTGTTTTCTATTTTTTTGATTTTTTTTTTAAAAATTATTTTTATGATACTATATTATTTTTTGTTGTTTGTGAACTTTAAAACTTATATTTTGTTATAAAATACTTATTTGGTATTATATTTGAGTGTATTATAATTATATTTTGATTATTTTAATTCGTTAAATTGTAACAACTTTTGCAACATTTTTATCAAAAAAAGAATTAAAATTAACCCTACCGGTAATACCGGTACCGGTTACCACACCAGTACGACTAAAATACACGTATTTAAGACATTGGTTAATACAATCAATTTAAATTATTCATTTAGGGTTCGTCTATCCACACATTACCAATTCAATAAAAACATTTACCATACAGTCCGTATGCTCTTATACTCACACTAACCAGAATAAACAAAACACCATACTCCTCGTATCAGTGTACACGGGCTAGGACTGAATCTGTCTGAAAAAAGGACTAGATATGTTAACGATCTGTTAACGACTGTCATAATCTGTTAACATTTTCGTTAGAAAAGGGACCAGATTCGTTAACAGATAGTGAGCCTGTTAACAGCCCGTTGGAAAGAGACCCACCAAGTAATACCATTCAGCCCATATACACTCATACACCCTGTTTGGTGGGTGTTTGCTAGCAAATGACGTGTTCATATAGCATGACCCTTAATTTAACTTACTTTTATAACCAAAAAAGGTTATAATAAACCTTGATCGATTTCAGACCACTTATTTATGTGTCAATCACTTTAGTCATTATACTTTATACTATTACGAGGTATATATATATATGGTATGGATATTTGGTAATATGTTTTGATTATAAGGAATCGTATTTTGATTTCTTTCTATATTGACAGTTTTCTAAATATATCATAAACTGGAATAGATTAAAAAGTATTACGAGTAACTAGTAACTATAAGCTAATGTTGAACTATAACGTTTTCATGATTAAATTTTAGAATCAACAATTAGAATAATAATTACTAAATACTAATAACAACGATTACCGTAGAGTCAATGAAACCTAAGCCCACATGTGAAATTTTAAAGACGCGATTCAATCCTTCGGGGTGTCCAGATCATGGGTGGATTAGGATGGTGGTATTGAATCGGCATCATAAGGCTCGTACAGAATGAATAGATGAGTATTTAATTGTGGTAACGGGGCTAGGGTTTCCGCATTACCCTTTTTCATATGTTAAAGATAATACTAATGATAATAATAATTTCAATACGAATAATGTATAGTCCTCACAGTAATAATTGTTATGATTTATAATCATGTAAAACTTAGCTCATCAATGGAGGTCTAACGAAGTTCACTATTTTTACGTTCATATATTTATTAGATTTAACCATTGATAGTACTTCGTATATAATTGTCACACAGTAACTCTACCACGCGAGATGACGGGTGAGCAGCCATAAAATTTTAAGAGGAATTTATCTGGACCGAAGGTTTTAGAATTTATGATAACAAATATTTACTCCGTTACATAAAAACGAGGTGGGATTAATATTACTAGTACATTTTTGTTGTAAAAATGAAGTCTTTCACATTGTATTTACAAATCACGTGTTATATATTTACAAATTTTTACAACTTATAAGTATTAAACATTATTTATTAAAGAAAGTATTTTATACAAAATATTGAAGAAGAAAAGGGGGTGTACAATACTAGATCCAGCATTTTGGTGCGTACATTGAAAACACCTAGCTAGCTTAATATTGTAGAGATAGACTCAATTGTTGATATGAAAAACGTACAACTAAGAACCAAATTCATGGATTGGCTTAAGAAGGAAGTTTTGAGTATTGTCACACCCGCCCTAGACGAGGTATGACTTACATGGATTCACAACACAAGATATACTGAACGACACAAAACGTTGTCGTTTTAAAATACATTTATATAAAAGCATTGTTCACAAATTTATATTACAATTTATGAAAGATATTATTCTTGAAAACATTTATTTAATATTAAACAATATTAAACAGTAGACAGAGACTTTAACAAATTGACTTGTCTTTACTAGAGTCTGAGGGTAGGCCATGGTCCAGTATGTTGTATGCAGCGGAAAAATGTCCCATGTATAGAGTATCGTCTAGTTACCTGAGAATACATGCTAAAATACGTCAACATAAAGTTGGTGAGTTCCATAAGTTTTTCATATAGAAAATATAGTTTCACAAAATGCCAGAGTTCAGTGTGACCATTGCCTTACCGCAATGTCAAATAGTTATGATACAATATCAGTAAAGAGTATCATATGTTTTTAATTAAAATATAGAGTATGAACCACAAGATTTAAAGTAACTATTTGATCACACAATGGATCAAATAGAATATAAGAGTAGATACTGTATACATCAAGTTCTAAGCTCATGAACCGAAACTAGACAAGTGTGTGTTTATTTGCCTCCAGAGTAGGTACCTTGTTCAGGGTACCCTAAGCTTTCCAAATATAATGCATCCGTATCCAGTTGGTATGACCCGTGATTCATGATTTATAAGTTTTAAATATAAAGTAGATAAAAGTGTGTTTCCCACTACTTCTTGGACGTTTCTAATGATAGATTTTCTTTATACTAGTAGTATATATTTATACCTTGTTTTAATCCTAGATTATCCATACGGGCTCCTATTGAGAAAATTCAAGTTTCTATAAGATCAGAAAATTAATATCTACCACTTTCATTTTAATAATTTTTACTCAACTAACTCCTGTGAGTGAGTTTTGGACGTTTATATTATAAGAATAAAGTATGAAAGCGATGTTTACTATTCAGCACTATTCACTTTTGAATTTATTCGGAAATCAGATTCAACGTTAGAGTTTAAATTATTTGACGTGGGTCCCACCTTTATATTATTTTATTTTATTACCTTTTTACAATTTACTTTCTACCTTTACTATTTACAATTTATTTTTACCTTTACTATTTAAAATTTACTTTTTACCTTTACTATTTAAAATTTACTTTTTACCTTTACTATTTAAAATTTACTTTTTATCTTTAATATTCACCGTTACTATTCACGTTCACTATTCACGTTCACTATTCATGATCACTATTCACGTCACTATTCACGTCACTATTCACGTTCACTATTCACGTTCACTATTCACGTTCACTATTCACGTTCACTATTCACGTTCACTATTCACGATTCACTATTCACGTTCACTATTCACGTTCACTATTCACGTTCACTATTCACGTTCACTATTCACGTTCACTATTCACGTTCACTATTCACGTTCACTATTCACGTTCACTATTCACGTTCACTATTCACGTTCACTATTCACGTTCACTATTCACGATTCACTATTCACGTTCACTATTCACGTTCACTATTCACGTTCACTATTCACGTTCACTATTCACGTTCACTATTCACGTTCACTATTCACGTTCACTATTCACGTTCACTATTCACGTTCACTATTCACGATTCACTATTCACGTTCACTATTCACGTTCACTATTCACGTTCACTATTCACGTTCACTATTCACGTTCACTATTCACGATTCACTATTCACGTTCACTATTCACGTTCACTATTCACGATCACTATTCACGTTCACTATTCACGTTCACTATTCACGTTCACTATTCACGTCACTATTCACGTTCACTATTCACGTTCACTATTCACGTTCACTATTCACGTTCACTATTCACGTTCACTATTCACGTTCACTATTCACGTTCACTATTCACGTTCACTATTCACGTTCACTATTCACGTTCACTATTCACGTTCACTATTCACCGTTACTATTCACGTTACTATTCACGGTACTATTCACGTTCACTATTCACGGTCACTATTCACGATCACTATTCATAAATACAGTTATTGATAGTATAAGTATGAAAAAGTATTTACAAGCAGCTCTCAAATAACTATTTGAGTTCTTGGCAATAATTATCCATAATTTATTAAAATATTTGTTCAGTTTATTATGCCATAAAATGTTTGTTCATATTGTTTGATGTACAGAAATTTTTAAATAGCACACATAATAGTAAATTAGTCAACCTGAAATTTTGGCGGTTGTCACATTCTCCCCCAGTTATTTAAATTTCGTCCCGAAATTTAGCACGTGTGGTTGGAATGTAAGGCTTTTTCGAACAAGTGAGGATACTTTTGTTTCATTTGATCCTCACGTTCCCAGGTAAACTCAGGACCTCGTTTTGAATTCCATCGGACTTTGACAATAGGAATTCGACTCTGATTCAACTGCTTGGCGTCTCTATCCATAATCTCTACTGGTTCTTCAACAAAGTGCAGCTTGTCATCCATTCAAAGTTCTTCCAGTGGAATAATTTGTGTTTCGTCAGACAAACACTTTTTCAAGTTTGAGACGTGAAACACATCGTGTATACGGCTAAGTTCTTGTGGCAGTCTAAGCCTATAAGCTACTGGACCAATTCTTTCTAGTACTTCGAAAGGTCCAATATACCTCGGGTTTAGCTTACCTCGTTTTCCAAATCGGATGGCTCCTTTCCAAGGAGATACTTTCAGCATAACCTTGTCTCCTACTTGAAATTCCAAAGGCTTTCTTCTTACATCAGCATAGTTCTTTTGACGATCTCGTGCTGCCTTTAATCGGTTTTGTATCTGTACAATCTTCTCAGTAGTCTCATGAATGAGTTCAGGACCTGTAATTGGACTGTTTTTCTTTACAGGAATTTTGTCACCTAATTCAACCCAACAGATGGGTGAACGACATTTTCTCCCATACAGTGCCTCAAATGGTGCAGCCTTGATGCTAGTGTGGTAACTGTTGTTGTATGAGAACTCACACAAAGGCAAGTGTTTTTCCCAACCATTCCCAAAATCAACTATGCAAGCACGCAACATGTCTTCAAGCGTTTGAATGGTCCTTTCACTTTGACCATCGGTCTGCGGGTGGTATGCAGTGCTCATATCTAACCGTGTACCTAAAGCTTTCTGTAGTGTCTGCCAAAATCTGGAAGTAAAATGACTATCCCTATCAAAAATAATCGAAATAGGTATTCCATGTCGTGATACTACTTCCTTTATGTACAATCTAGCCAGCTTGCTCGTTTTATCAGTCTCTTTTATGGGCAAGAAATGTGCAGACTTAGTGAGTCGGTCTACAATTACCCATATCGTATCACAACCATTAGCAGTCTTCAGTAACTTTGTGATAAAGTCCATGGCTATACATTCCCACTTCCACTGGGGAATCTCTGGTTGTTGTAGCAATCCAGATGGCTTTTGATGCTCTGCCTTCACCTTTGAGCATGTTAGACATTTGCTAACATAGGTGGCTATATCAGCTTTCATGTTAGGCCACCAGTATAATTCTTTTAGTCCATGATACATCTTATCTGATCCAGGATGTATCGAATATCTTGACTTGTGTGATTCGTTCATCACCAAGTTTCTTAAATCTCCATAGCTTGGTAGCCAAATCCGGTTAGAAAAATACCGGGTTCCATCGGGTCTAACTTCAAATTGCTCTTCCATCCCCCTCAAAGCTTCTTCTTTGAGATTGTCTTTCTTTAATGCTTCAAGTTGAGCTTCACGAATTTGGGAAGTAAGATGAGTATGAATGGTCATACTTAAAGCTCGTACTCGAAGTGGCTTTATTCTTTCTTTACGACTTAAAGCATTTGCTACAATGTTTGCTTTGCCCGGATGATAACGAATTTCACAATCGTAATCACTGAGCAATTCCAGCCATCTACGTTGCCTCATGTTCAAATCTTTCTGGTCAAAAATATGTTGGAGACTTTTATGGTCGGTGAATATAGTACACTTTGTACCATATAAATAGTGTCTCCAAATCTTTATAGCGAATATTACAGCTCCTAGTTCAAGATCATGAGTCGTGTAGTTCTTCTCGTGCACCTTAAGTTGACGCGAGGCATAGGCTATCACCTTATATTTCTGCATCAACACACATCCCAATCCTTGATGAGATGCGTCGCAATATACCACAAAATTATCCATTCCTTCGGGTAGTGACAAAATCGGAGCACTACAGAGCTTCTCCTTCAGCAGTTAAATGCTTTTTCTTGTTTATCTTCCCAGGCAAACTTCTTGTCTTTTTGAGTCAACGACGTTAAAGGTTGGGCTATCTTAGAAAAATTTTCGATGAATCTTCTATAATAGCCAGCAAGACCTAAAAATTGTCGTATTTCTGTTGGTGTTTTCGGTGCTTCCCAGTTCTTAATAGCCACTATCTTGGCAGGATCTACATGAATTCCTTGACTATCAATGACATGGCCTAAGAATTGTACTGTACGAATCCAGAATTCGCATTTTGAAAACTTTGCGTACAATTCTTCCTTCTTGAGTAGTTCCAAAATTTTCTTCAGATGTACCTCGTGCTCTTCTTTGGTTTTAGAATAGATTAGAATGTCATCTATGAATACGATAACAAACTTATCTAAATATGGTTTGCACACACGGTTCATGAGATCCATGAAAACTGCGGGTGCATTCGTCAAACCAAATGGCATCACTTCAAACTCGTAATGGCCATAGCAGGTTCTAAACGCCGTCTTGGGAATGTCTTCTTCTGAAACTCTAAGCTGATGGTAACCGGATCTAAGATCGATTTTTGAGTAACAACTCGACCCTTGTAATTGATCAAACAGGTCATCAATCCTAGGAAGTGGGTATCGGTTTTTAACCGTCAACTTATTCAACTCCCTATAGTCTATACACATGCGAAAAGATCCGTCTTTCTTCTTGACGAACAAGACTGGAGCTCCCCAAGGTGAGGAACTCGGTCGAATGAATCCTTTCTCTAAAAGTTCTTGCAATTGACTTGCAAGTTCTTTCATTTCGGAAGAAGCTAATCGATATGGTGCTCGTGCCACTGGTGCAGCACCAGGTACTAAGTCTATTTTGAATTCCACCTGCCGGATTGGTGGAAGACCAGGCAAGTCTTCAGGAAAGACTTCTGGAAAATCTCGTAAGATGGGTATGTCTTCAAGCCGTTTCTCCGGAGTCTTTTTCTCCGATATATGGGCTAGGATTGCCTGGTATCCCTTTCTGAGATACTTCTGAGTCTTCATACAAGATATAATGTTACATCGTACTCCATTCTTATCGCCTTGGATAATCAACTTCTCACCGTTTGCAATTGGAATTCGAACAACTTTTTCGTGACAGACTATTTCTGCTTTGTTTTTAGACAACCAGTCCATAACAATGATAATATCAAAGCTTCCTATTTCGAATGGTATTAGATCTATAGAAAATAATTCTTTTGCTAATTCTAAGGTACAACCTTGGATTATGCTTTCGACTTCGATCATTTTACCATTTGCTAATTCTACAGAATACTTAGCATCTAATGGGGTAGGTATAATTGAAAGCAGGTGAATAATTTTATTTGACACAAAACTTCTATCGGCACCAGGATCAAATAAAGCAGAGACACAATGATTATTCAGATGAAACATACCCGTGACGATGTTTGGGTCTTGGCGGGCTTCTCCCGCATTGATCATGAATGCCCTTCCTCGAGCATTGTTGTTGTTGTTGTTGTTGTTGTTGTTGTTGTTGTTGTTTCGATTGTTATTGTTGTAGTTGTTGTTGTTGTTGTTGTTGTTGTTTCGATTGTTGTTGTTGTTGTTGTTTCCGTTGTTGTTGTTGTTTCTCAGCTTTGGACATTTATTCCTGAAATGTCCTTTTTCACCACACTCATAACATCTTATTTTTGTTCCATTGTTGACAGTTGGATTAGGGATTCTACAATTCTTGGCCAGATGACCAATTTTCTTGCAATTATTGCATTATACTGTGCAAGGACCGGTGTGATGTAAAGTACACCTATTGCAATATGGCCTAGTTCCTATATAACCATTATTTGATGATGGTCCTGAGGTCTGAGCAGGTCTCTTTGTCTGTTGATCCCCTTGATTCTTCCCAAAGTTATCTTCCCATCTCCTTTTCTTATTGAACCCTTTTTGATCACCAGACTTTCCTTCTGTATTAGCACGAAGTTTTGCTTTGTCAGCCAAACTGTTTGCCAACCGAACCGCATGTTCGATGTCAGTGGTTTCGGTAGCAGTGATCAAATCCTGAATCTTTGGTGGAAGTCCAGAAATGTACTGCTCAATCTTCTTATAATCGGGTGTAACCATGGTTGGGCAAAGAAGTGCCAACTCATGAAAGCGGTTGGTGTATTCAGATACTTCGTATCCCTTCGTCTTCAAATTATGAAATTCTACCTCCATTTTCTGAATTTCGCTCCTCAGGCAATACTTGGCTTTCATACGTTCCTTCAAATCTTCCCATGACATTGCATAAGCTGCATCAATTCCTACTGTAGTGGCGTACTCATTCCACTAGGTAAGAGCTTGATCTTGTAGTGTGCAGGTAGCATATTTTACTCGGCTATCTTCAGCGCAGTTACTAACACGAAATATAGACTCCAGTTTCTCGAACCATCGGATGAGTGCAATTGCTCCTTCGGTACCATTGTATATAATGGGTTTACATTGTTGAAATTCTCTGTAAGTACAACCTCTAGGTGTACCATTATTGTCATGATTATTGTTGGCGGCTTGAGTTGCAAAAGCTACTGCTATACTTTCTGCTACAATTCTAGCAATATCTGTTGCGTTCATTTCTGGTACTTCTTTTGACGTCCGGATCCTTAAATATAAATAAAGAAATTGATGAGATGCTACCACATCATACCATAACCACAATTCAATAGTTATGACTAAAAGAAGTGTAAATCAAGATAAAGATAGTAGATTTATTGGATAACAAACTTTGAGATATAAACATCTCAAGAATCCATTATTTTATCTAAAATTACATTTCCCGACATATACGCCGTAAATAGTAAGTAACTAGACAATATCTACTGTGACAGAGTAGATGGGGTTATAGTAGTGGCTCTCGATATAGCCTCAAACATAGCTTCAAATCTTGTTATCTTCTCCTGTAGTTCCAACACGGTGTCTTCAAGACCATTTATCCTGAAGTGAGCTTCCTCCATCTCACCTTCCAGTGCGACTATCATATTATCTTGATTTTCCACCTTCCTCCGCAGTATGTTTGTTCTTTCCCTCAACTCCGTAATACACTTTTCTGCTCGGACTATGCGTAGGACCAATGTAGGGACAGTGTCATGCAAAGGTTCCATAGTTAATGCAGGAATATTGGTTGGACCTTCAGCTCTTCTGAATTGGTCAGAGTTAAGGAGTCCTTCTTCAAATCTCCATTCCGCCAGAAATCTTGGTATAGCATTAATAGATCTCCGCAGCCGCTGAGCGGGTGGTTCAGGATGAGTAAGTCGAGCACGTCGTGACTGAGGGTGGTTAAACATCGGACATCTAGGCGTTCGGATCCTTCGTATTAAAGATCGAGGTGAGCTTGAAGGACCTTCCCCAGATAGATTTGAAAAAGTAAAAGTAGGCGTAGTGCTAGTAAAAGCATTAGTGGTGACAGTAGTGTTTGGTCCAGGGACAAGTGCGTTATCAGCTTCTCCTCCAACGTGATCGGTCTCCTCCATTGGCTGATTTACTACCTGACGAGGAGAGTCTGGAGGGTTCAAGTACAGGTGGAGGTGATCGAGACGTAATCTCTTCCTCACGATCGGATAAGTATTCCACTACGAATCCCGACATTACTCTGTTGCTATATATATATATATAATATACATTAAATTATATATTCTAAACATATATAATCAAGTAGGGATTATTCATAAAATTATGCATGTATGTGGGTTTTGTTCTATATGGGGTTATAGTCTAGGTCCATCAATTTGCTACCTAGTTCACTATAACTTGGTCTCTGATACCAATCTGTCACACCCGCCCTAGACGGGGTATGACGTACATGGATTCACAACACAAGATATACTGAACGACAAAAAAGATCATGGACCGTCAAGAAAAGAAGCTCAAGAAGAAGACACCATGTGAAAGTAAGATGGAATGCTAGACGTGGAGCCGAGTTCACTTGGGAGAGAGAAGACCATATGAAGTCCAAGTATCCGCATTTATTTGTAAATTAGGGTTTTGTTGAATTTCGGGACGAAATTCTTTCAACGGGGGAATAATGTAACATCCGTGAATTTTGACCCGTTGACTTTTCGTGTAATATGACTAACAATTTAAGTTAATGAATTAATTGGGTCGTTTTGTGATTTTATGACTATGTGGTATATTAGTCGGGTCGTCGTATGTGTAGTCGGTACTTAATTGTGCAACTGGTGGTAGTGTGGTTGAAAGGGAAACGGGTCGGCCCGTGGGTAGTCCATGACCCACCAGCCCCCCCCCAAGACCCATTTCCCCCTTATCCTTTTCTCATTTCTCTCATCTCCCTCTTTCTCTTCTATTCTCTCTAGTGAAAGAAACCCCCCATCTAGTTTTCATTTTCTTCCATCTAAATTGTGTTTTGGAATTGCTATAATACAAGAATCGTAATCATCATCTTCTCATTGTCGCCATCTTTGAAGAATCAAAGGCCGAGTTCTAACATTTCACCCATTTTGACCTAAATTCGGATTTGAGCGCTAGAAAGAGTTTTGGTAAGTCTAAATCATCCCATTTACTTCTATTTATGTTCATTTACTTGTTTCTAGTTAATTTGGTGCAGTTGCAAGTCTTGAATCGAGTCGAATGGCGATTTTGGGTAATTAGGGTTTTGTTGAATTTCGGGACGAAATTCTTTCAACGGGGGAATAATGTAACATCCGTGAATTTTGACCCGTTGACTTTTCGTGTAATATGACTAACAATTTAAGTTAATGAATTAATTGGGTCGTTTTGTGATTTTATGACTATGTGGTATATTAGTCGGGTCGTCGTATGTGTAGTCGGTACTTAATGGTGCAACTGGTGGTAGTGTGGTTGAAAGGGAAACGGGTCGGCCCGTGGGTAGTCCATGACCCACCAGCCCCCCCCAAGACCCATTTCCCCCTTATCCTTTTCTCATTTCTCTCATCTCCCTCTTTCTCTTCTATTCTCTCTAGTGAAAGAAACCCCCCATCTAGTTTTCATTTTCTTCCATCTAAATTGTGTTTTGGAATTGCTATAATACAAGAATCGTAATCATCATCTTCTCATTGTCGCCATCTTTGAAGAATCAAAGGCCGAGTTCTAACATTTCACCCATTTTGACCTAAATTCGGATTTGAGCGCTAGAAAGAGTTTTGGTAAGTCTAAATCATCCCATTTACTTCTATTTATGTTCATTTACTTGTTTCTAGTTAATTTGGTGCAGTTGCAAGTCTTGAATCGAGTCGAATGGCGATTTTGGGTAATTAGGGTTTTATTTAGGGTTGGGACGATTCGGCATGATTTTGGTATTATGAATGGGTTTTGTGGAATGGGTTAAGTGTTATTAGGTGTAATAATGTGTATTCATACTTCAAAATAAGTTTCAAGTTCATACAAATCGAATTGGAGGTCGTTGGATCGTTTTCGGGTGTGTTTGGGTCGTTTTGCTGCACTTGCAGCTGCTGGTTCTGGATCTGCAGGTTGTCCCACTGCGGCGCAGTGGGAGGGTGGGAGGGCATAGTCCCCACTGCGGCGCAGTGGATTCCCTCGGCCATTCTTGCTCCTTAGCCCACTGCGGCGCAGTGGGCATGGTTTTGGCTCACTGCGGCGCAGTGGATACTTTCGGGGAGATTTTGCGCGTCAGTTTTAAAACGTTAATAACTTTTGATCCGTAAGTCCAAATAAGTTGTATGACCTATCGTTGGAATCGTAAGAGAGTCTAGTTTCTAGTAGTAACACTCCTTTTGTATGAATCTTTTGTCATTTCTAAAAAGGTCGAATCGAATGCGTCTTGTTCCTACTCGTTTAAGTTGTAAAGGCGTTTAGGGTTTGTGACTTGACCTAATTGTGCTAAACCAACTTGTTTATGATTGTAGAGTTGACATTATGGTATTATGATGTATAATTATAGGTTGTGGACGTGTGGACCCTGTTACTCGTTTGTAATCTTATTCTAGCTTCTTTGCCGGGCAAGGTGAGTTTCGTATCTCCCTACCCGCTTGGGATTCGGGCTGAAAAGTGTAAACCTGGCGTGTTACTTGTATTTATTGATGTATTGTTTGTTTGACTTGATTGTTGGATTGATGTGACGTATTTTTTGTTTGACTTGATTGTTGGATTGATGTGACGTATTTTTCGTTTGATTGACTTGGGTTGTGTTTTCGTTAAGTATTACTTATACATTAGGATAGACGTACATACATGGAAGTCGGTTATGCCTTCCTTTGGGTTTTAAATGTGGTGGGAAGGCTGCGGGTGACCCTATACATAAGCATCTGGGACTTCAAGAAAGTAGAATCCTCCGAAGTATATGTACGTATAGTTGGTTTATATTGTGACTAGTGGTTCACCTTGTTGGTTTATTGATCGTTGGCTTATGGTTGTCGTATTTTGATTGTTGGGTTATGTTTGAGGAATATTGGTTTGGTGGCACAGGTTCATGGTACATTGATTGTTGGGTTATGTTTGAGGAATATTGGTTTGGTGGCACAGGTTCATGGTACATTGATTGTTGGTTCATGAGCATGCATTTACATTTGATTGTAAACATTGCATACATTGTTGATGAGCCCTCGGCAGGGGATTGCCGACATCCTGGTGCATAGATGTATGCACCCGTTAGGGATGTAGTTCCTGACCCCGAGTATATAGACATATATATCTCGATGTTTTTGAGATACAGCCTTGTTCATTGTTATGACAGAAGGGTATCGTTGCATTGGTGACTGCGTTCACGCATAGGATAGGCATGTTGGCTTATTCATGCATTTGGCACTTACATTGACTCATACATCATTCGTGCATTCTCATTTCACTCTTACTTGTCTTGTGTAATCCTGTTGTTGGACGATATTGTGTTGCTTAGAGGCCCACTGTAAGTCATGCCTAGCCTCTACTCATATATTGTGATTATTGTTGGTGGTTCTTTATGGACCATACTACGAACTCACCAACCTTGTGTTGACTATGCTTAGTACACTTTTCAGGTAATCAGGTACTCCCCGGACGTGGTGTTTAGTTGCTTGCTTGCTGTCTAACCCGGACTTGGACTCATGGATCAAGGATTCATTGACCCTCCTTTTGCATTATACTTAGGATCGTTTGCCATCTTTGGATGTGTTATGTTAACGTTGATGGCTATTTGCTCCTGTTGTATTTTGTCACTTGTTTTGCTATGTTTTGGATTCACCGAATCGTTAATTGCATTTAGTTGTTCTATTGTAATTCCACCGGGTGCTGTATGATTTCCGTGACATTTCGAGCTCCGGCTTGGGGTGTTACAGAATGGTGGCCCATGCAGGTCGTAGAGAATTAGGCGGTTTGACCTAGACTACGGCTTAAGTTAAAACTCTTCATATAGCATGCATGGTTAGGAAATTCGTGTGCAATATGAATTTTGTGAATCCCCGTGTGAGTTCGTAGTCAAGACCATTTGTGTGATAGCTTAAATTCAATGTGATGAATGTGGTTATTATGATTTGTTGTTATTTGTTGAAGCTAATGTGATGATTTAGGGCAAAATGAAGGGATGCCATTAACTTAGTATAATATTGTGGCAACCCTAAAAGAACCCGATCAACTCTTTTATGGTTACCCGATATTATAGCAAGTTCATGACATCGTGGATTGCGCACGTGTGGCTTAAAGTATAATAAGGAACCGATATGCTTAATGGAAGTTGATTGGGTGGAAGGTTAGCCGTTGGTACACCTTGTATACATACCCGGTTGATAACTAGAGAGCATATCGAATTCGGATTATACTTCGAATCATTCGTGTTAGTTGTTTAATTACATGATGAAATGAACATGAGTACTTAATTTAATGATAAAATATGGCAATAAATGCAACGTGATGATATGATATGTAAACCCCCTTACGATTTTAACACTGTTGCCTTAGCATAATGTTATGAAATGAGTATGTGGTATTGGTATGAGAGCATTGACTACTTGTGTGGCTAACATGTGAGCATTTGAGACTAACTCTCGGGTCAACGTGTCACTTGTTTTGCTATGTTTTGGATTCACCGAATCGTTAATTGCATTTAGTTGTTCTATTGTAATTCCACCGGGTGCTGTATGATTTCCGTGACATTTCGAGCTCCGGCTTGGGGTGTTACAGAATGGTGGCCCATGCAGGTCGTAGAGAATTAGGCGGTTTGACCTAGACTACGGCTTAAGTTAAAACTCTTCATATAGCATGCATGGTTAGGAAATTCGTGTGCAATATGAATTTTGTGAATCCCCGTGTGAGTTCGTAGTCAAGACCATTTGTGTGATAGCTTAAATTCAATGTGATGAATGTGGTTATTATGATTTGTTGTTATTTGTTGAAGCTAATGTGATGATTTAGGGCAAAATGAAGGGATGCCATTAACTTAGTATAATATTGTGGCAACCCTAAAAGAACCCGATCAACTCTTTTATGGTTACCCGATATTATAGCAAGTTCATGACATCGTGGATTGCGCACGTGTGGCTTAAAGTATAATAAGGAACCGATATGCTTAATGGAAGTTGATTGGGTGGAAGGTTAGCCGTTGGTACACCTTGTATACATACCCGGTTGATAACTAGAGAGCATATCGAATTCGGATTATACTTCGAATCATTCGTGTTAGTTGTTTAATTACATGATGAAATGAACATGAGTACTTAATTTAATGATAAAATATGGCAATAAACGCAACGTGATGATATGATATGTAAACCCCCTTACGATTTTAACACTGTTGCCTTAGCATAATGTTATGAAATGAGTATGTGGTATTGGTATGAGAGCATTGACTACTTGTGTGGCTAACATGTGAGCATTTGAGACTAACTCTCGGGTCAACGTGTCACTTGTTTTATAGAAATGGAAAGACCAAGAAGGGTCCGAACAAACTATAGGGCTGAAGAAGAAGAGCCTCAACCGGAAGCTCAACCGGAAGTACAGGGAGGTAGAGGTCGTGGTAGAGGCCGTGGTAGAGGCCGTGGTAGAGGCCGTGGTAGGGGTCGTGGTAGGGGTCGTGGTAGAGCTCCGTGGAGGTAGAGGCCGTGGTAGAGGTCGTGGTAGAGGCCGTGGTAGAGGCCGTGGTAGGGGCCGTGGTAGGGGTCGTGGTAGAGCTCCTGAGCCAAACTTGGCTGAGGTAATCGCTCAAACGGTTGAGGCGTGGTAGAGGCCGTGGTAGAGGCCGTGGTAGAGGCCGTGGTAGAGGCCGTGGTAGAGGCCGTGGTAGGGCCGTGGTAGGGGTCGTGGTAGAGGCCGTGGTAGAGGCCGTGGTAGAGGCCGTGGTAGAGGCTGTGGTAGGGGCCGTGGTAGGGGTCGTGGTAGAGCTCCTGAGCCAAACTTGGCTGAGGTAACCGAGTACAGGGAGGTAGAGGCCGTGGTAGAGGCCGTGGTAGAGGCCGTGGTAGGGGCCGTGGCAGGGGTCGTGGTAGAGCTCCTGAGCCAAACTTGCAGGCGTGGTAGAGGCCGTGGTAGAAGCCGTGGTAGAGGCCGTGGTAGAGGCCGTGGTAGAGGCCGTGGTAGAGGCCGTGGTAGAGGCCGTGGTAGAGGCCGTGGTAGGGCCGTGGTAGGGCGTGGTAGAGCTCCTGAGCCAAACTTGGCTGAGGTAAGCAGACGGCCGGAAGCTCAACCGGAAGTAGAGGCCGTGGTAGAGGTCGTGGTAGAGGTCGTGGTAGAGGCCGTGGTAGGGCCGTGGTAGGGGTCGTGGTAGAGCTCCTGAGCCAAACTTGGCTGAGGTAGAGGCCGTGGTAGAGGCCGTGGTAGAGGCCGTGGTAGAGGCCGTGGCAGGGGTCGTGGTAGGGCCTGGAAGCTCAACCGGAAGTACAGGGAGGTAGAGGCCGTGGTAGAGGCCGTGGTAGAGGCCGTGGTAGAGGCCGTGGTAGGGGTCGTGGTAGAGCTCCTGAGCCAAACTTGGCTGAGGTAATCGCTCAAACGGTTGCCGGTATCATGCCAACCATCATTGCTCAAGTCACGGCAAGTCTTGGGCAAAATAATGGGCCTCAAAACAACGAAGTCCCAGAAAACGCAAACAATGAAAATGATCAACCTCAAGCCGAAGAATATGAGGAAGAAGAACCAAGGGGAGTTAATATCGGAATGCCCTTGAATAACCAATATGGTGGGTACCGAGCCACAAGCCATCCAAAAATTTGTGTTGGGCTTGAACCCTCAAGTCCGATCTTATGTTAACTCAAACATGCCTACTTCCTTGGCTAATGCGGTCAACCAAGCCGGGAGTGTGACCGAAGATCTTTTGAGGAGTGGTGTTTTGAGCAAATCCTCGTCAAACAAGAGGAAGGAAGTGGGTGAGTCTAGCGGAGTAAGGAAAATGGGGAAGTTTGACCCCAGGAATGTAAATAGGGGTAGGATAATGGCGGCGGTGGAACCGGCTAGGAGGGCTTATACCGGGCCTCATCCTTTCTGTGGGAAATGCAACAAGCATCATCCCGCCCATAACCAATGTGGTGCATGCTTTAATTGCAATCAAGTCGGGCACCTCTCCCGAGATTGTAGAGTTCCAAGAACGGGCCCAATGAATGCGGCTCCTATTCGGGCCGTTCCTCCTCAAGGCAACCAACGAAGAGGGGAATGTTTTGAATGTGGTAGCCGTGACCACTATCGTAATAATTGTCCTCGATGGGTGGGACAACAAGTTCAAGTAGCCGTCCACCCCAACCAACTACAAATGGTCGGGCCTAATCAAAACCGGGGACAACAAGGCCACCAAGTGCAACCACGCGGCCGAGCCTTTGCGGCAAATGTAAATGAAGCCCGCAACGATCCCAATGTAGTAGCAGGTACTTTCCTCTTAAATGGTCTCTATGCAACCGTCTTATTTGATTCCGGGGCCGATTATAGCCTCGTGTCTACTAACTTTGTGCCTTTGATTGATGTGCATCCTTGTGCTCTAAACTATGTGCTTGACATTGAAATGGTAAACGGGTCACTAACTAGAATTAGCCAAATACTCCGTGATTGTGTTTTGACCTTGGAAGACGTTGACTTCTTCATTGACCTTATGCCTCTTGACATTGGTAGTTTTGATATTATAGTGGGTATGGATTGGTTAGCGGCGGTTAATGCGACGATTGATTGTGGTGAGAGAGTTGTTAAGATACCTTTGGCCAACGGTAGAATTGAAGACCGTTCCTATTGTTTGTGAATTCCCCGATGTTTTTCCGGATGACTTACCGGGATTACCTCCAACTCGTGCGCTTGATTTTCGTATTAGTCTTATTCCTGAAGCCGCGCCCGTAGCAAAAGCTCCTTATAGACTAGCTCTAACCGAAATGCAAGAGCTACAAACTCAACTCAAGGAACTCCAAGAGAAGGGTTTCATTCGCCCTAGTCAATCTCCTTGGGGTGCTCCTGTTCTCTTCGTCAAAAAGAAAGACGGATCCTTCCGAATGTGTATTGATTATCGGGAATTGAACAAGCTCACCGTGAAGAACCGATATCCTCTCCCTAGAATTGATGACTTGTTTGATCAACTTCAAGGAGCTAAGCACTTCTCAAAGATCGATCTTCGCTCGGGTTATCATCAACTCCGGGTACATGAAGATGACATTCCCAAAACGGCTTTCCGCACAAGGTATGGCCATTTTGAATTCACCGTAATGCCGTTTGGGTTGACCAATGCACCGGCGGTGTTCATGGACTTGATGAACCGGGTGTGTCAACCATATTTAGACAAGTCCGTTATTGTGTTCATTGATGACATACTTGTATACTCGAAGACAAAGGAGGAGCATGTTAAGCACTTACGCGAAGTGCTTGAATTACTAAGGAAGGAGAAGTTGTACGCGAAATTTTCCAAGTGTGAGTTTTGGTTGGAAGAGGTCCACTTCCTTGGTCACGTAGTGAGCAAGGATGGTATTCATGTGGACCCAAGCAAGATTGAAGCGGTTAAGAACTGGAGAAGACCCGAAACGCCATCCGAGATCCGTCAATTCCTTGGATTGGCGGGTTACTATAGAAGGTTTATTGAAAATTTCTCCCGTATCGCACAACCACTCACCCTTTTGACTCAAAAAGATAGAAACTTCGAATGGGGCGAAAGACAAGAGAACGCCTTCCAAACACTTAAGGATATGCTATGTGATGCTCCTATTTTGACATTACCGGATGGGATAGAAGATTTTGTGGTTTATTGTGATGCTTCGGGGCAAGGGTTGGGTTGCGTTCTTATGCAAAGGGGTAAAGTCATCGCTTATGCCTCTTGACATTGGTAGTTTTGATATTATAGTGGGTATGGATTGGTTAGCGGCGGTTAATGCGACGATTGATTGTGGTGAGAGAGTTGTTAAGATACCTTTGGCCAACGGTAAAATTCTTAGGGTTCAAGGCGAAACCTCCGATTCCCCAAATTCTAAAGTCTTTAGTGCTACCACCACAAAGGTAGAATTGAAGACCGTTCCTATTGTTTGTGAATTCCCCGATGTTTTTCCGGATGACTTACCGGGATTACCTCCAACTCGTGCGCTTGATTTTCGTATTAGTCTTATTCCTGAAGCCGCGCCCGTAGCAAAAGCTCCTTATAGACTAGCTCTAACCGAAATGCAAGAGCTACAAACTCAACTCAAGGAACTCCAAGAGAAGGGTTTCATTCGCCCTAGTCAATCTCCTTGGGGTGCTCCTGTTCTCTTCGTCAAAAAGAAAGACGGATCCTTTCGAATGTGTATTGATTATCGGGAATTGAACAAGCTCACCGTGAAGAACCGATATCCTCTCCCTAGAATTGATGACTTGTTTGATCAACTTCAAGGAGCTAAGCACTTCTCAAAGATCGATCTTCGCTCGGGTTATCATCAACTCCGGGTACATGAAGATGACATTCCCAAAACGGCTTTCCGCACAAGGTATGGCCATTTTGAATTCACCGTAATGCCGTTTGGGTTGACCAATGCACCGGCGGTGTTCATGGACTTGATGAACCGGGTGTGTCAACCATATTTAGACAAGTCCGTTATTGTGTTCATTGATGACATACTTGTATACTCGAAGACAAAGGAGGAGCATGTTAAGCACTTACGCGAAGTGCTTGAATTACTAAGGAAGGAGAAGTTGTACGCGAAATTTTCCAAGTGTGAGTTTTGGTTGGAAGAGGTCCACTTCCTTGGTCACGTAGTGAGCAAGGATGGTATTCATGTGGACCCAAGCAAGATTGAAGCGGTTAAGAATTGGAGAAGACCCGAAACGCCATCCGAGATCCGTCAATTCCTTGGATTGGCGGGTTACTATAGAAGGTTTATTGAAAATTTCTCCCGTATCGCACAACCACTCACCCTTTTGACTCAAAAAGATAGAAACTTCGAATGGGGCGAAAGACAAGAGAACGCCTTCCAAACACTTAAGGATATGCTATGTGATGCTCCTATTTTGACATTACCGGATGGGATAGAAGATTTTGTGGTTTATTGTGATGCTTCGGGGCAAGGGTTGGGTTGCGTTCTTATGCAAAGGGGTAAAGTCATCGCTTATGCCTCTCGGCAATTGAAGGTGCATGAGAAGAACTACCCGACACATGATTTGGAATTGGGGGCGGTTGTGTTTGCTTTGAAGTGTTGGAGGCATTACCTCTATGGCACCAAATGTGTGATTTATACCGATCACAAAAGTCTCCAACACATCTTCAACCAAAGTGAATTGAACATGAGGCAAAGGCGTTGGTTAGAGCTATTTAGTGATTATGATTGCGACATCCGTTATCACCCGGGCAAGGCAAATGTAGTAGCCGATGCCTTGAGCCGAAAGGAGAGAGTGAAACCAAGACGGGCTAGAGCTATGAGCCTCACGGTAGGGCCAAGTATTCGTGATCGGATTATTGAAGCCCAAATCCAAGCCACCCTACCGGAAAACTTTGGAAACGAAAACCTAGATGGCATGGAGCAACTATTTGACCGAAAGAATGATAATGGGCTTTACATGGTGGAAAGACTTTGGATTCCTATATTCGGCGATTTAAGAACGCTTATTATGAATGAAGCCCACCTATCACCTTATTCGGTCCATCCCGGGTCGGATAAGATGTACTTTGACTTGAAGGAATTGTATTGGTGGCCGGGCATGAAGCGTGATGTGGCTAAGTATGTGAGTGAGTGCCTTACTTGCTTACAAGTTAAGGCCGATCACAAGAAGCCACCCGGATTGTTGGTGCAACCGGTGATGCCCGAATGGAAGTGGGAGCATATTTCAATGGACTTCATTACTAAACTACCGAAGACAAGAAGCGGCCGTGACACGATTTGGGTGATAGTAGATCGGTTAACGAAATCGGCTCACTTTTTAGCCATTCGTGAAACCGATAAATTTGACACTTTAGCTCGTTTGTACATCAAGGAAATAATATCTAAGCATGGAGTGCCGGTTTCTATCATTTCCGATAGAGATGCCCGTTTCAAATCAAAATTTTGGGAAGCCTTTCAAAAAGCCATGGGTACTCGACTTGACATGAGCACGGCGTTTCACCCTCAAACGGATGGGCAAACCGAGAGAACCATTCAAACACTCGAAGATATGTTGAGGGCGTGTGCAATTGATTTTGGTGGAAGTTGGGAAGACCATTTGCCGTTAGTTGAGTTTTCATACAACAATAGCTACCACGCTACTATTCAAATGGCACCCTTTAAGGCCTTGTATGGTAGGGTGTGCCGTTCTCCTTTAGCTTGGGCGGAAATTGGAGAGAGTCAACTTATCGGGCCGGAAATTGTGATTGAAACTACCAAGGTAATATCTCAAATTAAGGAGAAGTTGCAATTGGCCCGTGAACGTCAAAAGAAGTATGCCGATGTGAGACGAAGACCGTTGGAGTTTGAAGTTGGTGAATTTGTACTTTTGAAAGTGTCGCCTTGGAAAGGCGTCGTACGATTCGTGAAGCGGGGAAAACTTGCACCAAGGTATGTTGGTCCTTTCAAGGTTCTTGAACGGGTTGGGAAAGTTGCTTATCGGCTAGAATTGCCCCAAGAGCTTAGTGGTGTGCATGATGTGTTCCATATTCTCTCATCTCTCTCTTTCTCTTCTATTCTCTCTAGTAAAGAAACCCCCCATCTAGTTTTCATTTTCTTCCATCTAAATTGTGTTTTGGAATTGCTATAATACAAGAATCGTAATCATCATCTTCTCATTGTCGCCATCTTTGAAGAATCAAAGGCCGAGTTCTAACATTTCACCCATTTTGACCTAAATTCGGATTTGAGCGCTAGAAAGAGTTTTGGTAAGTCTAAATCATCCCATTTACTTCTATTTATGTTCATTTACTTGTTTCTAGTTAATTTGGTGCAGTTGCAAGTCTTGAATCGAGTCGAATGGCGATTTTGGGTAATTAGGGTTTTGTTGAATTTCGGGACGAAATTCTTTCAACGGGGGAATAATGTAACATCCGTGAATTTTGACCCGTTGACTTTTCGTGTAATATGACTAACAATTTAAGTTAATGAATTAATTGGGTCGTTTTGTGATTTTATGACTATGTGGTATAGTAGTCGGGTCGTCGTATGTGTAGTCGGTACTTAATGGTGCAACTGGTGGTAGTGTGGTTGAAAGGGAAACGGGTCGGCCCGTGGGTAGTCCATGACCCACCAGCCCCCCCCAAGACCCATTTCCCCCTTATCCTTTTCTCATTTCTCTCATCTCCCTCTTTCTCTTCTATTCTCTCTAGTGAAAGAAACCCCCCATCTAGTTTTCATTTTCTTCCATCTAAATTGTGTTTTGGAATTGCTATAATACAAGAATCGTAATCATCATCTTCTCATTGTCGCCATCTTTGAAGAATCAAAGGCCGAGTTCTAACATTTCACCCATTTTGACCTAAATTCGGATTTGAGCGCTAGAAAGAGTTTTGGTAAGTCTAAATCATCCCATTTACTTCTATTTATGTTCATTTACTTGTTTCTAGTTAATTTGGTGCAGTTGCAAGTCTTGAATCGAGTCGAATGGCGATTTTGGGTAATTAGGGTTTTGTTGAATTTCGGGACGAAATTCTTTCAACGGGGGAATAATGTAACATCCGTGAATTTTGACCCGTTGACTTTTCGTGTAATATGACTAACAATTTAAGTTAATGAATTAATTGGGTCGTTTTGTGATTTTATGACTATGTGGTATAGTAGTCGGGTCGTCGTATGTGTAGTCGGTACTTAATGGTGCAACTGGTGGTAGTGTGGTTGAAAGGGAAACGGGTCGGCCCGTGGGTAGTCCATGACCCACCAGCCCCCCCCCAAGACCCATTTCCCCCTTATCCTTTTCTCATTTCTCTCATCTCCCTCTTTCTCTTCTATTCTCTCTAGTAAAGAAACCCCCCATCTAGTTTTCATTTTCTTCCATCTAAATTGTGTTTTGGAATTGCTATAATACAAGAATCGTAATCATCATCTTCTCATTGTCGCCATCTTTGAAGAATCAAAGGCCGAGTTCTAACATTTCACCCATTTTGACCTAAATTCGGATTTGAGCGCTAGAAAGAGTTTTGGTAAGTCTAAATCATCCCATTTACTTCTATTTATGTTCATTTACTTGTTTCTAGTTAATTTGGTGCAGTTGCAAGTCTTGAATCGAGTCGAATGGCGATTTTGGGTAATTAGGGTTTTGTTGAATTTCGGGACGAAATTCTTTCAACGGGGGAATAATGTAACATCCGTGAATTTTGACCCGTTGACTTTTCGTGTAATATGACTAACAATTTAAGTTAATGAATTAATTGGGTCGTTTTGTGATTTTATGACTATGTGGTATAGTAGTCGGGTCGTCGTATGTGTAGTCGGTACTTAATGGTGCAACTGGTGGTAGTGTGGTTGAAAGGGAAACGGGTCGGCCCGTGGGTAGTCCATGACCCACCAGCCCCCCCCAAGACCCATTTCCCCCCCCCCCCCCCCCCCCCCCCCCCTCTCATTCTCATTTCCCCCCCCCCCCCCCCCCCCCCCCCCCCCCCCCCCCCCCCCCCCCCCCCCCCCCCCCCCCCCCATGACCCACCCCCCCCCTCCCCAAGACCCATTTCCCCCTTATCCTTTCTCATTTCTCTCATCTCCCTCTTTCTCTTCTATTCTCTCTAGTGAAAGAAACCCCCCATCTAGTTTTCATTTTCTTCCATCTAAATTGTGTTTTGGAATTGCTATAATACAAGAATCGTAATCATCATCTTCTCATTGTCGCCATCTTTGAAGAATCAAAGGCCGAGTTCTAACATTTCACCCATTTTGACCTAAATTCGGATTTGAGCGCTAGAAAGAGTTTTGGTAAGTCTAAATCATCCCATTTACTTCTATTTATGTTCATTTACTTGTTTCTAGTTAATTTGGTGCAGTTGCAAGTCTTGAATCGAGTCGAATGGCGATTTTGGGTAATTAGGGTTTTATTTAGGGTTGGGACGATTCGGCATGATTTTGGTATTATGATGTATAATTATAGGTTGTGGACGTGTGGACCCTGTTACTCGTTTGTAATCTTATTCTAGCTTCTTTGCCGGGCAAGGTGAGTTTCGTATCTCCCTACCCGCTTGGGATTCGGGCTGAAAAGTGTAAACCTGGCGTGTTACTTGTATTTATTGATGTATTGTTTGTTTGACTTGATTGTTGGATTGATGTGACGTATTTTTCGTTTGATTGACTTGGGTTGTGTTTTCGTTAAGTATTACTTATACATTAGGATAGACGTACATACATGGAAGTCGGTTATGCCTTCCTTTGGGTTTTAGATGTGGTGGGAAGGCTGCGGGTGACCCTATACATAAGCATCTGGGACTTCAAGAAAGTAGAATCCTCCGAAGTATATGTACGTATAGTTGGTTTATATTGTGACTAGTGGTTCACCTTGTTGGTTTATTGATCGTTGGCTTATGGTTGTCGTATTTTGATTGTTGGGTTATGTTTGAGGAATATTGGTTTGGTGGCACAGGTTCATGGTACATTGATTGTTGGTTCATGAGCATGCATTTACATTTGATTGTAAACATTGCATACATTGTTGATGAGCCCTCGGCAGGGGATTGCCGACATCCTGGTGCATAGATGTATGCACCCGTTAGGGATGTAGTTCCTGACCCCGAGTATATAGACATATATATCTCGATGTTTTTGAGATACAGCCTTGTTCATTGTTATGACAGAAGGGTATCGTTGCATTGGTGACTGCGTTCACGCATAGGATAGGCATGTTGACTTATTCATGCATTTGGCACTTACATTGACTCATACATCATTCGTGCATTCTCATTTCACTCTTACTTGTCTTGTGTAATCCTGTTGTTGGACGATATTGTGTTGCTTAGAGGCCCACTGTAAGTCATGCCTAGCCTCTACTCATATATTGTGATTATTGTTGGTGGTTCTTTATGGACCATACTACGAACTCACCAACCTTGTGTTGACTATGCTTAGTACACTTTTCAGGTAATCAGGTACTCCCCGGACGTGGTGTTTAGTTGCTTGCTTGCTGTCTAACCCGGACTTGGACTCATGGATCAAGGATTCATTGACCCTCCTTTTGCATTATACTTAGGATCGTTTGCCATCTTTGGATGTGTTATGTTAACGTTGATGGCTATTTGCTCCTGTTGTATTTTGTTACTTGTTTTGCTATGTTTTGGATTCACCGAATCGTTAATTGCATTTAGTTGTTCTATTGTAATTCCACCGGGTGCTGTATGATTTCCGTGACATTTCGAGCTCCGGCTTGGGGTGTTACATCTTACCTTTACTATTCAAAATTTACTTTTTATCTTTAATATTCACCGTTACTATTCACGTTCACTATTCACGGTCACTATTCACGATCACTATTCACGGTCACTATTCACGATCGCTATTCATAAATAAATTCTATCCATTAAACTGAAGATTCATACAAATTGTATAAGTGACATAATAAATTTAAGTGTGTTTTGCTAAATAAAGTTCTATCCCATTAAACTGAAGATTCATACAAATTGTATAAGTGACATAAGGAAATTTAAGTGTGTTTTGCTAAATAAAGTTCTATCCCATTAAACTGAAGATTCATACAAATTGTATAAGTGACATAATAAATTTAAGTGTGTTTTGTTAAATAAAGTTCTATCCCATTAAACTGAAGATTTATGCACATTAAATGCAATCATAAGGAAATTTAAGTGTGTTTTGCTAAATAAAGTTCTATCCCATTAAACTGAAGATTCATACAAATTGTATAATGCAATCATAAGGAAATTTAAGTGTGTTTTGCTAAATAAAGTTCTATCCCATTAAACTGAAGATTCATACAAATTGTATAATGCAATCATAAGGAAATTTAAGTGTGTTTTGCTAAATAAAGTTCTATCCCATTAAACTGAAGATTCATACAAATTGTATAAGTGACATAATAAATTTAAGTGTGTTTTGCTAAATAAAGTTCTATCCCATTAAACTGAAGATTTATGCACATTAAATGCAATCATAAGGAAATTTAAGTGTGTTTTGCTAAATAAAGTTCTATCCCATTAAACTGAAGATTCATACAAATTGTATAATGCAATCATAAGGAAATTTAAGTGTGTTTTGCTAAATAAAGTTCTATCCCATTAAACTGAAGATTCATACAAATTGTATAATGCAATCATAAGGAAATTTAAGTGTGTTTTGCTAAATAAAGTTCTATCCCATTAAACTGAAGATTCATACAAATTGTATAAGTGACATAATGAAATTTAAGTGTGTTTTGCTAAATAAAGTTCTATCCCATTAAACTGAAGATTCATACAAATTGTATAAGTGACATAATGAAATTTAAGTGTGTTTTGCTAAATAAAGTTCTATCCCATTAAACTGAAGATTCATACAAATTGTATAAGTGACATAATAAATTTAAGTGTGTTTTGTTAAATAAAGTTCTATCCCATTAAACTGAAGATTTATGCACATTAAATGCAATCATAAGGAAATTTAAGTGTGTTTTGCTAAATAAAGTTCTATCCCATTAAACTGAAGATTCATACAAATTGTATAATGCAATCATAAGGAAATTTAAGTGTGTTTTGCTAAATAAAGTTCTATCCCATTAAACTGAAGATTCATACAAATTGTATAATGCAATCATAAGGAAATTTAAGTGTGTTTTGCTAAATAAAGTTCTATCCCATTAAACTGAAGATTCATACAAATTGTATAAGTGACATAATAAATTTAAGTGTGTTTTGCTAAATAAAGTTCTATCCCATTAAACTGAAGATTTATGCACATTAAATGCAATCATAAGGAAATTTAAGTGTGTTTTGCTAAATAAAGTTCTATCCCATTAAACTGAAGATTCATACAAATTGTATAATGCAATCATAAGGAAATTTAAGTGTGTTTTGCTAAATAAAGTTCTATCCCATTAAACTGAAGATTCATACAAATTGTATAATGCAATCATAAGGAAATTTAAGTGTGTTTTGCTAAATAAAGTTCTATCCCATTAAACTGAAGATTCATACAAATTGTATAAGTGACATAATGAAATTTAAGTGTGTTTTGCTAAATAAAGTTCTATCCCATTAAACTGAAGATTCATACAAATTGTATAAGTGACATAATGAAATTTAAGTGTGTTTTGCTAAATAAAGTTCTATCCCATTAAACTGAAGATTCATACAAATTGTATAAGTGACATAATGAAATTTAAGTGTGTTTTGCTAAATAAAGTTCTATCCCATTAAACTGAAGATTCATACAAATTGTATAAGTGACATAATAAATTTAAGTGTGTTTTGTTAAATAAAGTTCTTAAGGTTGTAGGTAAGGTACATAAAATAATTGTAAACTTACTATAAAATTTAAAGGGTGGACTTTTGATATGATCTGCACAACGTTTATGCACGTTAAGTGCAGCCCTAAAGATTGTATTTAGCATTTTTTTTAAATTTAAAACAAATAAATGTAAAAAATAAAAATAAAATAATGCATATCCCATTAAACTGAAGATTCATACGGAATGTATAACATTTTATACGTAAACAAAAAAATTTAATAGAATGCATTAGTCATTCAAATACTTATAATGAATTATTATATAATGGTTATTATATATGTTTGTCTATGTGTGAGCACAACTGCACAAGTATAATACGAGTATTAGTTTTAGAAATTAAAGTAAAATAGAAGGCCAGCTCATCCCAGTTTAGGAGAGGAAAATTACATCACTGCGTAGGATGGGGCACAAGGTCACTGTGCGAGTCTGTAGAATAGGGCTAACAAGGGGTGAAGTGAGAACGACCACATCTTCTTCTGCTAATATATATGCACCAAAATGAATATATAAAATGTAAAAAAATTACCTAAAATATTAATGTCAAAACTCCTGCTACCTAACGACCTATACTTTAATTTGCATTTAGAAAAAAGGATCCATTTTAATATGCTGAATTTTCATTTTAGAGGTAATGATACGGTGGAAAAGATTTGATGAAAAGCTATAACATCCATAAAGTGACAAAAGAAAAAAAGTGATGGGGCACAAAAACTAAAGGAGTGTGATGATGGCCAATGACCCAATTTTCTTGACAAAAATGGCAGGATAAAAGTTTGCCAAATGTTCCCTTCAAGAAAGTGACCATTTCCAACTCTTGCTTTTCTTCTACACTTTCCATCTCTTTGTCATCTTTCTACCTTGGAATGTGTGTTTGATACCCTTTGTTTCCTCTCTCACACACAAATCCTTTTACACACATTTGTCCAATTGCTAGATTTCTTTTCATCATTATCAACATTTATCCTATGTGTAATAACTTCACTGGGATAAGTGGGCAAGATCGAGACTTAAGTATATAATCATTTGTCTTATTGAAAAAATATAACCAAAATTTTAAAAGTGTATAATCATTAGATAATAGTGTCTTAACAATATTATCTTTCATTTTAAAAAAGTGTGTTAAAAAAAATATATTAAAGTTAATATACTATTTTGATAGACATCTTCCTAAAGCGTTTGTAATGAAGAGTGGTGCGGAAGGCATGCCATGAAAAAAACATATCAATTGTCCTTGTGTTAGCTCAATGTTTTTGAAGACAAATTAAATTGTTGTCCATGAAAATTATACCCAAAGAGATAATACTTTTTCATACAAAATTTGTGATATATATATATAATAATAACAACGATTAAGGATTCGAAGAAAAAACACATGATGCAAGAAATGAGAAGAGACATTTGTGTTGCATTTCAGAAGTTTTGTGTCATCTACAACCAAATGAAAGATGAGGAGAGATTGAGCTAATTAGAGAGACCTTGACACCGTGAATCATGCATTGGAGTTGTATGAAGCTAAAACGGGACAACCTTATAAATGGCTCAACATCTTCAGGTTGGGACGAAGGAAACGTTCAAGGGATGCGGACGATGGTTTCTATCAGACCAACCAATGGATCTTGCTGAAGCTGAAGACGATGGTTCCACGCCGACCAAGATAAAAGCCAACGCAATTCAAGTATAGGGGCTTCGAGATCATCTTCATTGGGCAATATTTGTCAAACACTTTCCGAGCAAGTAACGTGGAAAATTCGACTCGTATGTCGACTTTGTGAGAAAAAGACACCAATATGGCAATATGGTATTTTGTTGTACTTATTTTCATTTATTGTATTATTATTTTAATTATTCTATCAACTACTTTTTTTATATACTATTTTATTTATGTTTTTAGAGTATTTTATCTCGTTTAAAATGTAATGTAATGTTTATTTTATTTTAATAATTTTTTTTTTAATTATCTAAGTTTGTTATGTTATTACTAAAAAAAACTAAATAGGCTATATATTTTAATATAAAATTAAAAATATTGTACGAAGTAATTATTGTTACGAAAGTGATGTGGTTGCCTGGTTACCTTGGTTTAATTAACATAGGTATAGAATGAATATGATGAATGCCCTTTTATTTCTTTGAATACAAACTATCCAAATACTAATTTGAATATAAATTAATAATACCTTTTTGTTCTAATTTTTACTCTATAAATTTAAGTACCAAAAACAAGAATTCAAAGCCTGGAGAACAAACAGAATGATCGATCTCCATCTTTAATATAATCATCAAACCAAAGCTAGCTTAGAAGGCAAATTTGGAGAACCATTAATTTTTGATTTCCCCCTTTTTGTAATTTAATGATTTCATCAATTAAATTGTGGTTGTTCCAACCATGGCCAAAACCCCGATTGATCTTCCATACCAACAAATATGTTGCTAAAACATTCTTCCTTGATGGCGGTTGATTGATCGAGTTTTTGGCAATGGAGTTGATGTTCTGTCGGCCTTGATGATGAGTTGTGAAAAAGCTGATAAGCCACATTATTGGTAGTGTTAGGCCTACCGATATTCGATGATGGAAAAAGATTAGGGATTGGCTGCTGTTGGTTTTGATGGTGTGATGATAGAGAGCTATCGGTGGCCGGCGTTCTTGAGATGTCTAGCTTGATTTCTGAGCTGTTTTCACTTCTGTTGCTAGAAGAGCCTTCTGTTTCTTTAACGTTTAGGTTGATTAGTTCTGTTGACTCCTTATTTTTAAGTGCCATTATCTGCAAACAATTTTAATTTGATGGTCACTTAAATAATCATTAACAAACTAAACTGTAAATATTAGGGACATAACGATCAAGTTTTCAACAATCTCAATGTGACAATTTTTTGGCATCTTTCCAACCTTTCTAAATGCATCACTTGGATCATTATCGTTATGGGCAATATGTAAAGATTGTATATTCCTTTTTTCAAAAAAAACTTTTTTTCGTGAAAGTTGTGAATTACTCGTGAATTGAATTTAGAGAGATCTAGCATATGTTAACCGGGTTCGCACTCGAGATCTACCTCACAGAATAGATCCCCAATTTACACTCTTCGATGAAAAACCTTTATTATTAAGAAATCCATGAAAATAACTCACATAAGCCCACAATAAGGGAAAATTAGATTCCTATGCCCACCCCATTTAATTTGGTTATTCTAAAAAATGTTAATCAATTAAAGTTTCAACATATATATACCGTTTCCAGAAAGTAATTTTTATAATTGTAATATTTAATACTCTTACTATACTTATTTAGTTATTTTATCTTCTATATATCATTTTAAGTTATTGTAACTTATAAATTAACTTAAATATATCACGGGTATGGACATGAAAAAAGCTTTTTTTAGCTATTAGATTAGCTAAAAGTAATGTCTCAAAGTTCCTAAGTCAAGGCACCGGAAAAATTTACTATATATGGATGAGGAGGAAAAGAGAGTGGGATGTAAAAAGTATATATGTGGTATTATAACGATTATTAGATAGATAAATCATTTTTAGCTGATCTTTTATCCATGGTTCATGTGGTATCAGTGATAACTTATCAACCTATAGATTATAGCGTTCTAGTTTTATGATGCATAGTCTGTAAATACGTTTGTAAATTGTTTACTTACCTTTAAAAACAAAAAAATCATTTCTAGCTAAAAACCATGTATGATAAGTGGTGATAACTTTTTTGTGATCACCTAAAATTTGTAAGTTATCAGTCTTGGTAGCTAGATACGGCATCAAAGTATTGATAATAATTAATTACCTCAGCATGCAGTTTATGATTTTGAGATTGAAGGGAATCATTCTCAGCTTTAACAGCTTCAAACTGTCTCTTAAGGGCATCATAGTCTTTTTCCAACTGTTTAGTCTTCCATCTAGCTCTTCTATTTTGAAACCAAATTGCAATCTGTCTTGGTTGTAGTCCAAGTGCTCTTGCAAGCTGCATTTTTCTCTCAGGTTCAAGCTTATTTCCCAACTCAAAGTTCCTCTCAAGTGTCTTCACTTGTTCCATATTTAATCTTCTCTTTTTTTCTCCTGCCAAAAGTTGTGATCCATCATCTGATAATTCATCCTCTCCATTCATGTGATTTCCTTCTTGATCACATCCATCCATGTTGTTCATACCCGAAAATGACATGGATCTTTTTCCCAAGAAACATGCAACACCTATATGTAACAAATTAAATCATCAATTATCTAATCAAAATTTTATACAGACTATATTTGAGGGAGGAATGATGTAAACATGCAAACTAAGAGAGATGAGAGATGTAAGTATCTAAAACCTTGGGTGGTAGTGCAAGCTTGTTGAAGAATTGGAGAAAGAGAAGTAGTGGCATGATGGTCATCTTCTTGGGAGGATTGTAACATGAAATTATTGGAGAAAAAGGCCATCCCACTGCAACTCATCAGCTATATAAGCTAGCTACACACCTTTGATTAATTATATGACCTGTGTCAATAATTCATTGTGGTCTCATCATCATCATGTGTTTTAATTAGAGGGAGAAAGCAAAGAAAGTTCTAGAGAGAAATTAAGAGGGAGGGAGAGAAGGAGATGTATTGTGCTAAAAGAAAGTATAATGGAGAGACTATATATGACTCACACCTTTAGGAAATTATAAGCAACAATATATATATATGTTACTATCAAATTTCACCATATATGTATATATATTCTCCAATAAACAAGATATAATGCTGAGGTGTTAACATCTGTTTTGTCACTTAACAATTATCGTTATAAAAATATCAATTCGTTCATTCTAGTCTAAAAGATTTTTATTTTTATTTTTTTAACCTGTAAACTAATTAATAGAAGGCAAACCAATATTTCATTATCAATAAAAAAACGTGTTTATGTTTGTAGAATCTTTTGGAATTACTTACTTCTTCTGATTAGTATATTAATGCAAGTTGTAAATTTTATAGTATACGTTATCAGGATCATTTCTGATCTAAATTGATGTCTAAGACATGGCATGTGTAAAATGTTTAAAAATTAATCAATGACGAGGTTAGTTATTACTAATTAATATCTACTCCTGGAAAATACTTAGGTGAATGAATATTATAATGTAAAGACAAATGGGGAGCAAATATATATAGGCTACTATACATGATTGGATCCTATGCCAGATGATCGATCGATAGATCATGGGTACGTACAGTTTAATTATGTCTCTTTCTTTTCTTTTTCTTTCATGTGGTAAAGACTTTAGTATATACCATTTGATATTAAATAAAAGAGTTATGTATATCATCTGGACCATGAAAACGAATACAAGTATATATTCTTGTTATTCAATTCATGGATGTTTAATTTGGAACAATTCATTGAGATAAAGAAGAGTGATTTCTATCAGAGCTATTTGTAGAATCGATTCTTTAGCTTTGATTGCCTAATTAATCGTCATGTTATACTTATTGTGGCAGTTATTCCCAAACTATTTTATATCCACCTCAAAGTGTTTAATTCTCTACATAAGTTTTCTTTTCTAGAAACATTTATTTTTGTAAAAACGACAAATTAGTTGTTAACAATCAAATACCCACAAGTGACATCTAAGCAGACAATATGCAAACCTGCAATACAAGCAAAGGAAACCGTTAAGGATCGGATACCAATTTGAAAGAAATACCCCTTGAAGAGACTAGAACCTAAAATCTCCTTAAAAAGAAAAGCTTCTCCCCACGCTGCAACATATGGGTACTCAATCTTTCTGGTAAGTTTGGTTTAATTTTTCCTGGAAACATTTAAACCACTCGAAAACTTTTAAAACATTTGGTGATATCATGGGAGTGGAAAATGAATTAATTTTTATATCTCCAAAATTCTAAACTGTTGCCTGATCTACCACATTTTCTTTTCCTTCCGAGACTGATAATTTCAATGGAATATTGAAAGATTCTGGATTCTAATTTTATTTTTTTTTTTTAATTTTGATATGATGTGTTACCATATTCCTACAAAAACCAGAATAGGGCACACAATGCACGACGACCAAATGAATAGTTGGGTTGGTGCTTCATCAAACGTCGACTTTGTATAGTGGTTTGTGGTAAATGTATCAAATGGAAGAAAAAAAGAAGTTAATTACAAATAATGTCCATGTGGTTTGTTAGAAGTTGTATGTTTCATCGTTACCTTTCATAAGTTATGTTTTTCATCCTTTGATTTTTGACCTCCGTTCATTAATATTGTATTTCGACATTATCTTTATATATATAACAAAAACTCAGCTAAACCATCAAACTGTCGACATTATATTAATAGACGACGAGTAGATAAACATTTTCGTAAATATTTTGGTACCAGTTTTCTTTTTGATATATATATTTATATTAGGATTTACGAGTTTTTTTTTAATATTTTTAATTTTATCTTAAATATTTCGAAAACAATTTGTGTATTTGATACGGGATTAAATCTGGTTCACAATAAAATTAAGAAATTCAGTAGTGTGGTAGCTATATACATATACATATACATATATATACAAATATTAAACATGGCTAGAGTAATAGACTTCTAATTGTAACCAGAGAGCTAATACAAAAAAAAATTAGATTATACATTAGTAACAATAAATATTAGTAATTAAAAATCGTATTCTCATATCCACTTTATTTTACCATATTAATTAATTTAATGGAAGTATGGTGATAAGAGGGACAGGCATTGCCACCTGATCCACCAACACATATCATGCACTTCATCACCATCCTTTTCTCGCATATAACATATAATCTTTATTTCGCGATGTTTTTTCTTCTTCAAAGATCTTAAGTAATTAATGACTTCATCATACTCATAGGAGATTGATGAGTTTTTACAATCACAAATGATAGGATTTTTTATTTTTATTATATACGAGTAAAAAAAAAATACTAGCTAGCGAAATACATATTATAAAAGAAACATGGTCAAAAAAATAATAATATTTGTGTTACAAGAAATTCGATAGCTAGTGATGATAGTGTTATTGTTGATAAAATGCCACCATCGAATTTTCTTTGTTAGAAAGTAACAATTTTGTGACATCTTTACAAAAATATAGATCAACTAGCCAATATGGTTGAACAGTTTTTGGGATTCAATTATAGATACATTTTTAAAACATTGCTTGGAATACGAACTTCGGATACTATTTGTTTCTTAAATGTTGTACATGGTGGCGGTACACACATCGTTTCTAATAAGTCTCAAACAAGACCGAATCAGTATTAATTGGGACTAGTTTCTTTCCTCTTTTGAAGGTCATAATTTTTTTTAAAAGGAAGACACTTTCATGAAAACCATGGATGACTCCTTAATTAGTTGGTACTAACCTCCAATAGTTAATTTGGTATCTTGATGTGCACTAGTCTACTTTATACAAGTTTGGAGATTCACCAAAAGGGTTTTTATAGGTTTATAATTATTATGTATTGCAAGATTTAGTGAAAGAAAGGATGTGGGGTTCACACGTCACTATCCAACATCCAATACTTGCATGGATGTCTTACATCTACATACATGAAAATTATGGATTTGGTGTTGAAGCTAGACTTGGTTAAAACATTTATCTTAATTAGATTATGACCAACATATATATAAAAACTAAGAGTTAGTTTTATGTTACTTTTCTTTATTTATGTAATTTGACATCTCATATAGATACCAAGAATTTGATGCAACTAAAAAACATTAATATTCTTAATATTCATTAGACAACAATAGCTTATTATTACTATCAATCGATGCGTTAATAGACAGACAACGAAATTATACCGTTTTGATATCTCCGTGTGTAATATAAAATTGTTTAGAAATGTGATACATAGATAAAATAAGAAGGATGGGTTCCACATATCTTGTTATGGTGACTATAGTGTAGGGTAATATTTGATTAAAATTAATGGCTACAAGTCAAGATGTCCCTATCTACACACATGACTTTATTGATTGGGACATATTACCATTGGAATGGGGTGGATCCATGTCCAATCCTCCTCCTTATCTTATACGCTATTAATATATACGAGTATTAACATTAATATTTGAATATTACATGAAATATAACCTAATTAATCTAAGTTACTTATTTATAAACTGATCTACTGTCACAGTGTCACACATTACGTAAGAACGATTCTAGTGTTTCTTTTTATTAACTTTAAGGGGGTATTTGGTACAATGGAATGGAAAGGGGGGAAAGGGAATGAAAGATTTCTCATGTTTGGTTGCAATGAAGAATGAGAAAGAGAACCGAGAAGTGGGAATCGATTCCATTCCCTCCATTCTCTATAAATTGTAGAGAATGGATGGGAATGAAAAAAAAAATAATTTGTTTTAATGATGTTATATGTATTAAATTTAATTATTATTTAAATTTTTATATTTATCATATATTCATTCTCTGCTTGTACCAAACGACGGAATCTATTCTCTTTCCAAATACTCATTCTCTTTCCCACTATATTCATTCTCTATTACATTTCCATTCTCTTTGATTCACTCCTACCAAACACCCCCTTAAGCGCTTTCATCATCCATTTTACGTCAAATATATATGCATGATATATATTTTAGTTGTATTCATGTCAAGATAATATACAACCCCGCGAATTTATATACCGATAAACTAAATCTGCCATACAACCAAATTAAATGATTAGGTTATGCTATATTAAATGATTAGTAATCATCAATATCACACAAATTTGAAATAAGGAAATGAGTACACAAATGAAAAAAAGGCATAAAAAGGGAGGTGGATCTTGTGCATCACATGCTCCTATGGCCATGCTTCTGTTGTATCGGTAAAGAGCATTGCAATAGAATATGCAACTATTTAGTAGATATACGCACATCACTAGCTAGTATATATTTAGATATAATATAATAATAATAATAATCTAATTAAAGAGAATTGCAAGAATAATAACGTTATGGAACTTCGAACACGACAGTGTGATTTTGAACTCTTCCCCTCCCTTCTTATTTCTCGTAACAAAAACGCCTTTTTGTAGTTTGTTCTCATGTCCGCAAAATTTGTTATAAAAATTTGTTTTAATGATGTTATATGTATTAAATTTAATTATTATTTAAATTTTTATATTTTTCTATATTCATTCTCTATTACATTTCCATTCTCTTTGATTCACTCCTACCAAACACCCCCTTAAGCGCTTTCATCATCCATTTTACGTCAAATATATATGCATGATATATATTTTAGTTGTATTCATGTCAAGATAATATACAACCCCGCGAATTTATATACCGATAAACTAAATCTGCCATACAACCAAATTAAATGATTAGGTTATGCTATATTAAATGATTAGTAATCTATATATAAACTAAATCTGCCATACAACCAAATTAAATGATTAGGTTATGCTATATTAAATGATTAGTAATCATCAATATCACACAAATTTGAAATAAGGAAATGAGTACACAAATGAAAAAAAGGCATAAAAAGGGAGGTGGATCTTGTGCATCACATGCTCCTATGGCCATGCTTCTGTTGTATCGGTAAAGAGCATTGCAATAGAATATGCAACTATTTAGTAGATATACGCACATCACTAGCTAGTATATATTTAGATATAATATAATAATAATAATAATCTAATTAAAGAGAATTGCAAGAATAATAACGTTATGGAACTTCGAACACGACAGTGTGATTTTGAACTCTTCCCCTCCCTTCTTATTTCTCGTAACAAAAACGCCTTTTTGTAGTTTGTTCTCATGTCCGCAAAATTTGTTATAAAAATTTGTTTGCGTTTCTACTTTTTTTTTTCTTATTTCTTTTTTTTTATATATACTTATTATTATTGTTAAAAATAAATTTGAATACACGTTGCAGACATCAAGTGGTTCCTAAGTCACTATCAGATTAACAAGAAAACACTGACGTCAACCAAGGAAACCCACATGGGAATCAGTTTTCCATTCATTTCTTTCTGTAATTGAAATTAGAGTATATTTTGTAACAAAATTTTCTCTAGATTTGATGGCTTGTGTCGGCTGTCGTAAATTTTTCTTATCTAATTTTCTGCTTAATATATTGACATTCTTTATGTTTTGTATATATTATTTGATTTTAACATATTACATGTTATGGTTATAATTAAAATAAAACAATTTTATATTAAAGTAAAATAAATAAATAGTCATTTTTCATAGCCGAAAATCATTGTGTATTACATCATCAAACTCTACATCATGTATATATTTGGCTCTATGAATCTTCATGCATCAGGTTTATCATGATTCAACGGACAAAAGTTTATTTTATTTGTTTCATTTTAATACATGTTTTACAATAAACCAACCTCTATTTAAATATAAAATTCGTTAAATTCAATTACTGGAAGTGAGATTTTAGTTAAGCCGCATTTATCCAAGTCAACAAAAATATAATATGTTCTAAGATGTTATGTTATAAAATAACATGAAATATGTTTGATGATATACACTTAAATAAAATATGATGTGTGGATTACCTCCTAAACTTCTTTGCACCTTCCCTCCTCATATATTGTCTCAAATAAATAAGATTACGACAACTAACGATCAATAGATGAATTGATATATAAAAGAAATTAAGACATTGAAATCTATAGTTTAATTCTTAATGTGAGCAATATGGTCACAAAAATGACAATTGGAGTTTTTTTTAAAAATAACTAGTTTCTAAAGTTAAATATATGAAAAGCATGATGTCGAGCTTAAATTTATGATTTTAAAAAAGCAAAATTTACGACAGCCGACACAAGCCATCAAATCTAGAGAAAATTTTGTTACAAAATATACTCTAATTTCAATTACAGAAAGAAATGAATGGAAAACTGATTCCCATGTGGGTTTCCTTGGTTGACGTCAGTGTTTTCTTGTTAATCTGATAGTGACTTAGGAACCACTTGATGTCTGCAACGTGTATTCAAATTTATTTTTAACAATAATAATAAGTATATATAAAAAAAAAAGAAATAAGAAAAAAAAAAGTAGGCCCATCACTAACTCTGTCCATTTTGGAAGCTTTCTGCTACTTGCTTTCTCCTCTCTCCATCACTTCTTTAAGATGCTTTTTCAGATTTGGATTTGGATTCATTGTATTCTTCTTCTTTTTTTGGAGTATTTCTTTTTACACACTATTTTTGATTTGATTCTATTTCTAACTTAACAAATCCGCCATCATACTTACATATTCGTTTTCAATTATTATCATTATTGTAATATATACAGTATACTTATCTTACTTGACATTGATTGAGCTTTTTTACTAGGATTTCCTACATGGAAGTTATCCTCGTACATGCATTTCCAATATGATTGAAGGCAATACCACATGCTAGGGGAATGAAATATAGATATACAGTTTGGTTTACGACTATTGGGCTTAAGGTCTCCAAATATAATGAACTATACGTGTATATACTGTGTAATGAACTACTCTTGTATTCATTATATGTAATAAACTTTCAAATTTCGGTTATTTTATATAACCGGGTATATGTATCAACCGTATAAGTTGTCACGTCCATTTTCATGTTGTCAGTTTGGAAGCTTTTAATTGGCCGGGTATATCTAATAACTAGGATGTGAAAACTCATTACATACAATAAACACCCGAATAGTTCATTACACAACATAAACATTTGTGTGTAGTTCATTGCATTCCAAGACCTTAATCCAAGAATATTTGGTTGACGGATTTGGGATCAAAATTTGTGAACGAAACCGATAGATTTAGAACCCACCAATGGGGTGGATAGGAGACATGATTGCATAGCAAGACGAATCCTCTGTAATTCCATGTTCCTATTCTGTTTTGATTTCCAAAGCATATGGGAAACTTTGGGCTCATAAATTAAGAGAAAACGAAGTTTTTCTATGGAAAACTCTCTCTGTAATTACACGCAACCTTTCTTTCTTAGCTATGACACCTGAACTTTTCAGTCCTTAGTTTCACTATCCTGTGAATTTGAATAAATTATAGAATACATGAAGGAGCTTGATCAAAAGTTGCAAACTAAGATATAGCCTAATTGTGTTGCTTAACGTTACCCACAAGTCTGAATAATAAAGCTTAGTGTGTAGACCTATCCATCCAATACACAAGCACACACAACATAACGTAGACTGCCCGTGAAAAACAAATATTTGAAGAGTTCTGAAGGGTCACAAATAATACACAGAGGTAATGAATACATGGGAATGGGTATAGTCGTATAGATCCTATGTTGAGATAACAAAATTTTCAAGAATTTAACCGGATATCCTAAAGCTAATTATACTCTTTGGTGTAAGCGCTATTGTATCTACATTAAGGTACAAATTAAATGAACTTGGACAACAAGCTAAGTGTTTGTAAAACCATGTGTAGGAGTTTCACCGAACTAGTACATTTTGGTGGTGCCAAAGTAATATGTACGGGTTGGTAGGATTATCTTACCGAGGAGGGATGGTTGTCATCCAAAGTGGAAACCAATTGGTTTGTAGGAACTACTGGAAGTTGTAAGCCTTAAAGTTGCGATTATGCAAGCAGCAAGGGCACTAAAAGAGGCAAGAACAAATGCTGGTACGTTCCCTCCACCAAATAATGCATCCCATGGGCCCGCACCAAGTGACACAATCATCTGCAGATTAGGGGTACCAAAAGTTAGACAATCTTTTCAAAAGCAAAAAAGTTCACACTTTGAACCAGCCAATAATTAACAGGGCAGAAGTATCGCTATTATACAAATTGGACAGAATGAAATACAAATTAATTAAGTGAAATTACTGCCACTCAAACATGACGAAATAAAAATCTTTGAAGGAAAGCAGATGTTATACTAAATTGATTTATATAATTATGTATGATCCTTTGATCTTCGTACCATTAATAAAATAGCTTGATCCAATACACTAAAAATATCCACAGTGGCGAAGTCAGGATTTCAAGTCTAAGGTTGCTGAATAGTTTTCATAAAACTAACAAGGGTAAAATTGAGTATATGAGATTTTAAGTGTACATTTTGTTGGGTTACCAATTACCTTTAAACTAAATAAATTCATAAAAATAGTACTAGAAATAAACAGTTTTATAGACACTGTGGGGTTGTCACGACCACCCTTGCCACCACATAGCTCCGCCACCGAATATTCATATACATTAATTACACCAAGAAGTGAAGAAAGTGATCCATCTCCATCCCAAAAAACCAAAAAGGGCACGACGATGTTATACAAGAAACCATAAAGGATAAAGGTCGATCCAGAATGGAATTTGCTTTTTTTTGGGTTAGCAATCGATACTTCCAAACTCTAACTTGAGTAATGCTCAAGTTTTTTAAGTGACGTATGTAAAATAGTGCAGTATAGTAGTTTCTCTGTTTCAAAAGATATTGTGCTCTTTATTTTGGTCTAGACAATTAAGAAAAAGATGCATCGTTTCTTATCTGCGATGAAAGGAGCATTGAGGACAAAATGCCGTTTGATCAGTTTCTGTTGCAGGTTATGAGGTGATTGGATTGTCAGTCAATGTAAGCATTATCCTTCACACATAATCTTTTGGTATTGCAAACATAGCTGATATTACTTTAGTTACCATACATAGCTAATATTACTTTAGTATCTGTACCAGAGCAAAAATAAATACCTGTGGTATTACAATTGCTAGATTTAAAACTCCAATTGCCAATCCTGCAAGGAGCAACAAAACAAATGGAGAAAACCCATAAGGGAAAATCGAGCTTCATTGTTAGATAAGATAGTTTTACTATTATGTATTATGTACAGAGTAGATACATACCCTGGCCACCTCCTGTATCTGCAGTTAGATCTGCTGTGACAGAGTAGGGAACACTGTAAGTAATCTGCAAGAAACAGATACAGGTCAGAAACTTGTGAAGAAGAATCACAAAAGAAAGTGTGCAACTGCAGAAGTTCATGATATGATGATACTTGCAGCAGATATCAAGGGAAAACAGAGTAATCTAAGTGTTTAAAATTTGATTCAGATGATATGATGACACTTACTGCAAGAGGAAGACCTAGAATGGCAAAAACAACCAAAGAAGCAGTCTTTATTGATTCATTTCCTCCAATTACACGGTCAGTCCCTCGAGTTTCTTCAAGAGATATTACAGTAATGATGGCAGTGCCTGCCATGCAGGCAAAAACAATAAAATTGCTTATTGCCCACACAAGTTTTGGACCTATCCACTGACACATAGGTTCGATAAGGAAAGAACTGATCCCAAGAACCACCTGTCCCAAAATAAGGATACTGTGGTCAGAAATAATAAGTGACGGTAAACATAAAAGAAAATCGATAAGATTTTGTATGCATAATCCTATCTTCAGATCATATTATTTCGTGGTTAAGGGAATTTAGTTACAATACGGATTATCGAGAATGTAATAGTATTTGGTGCTCAATTTTGAGTTCTTACGGAGTTCAACAGCAAACCAAATGCACCTTCTCTGACACCTTGATCATAAGCGATAACTTCAGCTGCATCCCCTTTTGGATCACCGTGATAAACCTCTCTACCCATCCAATCTGTATCAAACAGGAAAAAGGGAAACCAGGACAACTGCACATGTGAAAGTTAGACGTAAATGCGAGCCCAGTGACTCATATATAATAAATCCACAAAGCTTACACCCATTGAACTCACCCATGTAAGAGCCATTACTATAAGCACTGAATGCATTCCCACTGGCAAATGGCGTAAGCTGGTCAACAAGTTGACCAGGACTGCTCCAGGACTGTCGCTAAAAGTGTCTACTTGATCATCCTTTGCTGTTGGGTCGGCACTTCTCTTAATGGTATCCGACTCAAAAACACTCTCAGGCATATTACCAACCTTGTGATCAACTGAGTTTTTACGAGGTTTTGATTTTGTGTGGTCAGGACTATGCTGCTGAGCCTGAGAATCCTCCATAAGAGGAGTAACATCTGATAACCTCAGATGCTGCTTTGGGGCTAACGGAACCTCCTTAGCAAAGTAGAGTGTCACCGTTGTGCAAAATGTAAGGAAAAGCTGTGAAAGCACCAACATAAGTTCTCATATTATATCATATGGTATCTGGCATTACAGTCTAAGCTAAATTGTACAATTGATGTATCAACTAACTATCATGACATTGTTTAAGACTCACCACTGCCACTAAAAAGGCTGCCTTCAAATTTCCACATGCCTCACAACAAGCTCTAGTCGTTAAGAAAGGGAACCAACTGCACATGGGAAGTGTTCGAATGTTGATGTTACAATCTAAATGATTCAAGAAGAACAAAGACATAGAAAGCAAGGATACTGAAGATTGACATGCAGATGTAAACAAAAAAAAAAATGTTGCAAGTTATTTCTCAAAATATGATCGTAAAAAGTATCATGTCTTTAGTATGCATGTTTCCACAAACTCCAGAAAGGACCACAGATGGCATATTGATGTCTTACCTGTGCCACTTTCCGCTAGAGCCAGATGAAAACCCTAAAATGTTCCCAATTGCCATCCATGAGCAAAATATAGCATTTGCCGAGTTTCTCTGATCAGGGCCTATACATGAACTTTTAAATATCAGCATTTCTGAATATATGTACATCAGGTCCAAAGTACTTGGAAGGGAACTGCAATAGAACCACCAAATATCAAATGTCACACACGAGAGTTTGGATACCCACCTGCTAAATCAGCCAGAAGAGCTCTTGCAGGGCCCTATAAACAGTTACATAATTACATTGATGTAAATGTGACAGCTACACACAGATTAATGATCATATTAGATATAAAGTAGTACGTACCTGAACGGTGTTATTTGCAAGGTCCAGCATCCAAAATCCTAAGATAAACACAAAAGCCGCCCTTGTACGTGTACCTTTGAACGTGCTGCACTACACAATTCGATTATACAAATTCTATTCATCAAATATTAAAGAGGAGATATAAGATGCAAACAGGGACCTGCAATGTTCTTCGGTATCTCCAATCAAGTATCCAATGTCTGCAGAAAACCCGATAATTATCACCTAGAGTGCAAATTATGGTTTAGTGAAGATAAATTACAGATACTAAGAGAAGTGGAAACATGAAGTTTAGAATGTAATGCTCACAGCGATTGATATCATTAAAGATCCAAGTAAAATAAATGGTCGTCTTCTGCCATATTTAGAAGAGCATTTGTCACTCCATATACCAACACAAGGTTGAACCTGCCAGACAGACAATCATATACAATTAGTTACAAGCTTCAACGACCATCACACTTCAACATAGAAGATTTCATTAAATTGGTAGCTCATGCTAGCCCTCAAACTGAGGTTAGCATATCATGTTGCTTTGAAGGGTGCTGGTCATGTACACAGTCATAGTTGTTGACCACTTTATGATTTCTATTCAGCTTCTTATTTGGCCCACCCTAATTAGTTTTGTAGAAAGTTATGTGGTTGTTGATGTGAGGTAATAGATAATTTTGAAAATTAAACACGGGTTCCTGTCAGACAAATGATTCCATGAGCTCAAATTCAGACATCTAATTGCCTACAACTGTATGCTAGCGAACAAAGGTACTAATATCCAACACAGTGATGCCTCCTAAGGTGCAAAGACCATTAGCTTTCTACAAGCAAAGTGGTTATTTTCTGCGACAAAGAAGAGTTGCATTAAAGATGCACTTAAGTAACAGAGTTGTCGCTACTATGTCATACGAATCAATACATATAACATTAATGATAAGGTAAGTGAAGTGCTTGTTTGTTACAAGAGATTTCATTCAACAACTAATGAATGACATATTTAAGTAGCTAACTCCCTTTTAATTCTTTTTCAAGCACTTCTCATGTAGACACTAGATCTTACATTTTCAACTTCTTCACCTATGTTTCTATCCTTACAGCGTACCTTACACCTAAGTTTCTGAGAAAGAGCAATACCTAAATTACAAATGAGTTCAGAATCGTGAAGTTGAGAACTGGCAAGGAGGCAAAAATTTGAGTTGCAGGGACAAGAACTGTCCTGAACTAGATAGAATACAGTCTAAGGAAAGTAAATAAATGCTGCCATTCAAATATCAACCGTACCAATAAAACAAACATCATGTGCTACAAAGAAATGTAAGACTTCTGACTTTTTGAAAATGATCTTCAGTAAGCAAAAAGATACTATTGATAATAATAACTTACCACAAGACCGGTAATAGGACCACAAAGCCAGATAAACGAAGAGAATGCATGCCCTATTCCAAGTGTCTGTACCAAAATGAAAGAAGATGCATCATTGGTATAATAACCAGAATTAGAAAGAAAAAAACAGCTAACATGAGTACCCAATATTGACATATACAAGATCATCCACTACTACTATTTTACCTACAAAAAATATTGCACGATTGCACACACACACACATATCATTAACACAATAACACTAAATATTAAATACATCCATATTCTATGAGATACTCTTATTTAACTCCTTCATTTAGCCATTGTTAAACAAACAATTGAAAAGAAAAACTCCAAAATTTCTAACAAATAACAGTAATAAACCACTACTATCACATCGAGACATGTTACAAAAACCCCAATCTCATACCAAGTAACCAAGACATTAGTGGTGTTTGATTTGCACTTAATTGACTTGAAGCCGTAACTTAGAACAGTCACAAATATGTTGCTTTATCCATTAAGTTGCTGACTTTCACTGATTCTCTTTTACAGATTGTTCATCCAACATATATAACAAACAATGTTGCTTAATTTATACAGACTATAATCATCTAGACAGTCCGTCACTGACTCTATGCATACAACACTTAATTAGACCCTCAGACTTATATTTAAAGCATTCAAATACCAACACACTACACAAACGTAACCAAAAACTGCATCATTTCTAACATATTTAAACAATGATATGATACATAGGAGACTGATAAATAGAAGCGCAAGCGTTTATCAGGTTTCTAACGGCATTGCAAAGGTGAGACGAACAAAATGCAGCATTCCTAAAAAACTACTTTCACTCTTATTCGGTTAGCAGCTGGCTAAATCACAATTTAACACAAACTTCTTACAAACCTATTATTATCTATGCATATATATATAAATAAAGTATAACTACTAACACTAAACATATAGATACATTATTATTATTATATATACATAAATCTACTAAAAAAATAGATAGTGAAATTGAGATATAAAAACAGAAAGAAAAAAAAACACCTGAATGTAAGGAGTAAGGAGGGAGAGTTGCAAGGCCCAGCCAAATTGAACACCGGCGGCAATAGTACAACTTAAAATCAATGTAATCAAGCTGCAATTCTTATTCTCCTCAGTCGCCGTCGCCGTCTCCGTCGCGGGAGATACAGAGGAAGAAGAATTAGAAGGAATAGACGCGTTTTCTTTACCGGAATCAATTAGGTGATCAGCTTCTTGTTCAAATTTCATCATTTCAACCTCATCTTGTTTTAGGTTTTTGTAAGGTACACGGATTGATAATGTATCCATTGAAACGATAGCTAAATTTTATACAGATATTATATAGTATATAACACACAACATTGGTTTGTATATCTATAGAGATATTGATATAGATTTTATGGATATATATAGAGATAGATAGATAGATATAATCAGATTTAATTGTGAAACGGTGATCGGAGGATTCACGTAAAGCTCAAAGTTGGTAACAAGAGGGGGAATTTGATGTTGATACAGATCGGAGGAATATTTTACATGATCTTGACCCGACTAATGTTTGACTTTGATGGTTAACTTTTTTAATTTAATTATATATAGTTTCGAGACCGGAGTTAAAAAAAATAACCGTTACTTGAAAATAATTTTAACCCGAATGTGGAATAACAAACTGCTTTTCAGTAAAATGCATATCTTGTTTCAAGAAAATATAATTACAAAAACTCAAAAGGAATTACTTGTAAATCTGATCAGATAGTATGTCGGTGGCTTAGTTATAAAGGGATTGATCAGATGGTATAACTTTCTATTTAAGAAAAGTAATAGTACTAAAATATATACACCTAATGCATCCAAGTTAATTTCATTTTATTTGGTTTTTTTTAAGGGAAAATGTTATATGATGTTAACATTAGGGTGATGCACTCCCACCAATTTTTACACATGTTAAATAGCCCCCATGAATTTTATGGTTTGTGAAGAAACATTATATAACTAAATGATGTTAACATCATACAAGTTATCCCTTTTTTTCAAATGTGTAAATTGCTCAATATTTGAAGGTCTAGTAATCTAGTATATGTTGTTTTAATTCCGAATTCTTTGCATTAAGGATATTTGTTTGGACAAATGTAATTACATAAATCTGATTGATATTTGGTGTTATATTATATTCTTTTTCAAACCATTCAAATTAACTTTCAACATTTAGGTATTTTCTTTTTCATGAAGTGAAATAAGGTTTACAACTCAAGTTTAACAATAATTGTAACAACTAGCACTAACATATTACATATCCATAAGAAACCCAATCTATGCCATCAAATAGAACTAACGAGTAACAATCAAACATAACGTTCCAACAACGATATCTATATCTATACTATCTTATAAAGCATTTTGCCCTTTTTTAAAATCTCAAAAGATGATTTGAACTACCTAAACTTATCCTCCTTCTTTATTCACTAATTTAAACATCTCTACCTAATATACCTATAATACCCTTAAATCCAAACCACTCATTTTTTTCTCTCTCCTCAAATCTCAACCACTCATTTTTTCTCTCTCCTCCATAAATCATTTTATTCCTCTAATTTATTCAAAATCTTTTATCTCAAAAATCGTATATCGATAAATTATAAAAATTGTATGGGTGTTCTTAAAATTTCATGCTCTTTCATTAGAGATGTCATTCGATATACTTTCGATGAATTTTTAAATCCGAGTACGAAGCCCGTACGGCTAAGGCATTTGGCTATCACACTCTATGATTTATCACCTTTTATGACCTATCACCCACACCATCTCATCGCCGCATTGCGCGGGTACTATTGCTCGTTTAATCCAACGAATGACTGAAAAAAATCAGATATGATATAAACAGTTATATATGTTTCTATCCAAAAGAAAAGAGATTTCCGTAATGACTCTAGGACGTATACAAAACTTTAAGTACCAAAATGATGTAATGCCTCAATAAGAAGCTAACATATATCGTCCACACGTGCTAAGGGCGTTGGTATTAGATGTGGGTTGGAGTATGGGTTACTCCCAACTTATGCGGGAACACCGTCGTCATCAACATGGGTTAGACATGGGTTGATGTTTTATGGGTTTAGAAGTCATAATGCATTGGGAATTAGTTGATGCCATAATGGAGCTAAAAGACAAACCTTTGACAAAAAAAAATTTTTTTTTTTTTAATTTTTTTTTTAATTTGACAATTGAAAATGTGAAATATTTTTCTAAAAATTAAATAAATATAGTGTGGGTTGAGATATAGTATAGGTTGGTGATGCCAACAAATTTAAAAGATGTGGGTTGAAAAAATGAAATTAAAATGTTATAAGATGATTAGTTGAAAGTATGAGTTAAATGATATGATATGGGTTTCATTGTCATGGCTTTAAGGAACTCAAAGAGATTATGTCTTTCCCAATGTTTGGTGCCGTTGGATTTCTCCATTCATACCAAGCAAGCTACAACCCATTTCTTCTAAAACTTCAACATTAAAACCCTCTACTATCCTAATTCTTTGTTGTGATTGAGTTTTTCTTTTTTATGTGGCTTCTTTTCGCCATTAACTTCTTTGGACCACCATCAATAGTTAATACCTTAGACTAAGAGGAGTGGAAACATCCTTGGAATGTCCTTCCTCCATTTATATGCTGACATGTGGCACTCACCAATCATAAGGGGCATTCCCCCGTTCCCTTGGGGTGGAGGAATGCCCCTAGGGGCATTCCTTTTTTTTTTAAATTTTTTAAATTATTATTTATAAATAAACTAAATAAAACATACTACTTTTTATTAAATAAATAACACATCACACTAAAAAACATTACATAAAACATAAAATAAAACTAATCAGAGTCGTCGTCGTCGGTGCTAACATAGTCCCGGAGATCTGCGAACGGATCGGCTGGAGGCTCGAAGTCATGTGGTGTGTTCGCCCAAAGATGGTCAACCAAATCTGCCGTTAGCATGTTGTGGGTTTCACGGTTTTTTACGGCACGCAGATTTTGGATCCGAACTTCCATTGGAGTTTGGTGCCTCCAATAATCCGGATTTAGGCTCGGTTCTTGGGCGTTGTAGTCTTGGCATACGGCCTTGTTTTCGTCCTCCAGGATCATGTTATGTAAAATGATACAAGCATAACAAACATCCTGGATAGCTTTTTTGTCCCAATATAGTGCCGGATGTTTTAGAACCTTCCATCGTTTTTTAAGCACACCGAAAGCCCGCTCAATACCCTTTCGTGCCGACTCTTGTTTTTTCTTAAAATGTCTTCTTTTTTCATCAATCGGGTCGGAAAAGGTCTTCACAAATGTAGCATATTCGGGATAGATGCCGTCGCCCAAATAGTAGCCCTTCTCGTAATGGTTTCCGTTTTCCCAAAACGATGCTGCAAATAAAACATTTAGAATTAAAAACTTAAAATAAACACTTAAAATTAAACATTTAGAATTAAAAACTTAAAATAAACATGTACACTTTTGTACCCCGGCGAACCCTCTTCTCCCAGCACGGTCATATCTCGTCTGAAAATATGGGTACCTAGCCTCCAAATCACCGACTATCCGCTCGAATAAATTTTTTGACATACGAAACCTTTTTTCTGAAAAGTCTCGCGTTGTATCGCGGTTCATCAGCAAAGTAGTCATGCATCAAACGCGTGTGTGCTTCAATACGATCACGATCAACTGGTACTCTTCGGTGAATGATTGGGGCAGGTTGGTCAGCAATCCGCCGCCTAACTAGTTCGGCGGCTCGAAGAATCACATTCTGGACACGCTCTTCGTAATCGGCATACCCGTTAGAAGATCCATATGATTCATCGGAATCCATATGGTGATTTTAGAATAAGATGAAGAAAATGAGGTGTAAATATGTATGTAATATTTTGTTGGAAGAAAAGATGAAGAAGATAGATAGATAGAAAGAAATATAATGTGTAGTATATATATATAAAGGTGAAAGATTGAAAGGTTAATTAAAATAAAAAATTCAAATTTTGTGGGTTTTAGCCACCAACGGCCATATGGCCACTAGAATCCAAGCCCTCCAGACGCGTTCAATATCCAACTGGGCACGATTTTTAAGTAAGCGGAACGCCCCCCGGGACCGAGATCAGGCGTTCTGGGGGCGTTCCGCACGAAAAAACATGGAGAGAACGGGCTACTCCGTTCAGTCTTGTAAGACCATTCCTTTTTCACCTACGCTTTTTCCGCCACATTAGCATTACCTTCTTACCCCTTTCACTTTCTATTTTTCCCCTTAAACATTCACCTACCATTTGGGTCCTACCTTTATTTAAATTCACATGGGATGACAAAGTATATGGGAAGCCCTACAAATGAGTCGGTGATTACATTCACCGGTATATTATCACTGGGACTCGTCACCTATATGTAATAACAGTTCGCTGATTACATGGCTATTATCACCTAGCAACTTAACCGACCTTTTACAATTGGTCTAAGTGCAACTATATGTCTGGTCACACCCTAAAACTATAATAACCTTATCAACATGTTCAACCCTTTTTGTATCTTGTTTTACAGACCTCAACCAGCTATCATTAAGATTATCACAAGAACATGACATTCTTAGTTTCTTACATCTCAAACAAAAGCTATTCCAATTAACGCTATGTGAATCACCAAGATGATTTTCATCATAATACATACCATTCTCTAATTCTTTCAACATAACGAATAATGTAACATGTTGCGCTACACCATTTGCATCCACTAAATTAGCTTAACTAAACACATTAGTCTATCGCTCAAAGCATGTGGTCATATGATTAAATTCCATGTCACCATCATCAGTTTTCACCGATACTCATAAACACTAACTAAACAAGTCTTATCATTTGATAAAATTACTTTCTTCATGAGAAAATTCTAAATTCCATTCCACCGGATTCCTATAAATTCTGGAAACCAAACGGCTCCTTACTCGCAACTTTCTTTTGAATTTAAACACCGTCACTCGTGCTCTTTTTACTTTTCTTTTTGTCACAAAAAAAAAACCCTATTCTGTTTACTTTTCTTTTTGTCACCAAAAAGAAAAAAGAAACTTCGAGGGTGGATTAATAACAAACATCTCCATCTGACCAAGGATATAAGCACCACAGGGATTGCGAACCTAACTATACGAAGGCACTTTAACATAGTTTCAACTAAAATGAAGTGCACCTCATTGATGCCGCCAGCAAACATACAGTTGCTTTCCATAGTATGGATTTGCATGAATACCCAAATATGTACTTTCATCGGTGACACTAACCCCAATGTTACTTCATTCGTGATTGAGGGAAAATTCGACAATTTCTTAAAAAATTTCTTACCTTGCTAAGAGCATCAGATGCAACTCCATCCATCTTACCTGTATAATTTTTGCCAACCTTTATTGCTACGACAGGTTATAACAAGCTCACAACGACAGGATTGTCACAACAAGCTTATGAACTCCTATAAATTAGAAAGATACAACCATCATGGGACATTTTCTGTAACGACTTCCTAAGATATATTTCCCACAATCTATTAGTTGATGGCCATTGTTAATAACTAAAGCTGAGATCCTAACCACCAAAGTTTGAAAGAGACAATATAACTTCCCCGGATATATTCCCCTATAATATATAAATAAATAACCAATTATTTTAAAACCTAAGACTAATTTGTAAATTTAATTCAGAGTAAAATTTGTAGCTCCACTCCCCGTGTCAAAAATATTCTACTTCACCTTTTGTTTTCAAGGGACCACCAGGCATGCACATATCATGATATCAACACGTAACTTTTATATCAAATATAACTATACAAGGAGTTTAAAACAGTGTGTTCATATGCTTTTCTTTATTTATTTTTTACATATACTTGGATTAACCTCTCACTTTCATGCATCTAAAACTTTACTTACTAATACCATTATTACCCAAATCAGCAGCAGCTTTTGCAGCTCGACTCAATGCATCAGACATCCAAAGAGCACCTTTAGAGAAATAGCTACTGTTTACGACAGTTGTAGCAGCAGCTGCAGCTGATCTCCCAGTAGCCGACATAATTGTTTTGGTAGTGTCAGAAATATGGTAACTCCGGTCTACGGATCTAACAGCTTCAACTCCAGCACAAAACTTATCAGTGAGCCCAATTCTTTCACTCAATTCAGCAACCTTGGCAGCTGCACTGGCTGATACTTGATTAGATTCATCAAACGCTTTAGCTTTGCCCAAGGCGTCTTTGCCCAGAATGTATCCTTTGGCTAACATTGTTTTGACCACGTCTTGAGCCACAGTCACTGCTTCTCCAGCCGAAAAGGCATATTGGTTTTCTTGGTGTGAAGCCTGCATTAGTCGAGTGAGTCATAAGCAGAGTCGACAAAAACCAGAATGATTTGCAAGTTTTACACCATTTGTATACAGGAAGTATCTTATCAGTAAATGGTTTAACGAGTGAAATTAAAGAAATTGCTATGATGAAACGGGTCAAACGGGTTTGAATGGGGTATAGGCTCCTCTCATGTATTCAAATGCTTACAAAGTACGAAATCATAAATTACAGAAGTGATTATATCATTGTTTTAGTAAATATAATATCCGTGATTATATTTAATATAATAAGTTATATAAACAATATTCACAAAAAAGAACACATATGTTGTTGCAGGAACACATAGAAATCAGCTGTTTAGCCATAACACATTTTGATCAATTACCCAATCAGTCCCAAGATGCCAGTATTGGAACCTCTATAAAATACCCACCTTGAGAGTTCATAGTTGGGGTGCTAGGCCTTTAAGATACTAAAATGCACTATTTTGTTTATCATTTTCTGTTCATCGCTTTTTCAGCAACCACCCAAGAGATCATACCTGGGCCACTATACTTTAGAAAACTGTAATGCCCTTCTTTTCTACAGCCGAACTTAGTATTTGTTCACTCGTATAGTTTAACAAATGTGATTTATCTCCATCAATCAAACAATATAATACTTGAAGAAATATGTTTTAGTTCATAGATAACGTCATAAAGATAACTCAGATGATAATTGGATGAAGATCATCAATTCACATGGTTTTGAGCACGTGACTGATAATCTTTCTTGTCGGGGGCTCGGGGCATGAGATTGAGAAAACCGTGAATTTTTACAAGTTTGTCAATTTTCTTTCTTGGTTATAAAAGATGATAGGGTTTTCTTTTTTTTTTGTCTGCGGTAAAGAATATCACAAGAAAAGAAAGATGATATACATATAAAACCATGATATTTTACAGGTTTGTCAATTTTCTTTCTTAGTAATGAAAAATTATTGGGTTTTTTTTGTCTGCGGTAAAGAAAATGAAAATCACAAGGAAAGAAAGATGATTTACATATGAACTATATCCATCTTCATGAGTCCATGCAGATCTGTTCCAATACTCAGGCTCTTCTGACACGTCTCCCCATCGTGTTATGCATATAGTCTGGTCCAAAAGAGTTGCTCCCTGAAAGAAATTGAACTGATCATCAATCTTACGTATAAATAATAGCAGATATCTTGAGCAACAAAATGGGGTAGAACAAACAAGTATGTATTAATAATTAAGAAAATTACTTACCTAAACAGAATGTGAAATAAAGAGTTATGATATTCTAAAGATATAATAAATTATGTTGCTGCAAAAATTTAATAGAGTTACCTGCAGTACTAGTTCTTACACAAATTTACTTGAACCAGCTCGAGATACATTCATGGTAGGAGGAAAATACAGCTTACATTTGCAAATAATTCAAATTTTATAACCGTTTGATTTATCATCAGATGTTATCTTTTATACATATACTATTTTTTCTCTTTGCAAATAATTAGTCTACAAATGGTGTGATTTGCGATGATGGCTTACACTAAGCAAGACTGCTGTTTCTAGAGAATAAGCATCCTTAAATGTTACATAAGCTGTACACGCGTCTTCACCGGCTCTGTATAAGAACAAAAAAAAAACTTCTAGTCAGGAGAAAGTGATAATTAAAGTCAATACAAACATAAAGAGCTTAATTCAGAAACCAACAAAACAACGAAAAATAATAAATTTACTGATGCAGGGGCAAGCCCATTGGACCAAGACAATCCAGTCGACCCATTAGGCCAGCCCGAGATCAGAATACCCTGGACTAAAGAATAGACTCTGTTTTCTTGGTGTGCAAGCTGCTGGAACGATTTATTTATTTTGTGTTTATCTCTTTTTAGACTTTATATTCTGTCAAGTCTCCTAGTTAATCTAGGATTGTCTGTCCTTTATATTCTCTAGGGTTTTTTCATTGTAGGACACTTCTGTTTTTCTTTAATTAAGAACTAATAAGTTCCAGCTTTTAATAGCTTTGATTCGTGTGGTCTGATCTTAACTTGTGTGCGTGAGAAACTGCATCAGGTGGTATCAGAGCTCATGGATGCACGAGGTGACCGTATTCAGAGACGTCCCCGTAGAACCGCCGACCGAGGCAACGAGGATTATCAGCGGGATCCACGTGATGTAGAGGAGATAGCAAGGCTGCAACAGAGAATCCGGGATTTGGAGTTGCAGTATGAGGATCGCCTCGAGGAAACTGAGACCGACTCTGTCCATTGGGATGACAGGGCCGACTATCGTAACCCGTTCACGAGCGGTGGAATCCGTTTGATCAGCATGAACATCCACGTGATGTGGAACGGACTGATCCCCTGAGAAGTCTTGGAGTGAAGATTGAGATACCAGAGTTTGATGGAAAGGCTCAACCGGATGAATTCATTGATTGGTTACACACCGTTGAACGTGTGTTTGATTTACGCGACATTCCTAATAAGGTTAAGGTAAAGCTCGTTGCTATTAAACTCCGTAAATATGCATCATTATGGTGGGAACATATTAAGAAAAAAAGGGCTCAGGAAGGGCGGTCTAGGGTAGTGACATGGGACAAGATGCGGAAGTTACTCCGTGAGAAGTTTTTACCACCTACTTATCGCCAAGAAGCATTCTTAGAGTATCATAACCTTTCCCAACGGACTTCAACCGTTGAGGAGTTGATTACTGAGTTTGACAGGTTACGCATGCGATGTAGATCCGAGGAGGAGGAAGAACATGTGATTGCTCGGTTTTTAGGGGTGTTGCGCCCTGACATCTCCGACATGGTTCAGCTCCAGCCCTATTGGACATACAATGATGTTTGTCAATTGGCACTAAAAGTTGAAAAACAGTTGAAAGCTAAAAGCAAAGTAGTAGCTGCTCGGTTTAATGCTACCTGATCTGAAACTTTAATAAAAAGTGCAGGTTGTGTTAATGCATCAGCTAGCTCCAAAACAGTCCCCAGTAAGGCTGACACTTCTACTGTAACAACATCATCAGCTAACACCTCGTCAACTACATCTAGGTTAACCAGGTGCTATCGATGCCAAGGTCTGGGTCACTTTGCTAGGGAATGCCCGAATAAACAGTTAGTAACTCTCACCGAAGACACCTAGCCAGTGTATGATACAGATAATGAAAGACTTGAAGATGATCAGGCCGAGATTGTTTACACCGATCATGGGGAGTCCTTGGTTACACAGCGGGTATTGAGTATTGAGTGTTTCTCCACTTTCATCGGGTGATGATACATTATGGCTTCGTAACAATATTTTCAGAACCAAGTGTACATCCAAGGGTAAGGTTTGTACTGTTATTATTGATGGCCGAAGTTGTGAAAACATGGTAGCTACTAGTATGGTCGAGAAGTTGGGTTTGTCAGTGGAACCCCATCCTGACCCGTATCAACTTACATGGTTAAAGAAAGGTAATGTAGTGAAAGTGCAACAACTGTGTCTTGTGCAGTTTACCATTGGCAATCGTTACATGGATGAGGTTTGGTGTGAGGTTATCCCCATGGACACGTGTCACATCTTGTTGGGACGACCATGGCAATATGATAGAAGAGCTCAGCATGACGAGTTTAGCAATACTTATTCATTTAAAAAGGATGGTGTAAATATCACTTTCCCCCACTTGACACACGTAAAACAGGGACAGAAGCTCTCGTGTTGACCAGGTCAGCTTTTCTAGACTTCACCCGCATCACAAAACCACCTTTCTTATTTGCTTTATGACTAACAGCCCTCCTGAGTTGCAGCCCCTGTTAACCGAATTCCAAGACATATTTCCAGCCGAGATCCCAGCGGGGTTACCCCTTATGCGGGAAATCCAACATTGCATTGATTTTGTGCCCGGGGCGGTCATCCCAAACAAGCCCGCTTATCGTATGAACCCAAAAGAGTTTGAAGAATTACATAGGCAAGTGACTGAATTACTTGACAAAGGCCATATTCGGGAAAGCATGAGTCCCTGTGTTGTTCCCGCATTGTTAGTACCAAAAACAGGAGGTGCTTATCGGATGTGTATTGACAGTCGAGCCGTGAATAAAATTACAGTCAAATACAGGTTTCCTATCCCTCGGTTTGATGATCTTCTTGACCAATTACATGGCGCCAAGATGTTTTCTAAGATTGATTTAAGAAGTGGTTATCATAAGATTCGAATGCGCCCGGGAGATGAGTGGAAAACGGCCTTTAAAACTCGAGAAGGGTTGTACGAATGGATGGTAATGCCATTCGGCCAAACGCCCCTAGTACATTTATGAGGCTCATGAATCATGTCTTCAAGCCTCTTATTGGGCGTTGTGTCGTCATTTATTTCGACGACATCCTTGTATTTAGTCGTGATCTGTTACAACATTTACATCATCTTCGGGAAGTTTTCTTAATTTTGCGGGAGCAAAAACTATATGCTAATGGGAACAAGTGTCACTTTTTGTCCTCTGAAGTGCTTTTCTTGGGGTATCTTATTTCAGGAAATGGTATTCGGATGGACGAGTCAAAAATTGAAGCCATTACCACATGGCCGACCCCAACTACAATTCATGAGGTTCGTAGTTTTCATGGTTTGGCTTCTTTTTATCGCAGGTTCATAAGAAATTTCAGCTCAATAGTCGCGCCTATAACTGATTGTCTAAAAGGGAATCAGTTTAAATGGACTCCCGCTGCCTCTACCGCTTTTGAAGACCTTAAAAAGAGGGTCACTCAAGCGCCTGTCCTTGCATTACCAGATTTTCAGCGGACTTTCCAAGTTGAATGTGATGCCTCGGGGTTTGGAATAGGAGGTGTTTTAAGTCAAGACGGCCGTCCAATTGCTTTCTTTAGTGAAAAACTTAGTGACGCAAAACAGAAGTATAGCACCTATGATAAAGAATTTTATGCCATCATTCGAAGTTTGGAGTATTGGCGACATTATTTGTTACCAAATGATTTCATATTATTTTCTGATCACCAAGCGCTTCGTTTCATTCAAGGGCAACATAAGTTAAACCCGCGTCATGCTAAGTGGGTTGAGTTTTTGCAGGATTTTTCTTTTGTGATCAGGCACAAATCGGGAGTCACTAATACTGTAGCCGATGCTTTGAGTAGGCGTCGAGGCCTGCTTACTTCCTTACAAGTTCGAGTTGAGGCATTTGATACTTTCAGTTGCCTTTATCCAGATGACCCCGAGTTTTCTGAGTTATGGTCTGCACCAGGAGGGGAATATTCTGTTCAAGATGGGTTTTTGTTTAAAGGGGTGCGCCTGTGTGTGCCAAAGTGTTCCTTGCGGGATGCTATCATCTTAGAAGGTCATCAAGGTGCATTAGCAGGACATTTTGGGAGAGATAAAACACTTAAACTCATAAAGGAGCGTTTCTTTTGGCCAAAAATGAGTCTGGATGTCACTCGGGTTGTTGAGCGTTGTCGAATATGTCATATTGCTAAAATGCATCATTCTAACGCGGGCCTCTACACTCCTTTGCCAGTTCCCTGAGGGGCCGTGGGAGGAAGTTAGTCTTGATTTTGTGGTTGGCCTGCCGCGAACACAGAGGCAGAAAGACTCCATCATGGTGGTTGTTGACCGGTTCTCTAAAATGGCACACTTTGTGCCCTGTGCTAAAACTTATGATGCTAGTCAAGTGGCTCGATTATATTTTTCTGAGATTGTTCGGTTGCATGGTGTACCTAAGACTATCACTTCTGATCAAGATGTAAAGTTTGTAGGGCACTTTTGGAGGACATTGTGGAAACGATTGGGATCGCGGCTCAACTTTAGTAGTGCTCATCACCCACAGAGTGACGGGCAAACCGAAGTCACCAATCGAAGCCTTGGGAATTTGTTACGTAGTCTTGTTGGATCTAATCCCAAACAGTGGGATTTGGTTCTTCCCCAAGCTGAATTTGCCTATAATTGATCGACTCACAGATCTACAGGTATGAGTCCTTTCTTGGTTGTTTACGGTCGCAATCCATTTACCCCGTTGGATCTCGCCCCGTTACCCGCAACTGAACATTTTAGCGCGGAAGGTGAAGAGAGGGCTGCCTAAATTAAGTTAATTCACCACCAGGTTCGAGAACAAATTGCTAACAATAACATTGTGTATCAACGTCGAGCAAATTTAAGGCGCAAGAAAGTTGTCTTCAATGTGGGGGATCTTGTTTGGGTTCATCTTAGTAAGGAGCGTTTTCCAGGTGGTCGTTCAAGTAAATTGCAGCCTCGTGCCGATGGACCATTCAAGGTGTTAGCCCGGATTAATGATAATGCATATAAAATTGACTTGCCGGGTCATTATAATGTTTCTGCTACTTTCAATGTTGCTTATTTATCACCATATCTGCCAGAATGGTGAGTCATTTGACTGCCAGAATGGTGAGTCATAATACCCTGGACTAAAGAATAGACTCTGTTTTCTTGTCTGACAGGAAAACAGAGTCTATTCTTTAGGCCCAGCCCGAGATCAGAATACCCTGGACTAAAGAATAGACTCTGTTTTCTTGGTGTGCAAGCTGCTGGAACGATTTATTTATTTTGTGTTTATCTTTTTTTAGACTTTATATTCTGTCAAGTCTCCTAGTTAATCTAGGATTGTCTGTCCTTTATATTCTCTAGGGTTTTTTCATTGTAGGACACTTCTGTTTTTCTTTAATTAAGAACTAATAAGTTCCAGCTTTTAATAGCTTTGATTCGTGTGGTCTGATCTTAACTTGTGTGCGTGAGAAACTGCATCATTTACATACATACAACACACGTTTTCAGGTGGCAAAATGAGATAAAGTTGCAGAAGACAAAGATAAAAATTCATAATATTCTCAATACGAGTAAGAATGTGCAGCTTTGACAAGAGGTGAAGGATCCACATGTTGGGTACAAACCCATGGTGCACATTGAAGAGGGGTGTTTTTGCAGCTAAAATCTTTTGGATTTTTTGTTCAAAAAGATCTTTCTATGAATCCCTAATATATAAGTTGCTATAAGGAAGGTATAAAGAGAAGCCTCGGCTTCTAGCTTCACCTCCTACTGCTTTTTTCACAGATTCACCTTATCGGCTGCATCACCCAATTCAATCAAGGCTAAATTGACTTGGACAATCTCTATTCTCTTTGTGAACTATGTGCTACTTTAAGTTTAAATCATACAAAAGTCATTGTTGCCTTATATTTCTGATCAGTACGATGTTATGGTTGAAGATTCACCTTATCTTTCATCATTTGAAATGATTCATTTCCTATTCTATACTAGTTCGTGACTTGAACTAATACTTTCATGGTCTTCTCGTAGTATATCTTTCCTATATTCAGAAATATTATTGAGAAGTTTAGGAGGGTAAACCTCTTTACCTAAAAAATTACTTAGCGTGAGTTGGAAGTATAAGTTTTACAGGGTTATTCCTTCTATAAACAATTGGTTTTAAAATGGACCTTATGTGAAGTTATATCTTGGTGTCTTGGCTCCACTAAAGTAACTAACCTAACACAACTTAAACGGAGAGTAGCAGTCAAATGGAAAAGTTTACGATGAAAATAAACAGGTTATTATTAGGATTAAGAAAGTATAAAACAACCTGATGACGTCCACATGTTCGATGGTTCCACAAAATGCAAAAAAATCATGAACATCCTTCTCCGTAGTCCTGGGGGACAAGCTGGTAACTTCCACTATATGTTCTAAAGCCATGTATATAATATGATCCAAATCTGTCACAGTAGTAATAATACATTAAATTCATATATAGACTCTTTTTTGTTTCATTTTGTAAATCAAATAGATGATATATAGATACATAAAACTAGAATTAGGCAATAAGTTACATTTACATCGACACTGAAATAATTGTTGGAAATTAGGATTGAGGATTCTTGGATGAACCTATAAATCGTGTAAGTTCACTTTCTGATTATCAATAATAAAGTATTAATCGACCCGCAGTTGTAAGTGTAACCGATTTAGCTTAAATGAGCCAGCACTCAGCACTCTATAAACTCGGCACCTGAACTTAACCCAAAATCCCTCGGTCTCGGGTAAACTACAATCACACTAAACGACCGATAACAAACAATGATCATATCTTTTTTTAAGTTACAACGACGCACGAACCAAACACGGACACAAGAACTTGGAAATCCAACATATTAGGGTTTACTAAACACAATATAACTATGGGTAAACTGATGTGTTAGTAGGTATTTAATTAACTCCGAGTTTCCAAAAAAAGGTGAAAATACACATTAACTATTTATCTAGTTCAGTTTTGTAGCCTTAATACCAATTATTATGCAAATAAGATTAGATTAAAGATTTATGATGCTAATATTCTAAGATATAAAACCTAATTAATTGGAAAAAGAAAGGCATAAATAAATAATACTGATAAAGAAGAAAAGACAGACATTAAATAAATTGCAGTTAAATAAATAAATAATAGGATGGATTTAGTACCTGGGCTGAAGGGATCGACAATGGGCGAGGGATAGAAGTGAGTTTGTTTTGAGCGAAGAAGATACAAGCTTCGATGTCGATCTACACACACCCACGAAAAAAAAGAACACAAATTACACTTTTTGTCCTTAAAGTAAGCAAGATTAACAATTTTATCCCTTAAGTAAAAAAAAAAAGCAAAAAACCTTGAAATTAGCATTTTATGGAGTTTTCGTCCTCACGACTAAGGTCGTTAAATTTTCCCGACTTAACGGAGAATAAGGATATGCGGAAGAAGAAAGTTTAAATAACGAAATACCATGAACTTAATGGGAGAATCTAACGACGTTAGTTGTGGGGATGAAAAGAGAAAATCGTGTTTACTTGACAAACGAAAAGTGTAAGAAAAGTCAAGCTTTACATGTTAACGATATTGTTACGGTTATCCTTATTGTTTGCCTCCCGAAAACGAAACTTTTTGGCTTTACGCGTGTATAGGGTAAATTATTTTGGGTGGGGTGGCAAAAGTACATATTAAAATAACTCATACCCGACTTAAGTGGGTCGTGTTATATGGTTATTTTATATGGGTTTTGAGTAGATTATTAGGATAATTTAAACTCAAATATATATTACTATATGATTTGGGTATGTAAGTTGAATTGTTAAAAAGAATTTGACAATTTAAATAATTCGTTCTATTATTATTTATAGTTTTTATTTTCACCTAAAAATATAATAGGTGTTATCAGTAACTATTAAAGTAGATCGTTTTAAATGTAAGTAAAGGATTATATTTACGTGTTTATAATATTAATAAAAGTTAAAATATAAATTTATATTTCAAATTTTGTTTTAATAGTGATAATTAGTATTATATATATGTATTTCTATAATCCATAACTAGATTTTAGACCCGTGTCCAACACTGGACACGGGACTTACGATATTATCAATATTAGATCTTCATACATTTAAGTCATAAAAGCTTATAATTTTGAAGATATACGGTTTCAAGTGTTATACTTTGCAAGTTGTAGTACAATAATCACAGTTCGTCACTGTCATTATTAGCTGAGACATATTGATGAAATTGTTTGCCGTAGTCATTCCACAAGGCACATGCTACAATAATTCCTCTATTATAGAATTTTTTGAAACCAGTTATACTCATAATGTGATATTATTATGAAAGATAATTAAGAATTAAAATATAAACATACTTGTGATCCTGTAGTTGACATTCAAGTATATGTCTTTGATCATGATGCAGACCCAAAACACAAATAAGTTTCTTTTCAATCACCTGTTCTATGATACTTTGTAACAACCGTGCATTTTGACCTTTTGACTATGGGTACGTTTCCTAAGTTTTTGATTTAATCAATATATGTTCAAATGCAATTTAAGGTTCATTTAAGTGCAATGTGTTCCTATGGGTCAATTTATTGTACAATTAGAGACTTATGTGCAAGTTGAGACCATTAGTTAGTGCAAATCGACTTTTACTTAAATAACATCTAATTTAAACTAGTAAATGATATGGATCCTAACCATGGGTTATACCCAAACCCATGACCCACCCAAGGAACCAACCCTATCCTCCCCCATTTCCATCCATCCATTCATTCATAACACCTCCATATTCTCTCCCATCTCACTAAATACTCACACTCTCAATCTTTCTCTAGATTCTTGGTCATTTATGCTAGTTCAACTAGATTAATAACAAAAATCATCATCCTTATTATCATTCTTGCAACATATCAAAAATCCAAGTCTCAAAGTGCAAGAAAAAGCTTCATCTAGGTCAAATTCGGGTTTGATTCCTTGTGGAAGTTTTGGTAAGTGTTTTCTAGCTTAAATTCATCATTTCTAGTTGTTAAACTTGTATTACATCTAAATCTAAGCACTCTTGGTCCTTATAGCTTCAAAATCCGAAATTAGGGTTTCTAGTTATCTAATTAGGTCAAAAATCGATTTGGGTCAAAAGCCATGTTTTGGAATGGAACTATGGAGTGGGTTATGTTCAAATGAGTTTACTATGTTCAAAAATGGGTTTCGAAGTTGTGCAAATCGATTTCTTGGTCTAGGTAGCAAGAAGTTTGGGTTTTTGGTTCGTGGCTCCTGCATAACCTGCAGGTGCTGGCTGCAGTTTGTGGGCACTGCGGCGCAGTGATCCTTCCTCTGGCTCACTGCGGCGCAGTGAATTGTTTCGGCTTTCTGGTCTGACCAAGCCACTGCGGCGCAGTGAGCTTAGTCCTGGCTCACTGCGGCGCAGTGAGCTTAGTCCTGGCTCACTGCGGCGCAGTGAATTGTTTCGGCTTTCTGGTCTGACCAAGCCACTGCGGCGCAGTGAGCTTAGTCCTGGCTCACTGCGGCGCAGTGAGCTTAGTCCTGGCTCACTGCGGCGCAGTGAATTGTTTCGGCTTTCTGGTCTGACCAAGCCACTGCGGCGCAGTGAGCTTAGTCCTTGCTCACTGCGACGCAGTGGATAGTTACGGTGATTAAATGCGCGTCAGTTTTCAAACGTCAATAACTCTTGATCCGTGGGTCCAATCGAGTCATATGACCTATCGTTGGAATCGTAAGAGAGTCTAGTTTCTTGTGGTAACACTCTTTTCGTGTAATTCTTAATCCATGTCTAAAAATGTCGAGTTAAAGCGTCTTGTTTCATATACGGTAAAGTTGTAGAAGCGTTTGTGGGCTTGTGACTCGACTTAAACTTACTAAACCAACTTAATCATAAATATATATAAATATTGATACGTACATACACATTATGATAGGTTGTGATCGTTTGGCAATTGATTGACGTTCTAGCTCACTTTAAATTTGGTAGATCAAGGCAAAGGTGAGTTTTCGTAGCCTCCCCTACTCTTTTAAGAGTCGGGCTGAAAAGTGTACTTCGTGCATGATGATATTTGGGACGTATATGTTGTGTGACATTGTTGTTGATGTGCAATTATGTGATTTGTTGTATGGGGACTATATTGTGTATATTGTGTTGTTTTAGGCTAGTTGTGTATATATGGAGGACGGTAATGCCTTTGAAAGGTTGGAGATGTGGTGGGAAGGCTGCGGGTGACCCTATATATAAGCATCAAAGGCCTTTCAAAAGTAGTATCGTACAAAGTATATGCATATGATGTTTGGTTATGTGTGGACATTGATGGTCATGGATGAGTACATTTACGTGCAATTAGTACAATGAGTACATTTACGTGCAATTGAGTACAATGAGTACATTTACGTGCAATTAGTACAATGAGTACATTTACGTGCAATTGAGTACAATGAGTACATTTACGTGCAATTGAGTACAATGAGTACATTTACGTGCAATTGAGTACAATGAGTACCTTTACGTGCAATTGAGTTCAATGAGTGCATTTTCGTGCAAATGAGCACATTGGTTACAAGCGTGCAATTTATTAGAACATGTCAATGTAAATTATGGATCGGTTGACATTGGTTTGTGTTCTTGTTCATCTTTTCCTACGAACTCACCAACCTAGTGTTGACATTGTTTAGTACACTTTTCAGGTAATCAAGAGAACCCAAGAGCTTGACGTGCTTGCTAGATGTTGGACTTTGACCATGGATCCGCGATCCATTTGCCCGTTGATGGGATTTGCTTAGGATCATGAGCCATCTTTTGAATTGTTATTTTTGTAAACTTTTGATGGTTGAATGCTCCTTATGCTTTTGTGACATTGTAATTTAACTGTTGGGTTCCCGGAATCCTCTTATTTTCATATAGTCTCGTTCTACGATAATTCCATCTTGTGTCATGCTTTCGGTACATTTCGAGCCTAGCTCGGGGTGTTACATACTTATATAACAATTAGGATTGTTTTCATATTATTTGATAACAATTAGGACTTTTGATTTGAGTGACAATTGTTACTTTAAACATTAATACGCAAAACTAATATATAAAAAGGGAGAAAATTTTGTACCTTTTTGATTGAGAGATAGAATGAATCTTGAATGAAGTTCATATTGATTTGGATTTAGTATTCAAGTAACCCTCTGTTGTAAATCGTGCTTTGTTATGTGATCGTCTCATGTTCTGTGATTTCTATTGTGTTTAGGATAAGGATGTTGTATATCGTCATCTATTATTGTGTTTGGGATATGTATCTAGAGTTCATATTGTGTTTATATTAAATATTAAATTAAATATTAATATTTATAATTTATAAAAATCTAATCTAATATATTATTAAATTGGATTATCAATATTGTATTGGGATACCAATGTACGACATTTATAGGTATCAATTTTATAATATTTTCTTATAAGTTAATATTTATCTTTAGTCATGTAGTCGACATTGATATTTATATGTGTAAATCTATATTTATTTATATAATAAAAAGTCAAGAAAAGTCAAAGTTGAAAATTTGAGAAAATCGAAAGATGTTATTACGGATTATTTAAACATTTTAAAGATAAGATAAATTATTAAATATATAAATTTAAATGTAAAAAATGTAAGTAAAAACAAATTTAAAAGAATATATTTTTAGAACATTGAACACATATATTGTATTTCATCTTTTGAAATAATTTTTTGAATTACAATATTTCATATGTTGAAATTTTTTAATTAATTAAATGATTAAAAATTTTAAAAAATCCCCTCAAGTTGATGGCTAAAAATAAATATAAATTAAGTATTCAGGGCTAAAAAGTGTAAATTATTGATAAAAAACAAAAAAGTGTAAATTAATGAGACTTTTTCTACAAATATTAATATAAATACTAATATAATAATATATTGGATAATGATTATTAGGATTTTTAATTTATAATTAAACTAAATGATGACATAAGCGGAAGTCAATTTGATAAAATTAAGCGATTTAATTGGTTAATAAGTCATTAGTTTAAAGTATATATTAAGATGGTTATAAATTATTTAATGGAATTGTTCTTGTTTTATTCTTACTATATATTGAGTTTGGACTTAAAATTATTATTCAAAAACTAGTAATTAGTAATACTTGCAAACAGATGTTACTAGCAATTCTACCCGCGCGTTGCCGCGGAAAACGCTTTCAGCTTTTAGATACAAACATGATAAATTCGCTAACAAACATTAATTTGGAATTGCTGTCATACACACAAAACAACTAATGATTACTTGCAAGAAAAATAAACAATTCCTCAAAACGAAAACACAAAAAAAGAAGCAAATATATGACATAATGTCCTGAAATGATACAATAAGACCAGAAAAATAGTTGACAAATAATACAATGTTTATATTAAAAAAAAATTGTCAATATAAATAAAAAGCATGTAGAAAATGGTTATACTAAAAAAAATCAATATAAATAATCAACATTATTGTAACAGAACGAATGAAAATAATACAAACCAAATGTTTAAAAATATTTTGAGGCTTATCATAAAGTTGTAAAGTTCAGAGGTAAGAAAAAAGCAAGCAAACTAAAGAATAACCCCAAAGGTAAAAACATAAATAAGTGAAATTTGTTGGGCTAAAATGTAAAAGATAAAAGTTTTAGGGGGTTAAAAGGTAATGAGGTAAAAGTTGATGGGCTAAAATGTAAAAGATAAAAATTTTAGGGGGTTAAAAGGTTAAGACGTAAAAGTTGATGGGCTAAAAGGTAAAAGGTAAAAACTTTGTAAGGTTAAAAGGTAAAGAGAAAACTTGATGGGCTAAAATGTAAAAGATAAAAATTTTAAGGGGTTAAAAGGTAATGAGGTAAAAGTTGATGGGCTAAAATGTAAAAGATAAAAACTTTAGGGGGTTAAAAGGTAATGAGGTAAAAGTTGATGGGCTAAAATGTAAAAGATAAAAACTTTAGGGGGTTAAAAGGTAATGAGGTAAAAGTTGATGGGCTAAAATGTAAAAGATAAAAACTTTAGGGGGTTAAAAGGTAATGAGGTAAAAGTTGATGGGCTAAAATGTAAAAGATAAAAATTTTAGGGGGTTAAAAGGTTAAGACGTAAAAGTTGATGGGCTAAAAGGTAAAAGGTAAAAACTTTGTAAGGTTAAAAGGTAAAGAGAAAACTTTAGGGGGATAAAAGGTAAAGAGGTAAAAGTTGATGGGCTAAAATATAAAAGGTAAAATCTTTAGGGGGTTAAATGGTAAAGTGTTCAAAGTTGCATGCATGTGTACTTGTACCTTGTGCATATAAACCTGTAAAAAACCACTTGGTTTTTAGTATATGCAAACAGATGTTATTAGCTACAAAAGCGTTTGAAAATATAAAAAGCTAAAGTTATATATAATTGTTTATTATTATTTTTGTAGTTGTGTAACATTTGTGAAATTTGACTAGATTTGACTCGTAAATTTAATGTAAATGATTTTATAGTAACTGTATAGTACCCGTATACGTGAATAGTAACCATATTTTGTGAATAGTACAGTATACATGAATAGTAACTAAATAGTACCGTATATGTGAATAGTAACCGTATTCATGAATAGTGATTGAGAATAGTAATCACGAATACTAAAGGTAAATAATAAAGGTAAAAAGTAAATTGTAAATAGTAAAGGTAAAAAGCATATTCCAAAGCATATGCTAAAGCATATTCTAAGGCATATTCCAAAGCATATTCTAAAGCATATTCTAAAGCATATTCTAAAATTATTTTATATAAATAGTCACCTTAATTTAACCATAAAACTCACACCATTATATATTCACTTCTAAAAATCTCTCTTTCTCTCTAGTAAAGAACACACAAACACATTTCCATATTTCTTCCCTTATTTTCTTCTAAAAACTCAAGATCATCATCATTATAATAAGTACTAAAAATTGTATAACAATAATAAACATATTCATTTGGTTTAAGTTCAAGAGTTTTCTCCAGTTTTCTTACGACTGTGTCCAAGGTCAACGGAGCTTTGTAAGTGATTTCATTTCTGAAATTCTTTGATTTTGAAATATGATTCATAGTTCAAGTAGAAACATCGATTTTGGTTAAATTACTAGCTATTAACACAAGTATTTAAAGGATTTATATTTGTTAAAAACTCATTAATGGTAACATGAGATTTTGGAAGTGGGTTTTGGTTTAGAGATGATATATATATGCTAGATTATACTTGTATTAAGTTGTGTTAAACCTTGGTAGTTCGATTTTAACGTTTGGTGCGTCGATTTGAGGTCAAAAACCATTTTTTTTGTGATTCTTTAGTCTCTCGCGCCGTGAGGGCTCTTGGTCGCGTCGTGAGGCTTCAGGTTTACAAGGATTTCGAATAAAGATCAAAATATCGCGCCGTGATACCAAAATATCGCGCCGCAAAGTCATTTTATCGCGCCGCGAAGTCAATTTATCGCGCCGTGATAAACTGCAGAAAAGTCATTTTCAAACGCTTATAACTTTTGATCCGTAAGTCCGTTTTGACGATTCAAGCGGCCACGGAAGCGTAATTGAGTCTATTTTCCAATGGTATATGCCTCTGAGTCCAGAACATAGTTATAACATTTCCAAAGTTTTGATAAAGCAACAGTGGTCAAGTTTCGACTAGTCATTATGAAACAAAATGTAATGATTTCACTTCGGTTGGATCAAAGCCTTATAAAATGGACATAATAAAGCTGTTATGATAAGAATAGGGCAATATTCATAGGACCTTACCTCTTGAGATACTTTAGGATTAATGTAATACGTGTATGATAGGTTTTAGCTATCGTGGACATCGGTTCTACTTCCTTTCGACTTGGGATTTTATTGCTCATTTCAGGTGAGTTTCGTAGCTCCCTACTCAATTGAGATTCGGGCTGAAAAGTGTACACATACGTGCTTAATTGTTTGATTGTTTGATTATTTGGTTGATTCGATTGATGGATGGTTTTGATTGATTGGGTGATGGTTTACGCATATGATTTTGATATTTATGATTATTTAGGATAGATGTACATACATGGAAGTCGGTTATGCCTTCAAAGGGTTTTAGATGTGGTGGGAAGGTTGCGGGTGACCCTATATATAAGCATTTAGGACTCGTTGAAAGTAGAATCCTCCTAAGTGTATGTGCGTATAGTTTTGTTTGGTTGTTGGACCTATGAACATGTTTATTAATGATTATGCTTATTGAGACGTACTTGTTGTGTGCATTGAAAACTTACACCAAGGCAAGTTGTTTAACTGTAAGGCCACCAAGGCAAGTTGTTGAACTGTAAGGCCACATTTTGAGTACTTTAAGTACTATATGTACATCCGAGTGTATAGACGTATACACTTGTGTCGAATTGATGATTTGATATGATTTACACCACGATGTGGACCAAGTATTGTGTTGAATTGATGATATGATATGATGTACACCACGATGTGGACCAAGTATTGTGTTGAATTGATGATATGATATGATTTACACCACGATGTGGACCAAGTATTGTGATACTTGATGATATGATATGATTTACACCACGATGTGGACCAAGTATTGTGATACTTGATGATTTTGAGGTATATTGCATGACATTGACTCGCATATGATGCACGTATTGACATTTATACACATTTGATACATTGAATGACATTGACGTGTATACGATACATTTGTTGGTAATGATAGAAATTGTACTTGATTATATACGAACTATTTTGTATCATTTGTTGTTTGGTTACTTATTTGACAAGGTTGAACGTTATGTTAACCTTAATTGTCTAACAGGTGACGTACATGGGTTTGTTGTAAGTACATTGTTTGATGATGTTATTATATATGATAATGTTATTGATAATGGTTTCTTGTAAACCATTACTACGAACTCACCAACCTTGTGTTGACACTTGCTAGTACACTTTTCAGGTAATCTGGTAAATCAAGGTCGAGATACATGATTGTTGGTTGCTTGGATCCGGACTTGGACTGATATGGATCAAGGATTCATTTACCATCTTTTACATTATGCATTTTGTGTTTGTATGTTGACTTCATCTGCTGGATTCACTGAGTCCACTATGTTCATATAGTTTATGTTCTACGATAATTTCACTGTGTGCTATATAATTTCCGTAATATCTCGGGCCCAGCTTGGGGTGTTACAAGTTGATACTTAATTGACACAACATCTCTAAGTTTTGAGTAATTATTAACACAACAAAAGCTCGAATGTATTATACATACATGTGTATACATTAATATGTCTATTACTTTACAAATGCAGCTTTAGGGTGGGTATTTGGAATTAGGAGAGGTGGATCCAAAAGTTCGAGGTGGGTATGTACTTTTTTTAACAATTTTGTTGATTAATGCTTAACTAGGAAATTCGGACCCCGCGTTGCGGGGCCTCAGTTGTCTTGTTGAAACACTTATATTATTTTTGTGTATTTGCGTTGAACCTTCAACCACTTATTAATTAAAAATCATTTTGTCATGAATATGTTTGTTTAAAAGTGTGCAAGAAATCAAGAAGTAATTCGTAGTAGAAATCGAACGGGATATGATATAGCAAAAACATCAAGATATTAGTTGAGAGTTCAAGCGGATGCGATGTAATAAAATGTAAATAGTGGTACGACGTGTGACAGAAAAAGGTTGGATGACTCAAAAGGAAAATAATGTCGAAAAAAACAAAAAGTAACCTGTAGTAGAAAATCCGTAAGGGATGCGATTTAGCAAAGTCTGAATAGTGGTACGGGGTGTGACATCAACAAATAGCAACTCGCCACGTAAGCGGGTTACTATGCAAAAAATTTAAATTTTCTAAAAGTAAAACACTATAAATTTAAAACACTATATATGTATGTAATATATATATATATATATATATATAATTTATATATACATATATATATATATACTTATACTGCTATACTTTTTTTTTCCCTCAAAAGAGGTCAGTACCTCATTCTATTGATCACAAAACCAAATATTACAATATATTCTCACTTCATTCATGATGGACATTCCCACCATTTACAAAATCAATATTATGAACATTTATCCGATGCTATACTTCTGTACATCAAAACCACAACTTTGTATTTGCAAATCAAGCTTTGCATCGTTCTATAATTGTTTTTAGAGGTGCCGACTTCGATCCTAACACTTAAAAAATAATCAATTCAAGATGAGTTTTATCTTACATTTACAAAATAGGTCAAAGGTGGCAAAATATATAAAATTGAGCTATTGTATAAAACATGTCATGTTTGCATTTTCATTAAATGATGAGACATGATGTAATTATAGTTTATAAACAAATGCCATATAAGAAACTAAACTTGTAAAGTGACTAACTACTTTAAAAGTAAAACATTTTCTATAATTTGGAGATGTGCAACCAAACTCTCCAATCTTCTGGGCCCATATGTCATGCTTTCAACATACATAGAATTAGACTTTGAAGTTCATTAGCACTCTTCATCCGAATTCTTTTCCTATGAGGCTGAGGCTGATTAATGATCATTAGTTTCTTTAATCTCAAAATAAGAGCCACTTTCCCACCACAAATTGCATTTCCAAGATACTTTAAAAGTTTAGCCTTACCAAGTAACCCAACCTGCACTCCCAAAACTTTCACATTGAGTTATAAAAGTCAGACCTGCAAACCTAAAATACCAACTACTTTGACCATTACCCAACCCAGTCAAATCGTTGATCTCTTTATTATTAAACACAAAGTACAAAAATCATGTGAACTGTCACAGCAGGACCAAACCCATGACATGTTTCATCTCTTGCAGAAACCACAAGATTTATGACCCTTCCTACACCTATAACTATGAAAATGACTCGCAACGTATATAGTTAAAACGATCTTATCTTAGTTCACCACCAGATTTTATATGCCTTAAGCTGGAAATCAACCATGTTTCCCTTTTGATCGAGCTCAAAACAACCATCAAACACCAGTCTTTCAGTCCCTTTTGGTCGTGCTCGTAACCATCAAACAACGCTATTTCAGTACTCGAACTCGAAGTCAGCCTGACATAAATCAAACAACATCAACTTACCTACCTTCTCCCTTTCTGTTTGAGGAGCATTTAAAACAGGCCTGAAACAACAACAAAGTTGATGATTTAGTAATGAATGAACAAATAGGTTACATATTTAGCTAAAAAGAGAATGGGCCGATGAACATCGCCCATAGTGTATTTTGATGCTAGAAGCGCCTAAATCATGTTTGATCCATTTGCTATGTCTATAGAAAAAAAAAGGACAAAAGGTGTTTCAAGTCAGCCTGACATATACTAAAAAGAGACTTGTTATGACCGATCCCATATCCAACCCATCCATGTTGCCATCTTTAGTCTAACATTCCGTCTAAGAGAAATCAATGTATTATGTGGCGACTAATTTAAAAGTCCAACTGCTTCTATATCTCCATTAGTATAATAAGAGATATACAATTATACACATGACAGTTTCAAGTTAATGCTAGAATCCAATATGAGAATCATTTGACGATACTGCACTTTAATTAACATTCATCGTCATCCTTTCATTAAATGACTCACGATTACAAAAATTTAAAATCGATAATTACTATAAAGTAAACCAAGATAGGAACTTTACCTTTCCATTCATTACTCTTAGTGATATCAATACCAATTATGAGATGAAAAGACTCAAGCTGCACGTGCAAGAAACTCGGTCACCTATACGGCTATACATCAGAAAACAATTGTTGTTGAGTTACATGAGTCAATTGTTGTTGAGGTACATGAGTCAAATAGCTAACTAATACAAAGCATGAATTGCAAACAAATTTTAGAATCAACCTATGTATCCACTTATTGTTGATAGCTTGATATCACTGTCCGTTATCTTCTCCTTCAAAGTCTTTAGCTTATTACCAATCACTTTGGGCTGCAATTTTATTCCAAAACACACAATATAAGCCATGATACATTGAATTACACAAAGTCCAGTGAAAGCATAATATGAATTCAACAACCAAAATCATGAACGTAGATTGTCTCCAGCTTCCAATATATAACTTATGCGGCTTTAAATATTATATTAGAAGAAAAAAATATCCTTGAAGTTAAGGTCAAACGTACCTAATCAATTCTACTAAAACAGCGTATTTGTCCATCGAACAACACGTTTAAAGCACATTGTCCTCACTACCTGACGGATTTTAATAACTTATATGAACCACCTAGCTTCTGACGCAGTGGCCAGCCGGGGTACCTTCTGGGTATCTTGGCGAGAGGGGATGTTGGCTTGGAGGTCATGGGATCGAATCTTGTATTCCCCATTGACCTCGGGCATTTACCTCTTTAGCGTAAAATGGGCACCCTTTGGGAGTTCCCGCGGTGTAAGGCCTTTCACTTATTACTAAAAACACACAGAAAGGCACACCATACTTAATAGATCATGGTGATACTCATGGCTCCATCACAAGGCATACCTATAAAGATGTTACAGATTATTAACGATACATCAGCGTTTATACAACAGGGCCTAAGCCATGTCCTTTAAACCTAAAATTCGGGAATTAAGTCATTTATCTCGTAAAATTAAGAATCGAAAACAGAGAATCAGTTATGAATCAATATAACCATACGATATGGATTTATCTTGCTGGTAAGCTTTTTGACTAGTAGTCCACATCAGCTCTAGCATCTTACCTTACTTTTTTATAAAGCATTACCTTGAATAACTGAAGGTATATCTCCTTTTCCTTTTCCATTCGATTCCTTTTTTCATGTGACTTGCTTCTTTTTGGCATTTGAATCCTCTTTCTCGGCTGCAAATTCCAAAAATTTCGAAGTGGTTTGTTAGGTATCATCAAGTGATATCAAGATCTGAAAGAAAGAAAGAAGAAACCCAAAGAGAAAGAAATTTACTTTAGATCTGAAAAAAAATACCTTTTTTATGCCTTCTCTTGTAATGAAACTCCAGAGAACACACTATCGGAGTAGACCCAGAGCCCACCGCCGGCGAGAATTCCGGCTATATCTATTGTCATCAAACCCTGAAATTTATATCTATTGTTCAAATCAATTAGCCACAGATAATTTTATAAACCCAAATTAAGGTAAATTGTTTTCTTTCTTTACCAGAAAAGAAACAAGATCAAAGATGAGAAATTATATAAATGTGTGTTGTTTTTGAGAGAGATAAAAGGAAAAGATGGTGAAAAACAAAATCTGATCTGACACTTACTTTTTATTTTATTATTTCTCTCTCTGTTCTCCCTCCAATCTATTTATTTTCATTTTCAAAAATCAAATAGCCCGCCCAAACACCCTCTACCACACACTCCTACACCTCAAAACACACACCAAAATCATCGGCCAGTATGTCATACTTGCAATGTGGAAGCCTTCTCCTACCGACACGTCACAAAAGTGACATACCTTAGTGACCCTCCTTTAGTATGTAAAATGTAAAGGAGGATAGTAATAGTAATAGTAATATACTTAGTTTTTTAGGTTGGGTTTTCTATACGAGTTAATATTGACTTTCACAATTAAGTTCCTCCAACAGTGATTAAACCACCAAGGAGTATCACAGATGTTTTAAAAGAAGCCTTTGATTTGAGTGTATCTTAAGAGCTGGTGTTCGCTTGGATGATTTTAAGGCTTAAAATCATTAAAAAGTGACAACTAAGTAACAGTAAAAACGGAAATATGTTGGTAGTAAATAAATATACGAGGAGTGTAACACCACCAGGTCAAAAAGTGTAACACCACCAGGGAGAGTATTAGCGGCGACGTCGCCGCTAATACTGTGGCCCCATGTCTGTAAAGGTAAATCTGAAAGAGAAATTAGCGGGTCCCCTGTCAGTGTCAGAGTATTAACGGCGACGTCGCCGCTAATGCCTTGATCGGATTGACCTTTTCCTGGTGGTGTTAGCCTAAATATATTCTCGGTATATGAATTTAAGGTTTTTATGAATTATCGGATCATGTGGAATCTTTGATGATTTTTTGTCTTTGGTCAAAGTATCACAATTTCCACACATATAACCAACTTGCATGGCAATGTGGGGTCAAAGTCACATGTTTTGGGTAATCTTTTTGGAATTTACCAATTATATACCTCTGTTAACAAATTATCAACAATGAAATTGATGAACAGTGAAACAGGTGGCAGCAGTGGCAGATCTTGAAAATTTTAGTGGTGGGGGCCAAAATTTTATTTTTTTTTGCCATCGGTATGTTCCGGGTTATGGTTATGCAATACACTAGATCGGGTCGGGTCAAACAAAAATAACACTAATTATCTAAGTTTTTCATTCAAATTACCAATACATAGTTTCTAACCAACAAAAAACTACAAAGATTTATGAAAATACCAAGAGAAAATGCTTGGATAGTGAGAGGAAGACCTTGTTGTGGATTGTGGGTTAAAACATAGAATTATGAATGGACTAAGTGAATTGTGGGTTATAAAAACTAAAAAGGTAAATTTTATTTTTTGCTGGAGCCTAAAACTCAAAAAAGGGAAGAAGACCTTGTCACATCGATTGTGAATTGTGGGCTAAAACATAGAATTATAAATGGACTAAGTGAATTGTGGGTTATAAAAACTAAAAAGGTAAATTTTATTGGACTGTTAAATTTATTAAACATATCAAAAGTTTTTAAAAAAATAATCCCTAGGGGCCGACTTAATAGATATAAATTTATTTGGACGAAATACGGATATATTAGTACTACTAAGCGAAAAAACGGCGGTGGCACGGGACCCCACTAGCCCCCAAAGAGAACCGCCCCTGGGTGGCAGGTAGCTGCGCAGCTGCCTGCTAGCCTGCTTAATTTTTTTTTTTAAACGTATATATTTAATATGTCAAACGTTTTTGCGGGTTTATCATATTATTTTTATTTAAGGTTTTTTAAGATTTCGTCTATCTCTATTTTTGATTTGGCTTATCCATATTTTTTTATAATTTTTGTTTTTTGTCTCACCCCGTATTACCTTTTGGATTTTACCACGTCGCAACCCTTTTTGATTTTTCTTGCGCAGCTGCCTGCTAGTCTCTTTTTTTTTTATTAAATAAAACATATGTGTCTAATATGCTAACTTTTAAGCGGGTTTATTATATTTATTTATGTTTGATATAACAAACATAGACATATATTTATATTCTTTTTTATGTTTGATATAACAAACATAGACATATATTTATATTCTTTTTTATGTTTTTGGTTGTTTGTCAATACCATTATGTACCACTATTTTGTTTCAATCGCACTTTTCTCCTTTGTGGTTTTAACTAATATGTTGAAAACTTATATTCAATTATTTTTATTGTACTTTTCTCCTTTGTGGTTTAACTAATATATTGACAGCTTACATTCAAATTTTTTACTTTCATTTTTGATTTTTGGTTTATTGCACATATAAATTTAATGTATTCGTTACTACAAACTTTTAGAAACGTTTGTGGTATTGACTTTAGACAAATATGTATTTCATATGTCAAAGCTTTTACTAACATATATAACGACACATTATCAATAACAAAATCTAACCACAATAATTGATATCACGTAATGCACAGAAGTAACCTAACGTGGTTTTGCCCTTATATATATATACTTGAAACAAACCTATCAATGACATAATGCTTTTTAATTAAACGGTTGAAAATTCAACTTAATTACACTAGAATAATAGGTGTTTCAACTGGACAGTTGAAGCCCCGCGAAGCGGGGCCTAATTTTACTAGTTATTAAATTGTCAAATTTGTGACGGTTACATAATTAATGGAAAGAAAATGATAAATCCTCATAAAAGCTAGCCTAATGATTTTATTAATGATAAGGAAAATGTTAAACGCAACCATTAGGGCTTCATTTAACGTGCATAAAAAATTGTACTTTCATATCAAAAGTCCCCCCCTGAATTTTATGATAAGTGTACAACTATTAAATGCACCTTAACTGTATCCCTAAGGGCTGCGTTTAGCAAAACCCTAACTTTAAAATATGACATGTGTTATCCACTTAATTTTTTTCTTAATTTTATCCATTGATTTATACACATGTCATGATCAAAATTTTAAGATAATTAGTATTAACTTCATTAAATATACAATAACTACCATCTTTGGCAAATCCCTTAATTAATATAATAAGTAAAGATGAAAGAAGTATATATATTTCTATAAAGTGAAAAAAGAATTCCATATTTAAAAACAAATAGGAACTAAATAAAGAAAGACCCAATGAAACAATAAGAAATTGAGAAATGATAAATTATCTTAAAATAATAAACCTAAAAATCCTTTTAACTATTAGATGAAGACATGTGAAAAATGAGAGGGTAGGATTAGAAAAAAGAATTGCTGGAATCCACATGTTATCATCTAGTCATTTTAGAAGGATTTTTAGGCTAATTTTTAAAAGGATAAATCATTTTCCTAAAAATTATAACGGTTTTCTTTAAATACGAATAAAAAAAATAATAGTATTGATGTTGTCAAGCGATGTAGACATCCGAAGACATGCTTTTCCTTTCTTAATAAAACAAACATAATAAGATGATTTAAATAGACCCACACACTCTAAATGAATGGTTTCACCTCTTCATATTTCATTTTCTTTGTACCGTTTTATATCACTTACCTTTAATATATATATATTTTTCTCACCTATCTTCACCTACTTATTTCGCTCTCCCTTAATAATAAATAGATCTTCCATCAATGCATGTTTTTCTAAGCAACGATTAATGAAAAGTACAATTCCATTATGCTTCCAATCATTAGATTGTTTCTCCGGTTTCTTAATCAGGTTATTAAAAAATACAGAGAGTTTGTTTTATTTAAGATTTTCATTATAAATAGTGACTAGCGTTTAGTCCATAAATACACGCAATTAAATAAATATTTTAGATAGAAACTTCAATTACATGTAACTTATTCTTTAGATTAATTTCAAAAAATATCTACATGAGTTTAGGTAAAATAAAACAAGTATTAAAGTAAAACAAAAAAAACAATAAGTTTTCCTTCACTGAAAATCACCGTGCATCATAAAAGTTATCGTGCATCAATATATATACGTAAATCTTCGTGCATCAATTTTATCATGATCTAAAGGTCAAGATCTTCTCCTATTTATTTTATTTTAATATTTTTTTTATAATAACCAACATCTATCTACATGATAACTAAGGCTATCAGGTTCAAGGCTTTCAACGAAAGTCCCCCAAAGAGAGCATCTTTTGCCATGTGGTAGTGACCTTCAAACAATAGACCCCCATTGGAGTTAGGCTTTTATCACAAGAACGCCCCATCTATAATATAACTAAATGAGGAGGTTGGGGGTACACTTGGCACCCCTAATCCCCCTCCTTTAGCCTAATACTCCTTTCTTATTAATCCTCTATTTTTTTAATATTTATTTAATAAATAATGGCCGACCTTTAATAAAAAAATCTTTATTATTAGTATTATATATATATATCACCTAGAAAAAACCCTCACATATTCTCAACAAAAAAAAACTACGGCCAAAAAAAAAACCTACGATCGACTACCAAAAGGTTTTTTTATTTATATACTTTGTCATATTTAATCATTATTATTATTATTTAACATTGAATTCTTATGTTATTGTTATTATTATCTCTTTTAATTTAGTTTGTTGTCCATTATAGGTTCATTATGATTTCTTCTTCAACGACAAAAAATAAGACCACATTAGTTCATCTTGAAGATCTTAAGTCAACACATGTTAACCATCATCTACGACTCCGTGTTGTGCATGTATGAACTGTTTCGGAGTGGAACAACCCGAAAAAAATCAAAACGTTCGAGATGGTCTTTGTTGATGAATTGGTACGTATTTTTCAAATTATATACTGTACACTTTTTGTTTCTCTTTTTATTTAACTAAAGTTGAAAAAAAAGGGTAAACTGGAATTAATATTTATATGGAGTTAATTTTCATATGTTTCTTCTTTAGCTTTCGTATTGATTAAGTTGTGATATTGATCATATTGATGGTTGCTCGAATCATACCGTTACTATGTAAATTTTTAATTCGTCTATAATCAAAAGTTGTCATCAAGAATCAATTTACTAAGAATATATATAGAGATTTATGAAGCAGAAACTTACCATCAAGAATTAGTACTTGATCTTCGTACGCAATGCAACTTCTTTATTTTTTAATTATTAATATATGTTTATGTTTTGATAATGAGTATGATTTCGATATGTATGATAGGCCTTCCCCGAAAGATTAGTTTATTACGCATTACTTCTTCAACTTTTTGCCTTATTTGAATCGTTTTATGTTTTATTTTAGGTATTTTAATTTTATTCGGTATCTATTTAATATACTTGAATTCCAATTTTTAAGATTTGATTAATATATTTTGAGACTATCCGTCCATTGGACGGGCCTGAGCACTAGTTATACATATATATTAGGGATGTTGAAAGAAGGTAGCTTAAGAAAAGAAGAGACATAAATTTAATGTTAATTTTTTTTACTTAGTTTTTTCAATTTCAATTTTTTATTATTTTATCACTAAAACCTAATTCAAAACAAAAATATTAATAATTAAAAAAAATAAAAAAATATTTTAATCATGTGTAAGGTATACAACTTACACATGTATAGGTATTTACACATGTGTAAGGCATACAAACTTACACATGTGTTAGGATTTTTTTTAATTTTTTTTGTTTTTTATTAAAAAACTTTTACTAAAAAAAAAATTGAAAAAGACAAGGTAAATGAAAATTAAAATCAACATTCTCTTCCTTCTTTCCTTAAGACACTTTCTCATTTGATCTTTATCTATACTATATATATATATATATATATTATTAATATATGGATATATATTACTAATAGTTCTATACTATATATAAACATTTATATTATAAGTATGTATGGATATATATTGTAAAATGAAAGCAAAATGTATGGATACATACATATATATAATATATATATATATATATATATATAATATATATATATATATATATATATATATATATATATATATATATATATATATAATATATATATATATATATATATATATATATATATAATATATATATATATATATATATATATATATATATATATATATATATATATATATATATATATATATATATATATATATATATATATATATATATATATATATATATATATATATATATATATATATATATATATATATATATATATATATATATATATATATATATATATATATATATATATATATATATATATATATATATATATAATATATATATATATATATATATATATATATATATATATATATATATATATATATATATATATATATATATATATATATATATATATATATATATATATATATATATATATATATATATAATATATATATATATATATATATATATAATATATATATATATATATATATATATATATATATATATATATATATAATATATATATATATATATATATATATATATATATATATATATAATATATATATATATATATATATATATATATATATATATATATATAATATATATATATATATATATATAATATATATATATATATATATATATAATATATATATATATATATATATATATATATATATATATAATATATATATATAGAAATAGATATAATATATATAATATAATATGTTATAAGTAAATATCAAATCAAATCATAGTTATATGATGCTATTCGTATATATATATAGATCAAATGAGAAGGTTGGGAAAGAAGGTTGATTTTTATTTTTTTTTTCTTTATTTTTAATTTTTATTTTTTTTAATTTTTTAATTTTTTTAGTGAAAACCCATTCAAAAAAAAATAAAAAAAAATAAATTCCTACACATGTGTAGATTTTTATACCTTATCTACACATGTGTAAGTTGTATTTTTTTTAATTTTTTTATTTTTTAAAAAAAATTTTGATTTTTTTTGAATGGGTTTATGTTAAAAAAAATATAAAAATTAAAAAAAATTAAATATTAAAAAAACAAGCTAAAAAAATCAAAAATGAACCTTGATGTGACCAATTTATACCCATCGCCCACATCGTTATTGGCCTTTTTATTATATGTTTTTAGTCGATTTTACTGGCATTTGGCGCGTTTATGGGTTTTGTTAGTGGTTTCAGGTTCTAAACAGGTGACGTGTCCGTTTGGTGCAAATTCGAGTAATTTTGAGGTCATGAAGTTGATTGGAGAGTTCGAGAGTCGTTAAGATGAAAAGAGATAGAAAAAATATGCAAGTATTCATAAGTTGATGTGTGGCCTTCGGTCATTAATATTGTACTGCGACGCAGTGGTGGGGAACAAGTCCACTGCGCCGCAGTCATCTTTGTTGTAAGGCACTACCAGTCCAGTAATATTGTACTGCGACGCAGTGGGATGTGCATTTGCCCACTGCGCCGCAGTCATCTTTGTTGTAAGGCACTACCAGTCCAGTAATATTGTACTGCCACGCAGTGGGTGTGCATTTGCCCACTGCGCCGCAGTCATCTTTGTTGTAAGGCACTACCAGTCCAGTAATATTGTACTGCCACGCAGTGGGTGTGCATCCACTGCGCCGCAGTCATCTTTGTTGTAAGGCACTACCAGTCCAGTAATATTGTACTGCGACGCAGTGGGGGTGAACAGGCCCACTGCGCCGCAGTCAGCTTTGTTGTAAGGCACTACCAGTCCAGTAATATTGTACTGCCACGCAGTGGGTGTGCATTTGCCCACTGCGCCGCAGTCATCTTTGTTGTAAGGCACTACCAGTCCAGTAATATTGTACTGCCACGCAGTGGGTGTGCATTTGCCCACTGCGCCGCAGTCATCTTTGTTGTAAGGCACTACCAGTCCAGTAATATTGCACTGCGACGCAGTGGGTTGTGCATTTGCCCACTGCGCCGCAGTCATCTTTGTTGTAAGGCACTACCAGTCCAGTAATATTGTACTGCCACGCAGTGGGTGTGCATTTGCCCACTGCGCCGCAGTCATCTTTGTTGTAAGGCACTACCAGTCCAGTAATATTGTACTGCCACGCAGTGGGTGTGCATTTGCCCACTGCGCCGCAGTCATCTTTGTTGTAAGGCACTACCAGTCCAGTAATATTGTACTGCCACGCAGTGGGTGTGCATTTGCCCACTGCGCCGCAGTCATCTTTGTTGTAAGGCACTACCAGTCCAGTAATATTGTACTGCCACGCAGTGGGATGTGCATTTGCCCACTGCGCCGCAGTCATCTTTGTTGTAAGGCACTACCAGTCCAGTAATATTGTACTGCGACGCAGTGGGTTGTGCATTTGCCCACTGCGCCGCAGTCATCTTTGTTGTAAGGCACTACCAGTCCAGTAATATTGTACTGCGACGCAGTGGTGGGGAACAAGTCCACTGCGCCGCAGTCATCTTTGTTGTAAGGCACTACCAGTCCAGTAATATTGTACTGCGACGCAGTGGGGGTGCATTTGCCCACTGCGCCGCAGTCATCTTTGTTGTAAGGCACTACCAGTCCAGTAATATTGTACTGCGACGCAGTGGGTGTGAACAAGTCCACTGCGCCGCAGTCATCTTTGTTGTAAGGCACTACCAGTCCAGTAATATTGCACTGCGACGCAGTGGGATGTGCATTTGCCCACTGCGCCGCAGTCAGCCTTGACAAACAAGCACAAATGGGCAGTATAAAAGCACTGCGACGCAGTGGTGGGGAACAAGTCCACTGCGCCGCAGTCATCTTTGTTGTAAGGCACTACCAGTCCAGTAATATTGCACTGCGACGCAGTGGGATGTGCATTTGCCCACTGCGCCGCAGTGAGAGTGCGGGACTGAAAGGTTTTTGGCAGTTTTTGCATCAGATTAAAGGGGGGTATAAATAGTTTTTGAAACCTAATTCCCAAATGATCAAATCTTCTTTCTAAGAGCTGCACTTCAAGGAACACCTTCAAGGATCAATTCAAGATTTCAACATCTTCCGATTCATTGAAGATTCACGTGCACCCACTTAGATCGTATCTATTTTATTGTCTTGCAATTTCTATTCCTCAAACAATTGGTACATCATGTTCTTCCTTTACTTTGATTGTTATTTCAATTTAATTATGAGTGGCTAATATTTCAATCATCCACCTTGATGTAACTAGATGAATGATGTGATTGCTATATGTTTTAATTCAAAGAGTTGATTTCAATTATCATTGTGTCGAGATCTTGGTGATTTTATTCCTTTATATTTATTATTATGATATTGGTGGCATGTGTGTTCTTCGTTAGTGGTACTAGTTGGATACATATGTGATTTTCAAACCGTTGCTTGTCTATGAGCAATTATCACTAGTTCATGGTGTGATAGTGAATGTCATTTTAATAAAAGGAATAATTTTGTCAACGTGTTTAGAAGCGGTTGGTGGTACCACGTTTTAATTCACATAGGCTCGATTGGTAATGTGATAATCAAGTAAACTAATTGTTGGTAAGGTTGTCTAGGCATTGGTGGTACCGGCTTGGGTAATTAAACTAGCAACTTAGGTGTTTGGGTGTTTTGTGAGCGGTTGGTGGTACCACGCGAGCATTTTATCCTTTCACGATTATCTTGTCAACTCTTAATGAATTTGGTCTTAATTGAATGCAATCACGTTTGAAGTCTAGCGAAGTCAAGGTGGATGATCTTTACTATTATTGTTTGCAGTTTTACTTTACCTTTACGCGTTTGTCTTTTAAGTTATTTTAATTTAATTGTCAAAGAGAGATTCAAAGCGTTCCACCCTTTTTCCAAACTACTTTGTTAAACAATTGATTCAAACCAATCCCCGTGAACGAACCTGGACTTACTTTTTAACTATACTGCATACGATCGGGTCCACTGCCCGATAGTGCGTAGTAGTGAGTTTCAAGGTATTTCTAGTTTTAAATTTTAAACTCGATTTAGCACATCAAGTTTTTGGCGCCGCTGCCGGGGATTGTGTGCCGTTTTAGTTGTTAATTTAGTGGTTTGATCCTTCCTCACGCGTGAGGAAGTTACTTGCTTTATAGTTTAGTTTTTCTTTTCTTGTCTTATCACAGGTGCAGTTGACGTGTTTGGTTAGTTGTGTTTTACAGGTCTACTTCTTAGTTGATGAACTTGCGGTCTTCGGGTTTACCTCTAAATAGTCCCTTGAGAACACTGACAAGACGTAGATTTAACTTCGCAACACCTACACCATTCTCACCTATTGCTAGACCCACTCCTGATTCGGACGAGGAAGGGTTCTATTTAGACGAGTTTTTCAATCTAGAAGTTAAGTTAGAAGAGGAAATGGGAGACGAAGATTTTTTTTTTTTTTTTTTTTTTTTTTTTTTTTTTTTTTTTTTTTTTTTTTTTTTTTTTTTTTTTTTTTTTTTTTTTTTTTTTTTTTTTTTTTTTTTTTTTTTTTTTTTTTTTTTTTTTTTTTTTTTTTTTTTTTTTTTTTTTTTTTTTTTTTTTTTTTTTTTTTTTTTTTTTTTTTTTTTTTTTTTTTTTTTTTTTTTTTTTTTTTTTTTTTTTTTTTTTTTTTTTTTTTTTTTTTTTTTTTTTTTTTTTTTTTTTTTTTTTTTTTTTTTTTTTTTTTTTTTTTTTTTTTTTTTTTTTTTTTTTTTTTTTTTTTTTTTTTTTTTTTTTTTTTTTTTTTTTTTTTTTTTTTTTTTTTTTTTTTTTTTTTTTTTTTTTTTTTTTTTTTTTTTTTTTTTTTTTTTTTTTTTTTTTTTTTTTTTTTTTTTTTTTTTTTTTTTTTTTTTTTTTTTTTTTTTTTTTTTTTTTTTTTTTTTTTTTTTTTTTTTTTTTTTTTTTTTTTTTTTTTTTTTTTTTTTTTTTTTTTTTTTTTTTTTTTTTTTTTTTTTTTTTTTTTTTTTTTTTTTTTTTTTTTTTTTTTTTTTTTTTTTTTTTTTTTTTTTTTTTTTTTTTTTTTTTTTTTTTTTTTTTTTTTTTTTTTTTTTTTTTTTTTTTTTTTTTTTTTTTTTTTTTTTTTTTTTTTTTTTTTTTTTTTTTTTTTTTTTTTTTTTTTTTTTTTTTTTTTTTTTTTTTTTTTTTTTTTTTTTTTTTTTTTTTTTTTTTTTTTTTTTTTTTTTTTTTTTTTTTTTTTTTTTTTTTTTTTTTTTTTTTTTTTTTTTTTTTTTTTTTTTTTTTTTTTTTTTTTTTTTTTTTTTTTTTTTTTTTTTTTTTTTTTTTTTTTTTTTTTTTTTTTTTTTTTTTTTTTTTTTTTTTTTTTTTTTTTTTTTTTTTTTTTTTTTTTTTTTTTTTTTTTTTTTTTTTTTTTTTTTTTTTTTTTTTTTTTTTTTTTTTTTTTTTTTTTTTTTTTTTTTTTTTTTTTTTTTTTTTTTTTTTTTTTTTTTTTTTTTTTTTTTTTTTTTTTTTTTTTTTTTTTTTTTTTTTTTTTTTTTTTTTTTTTTTTTTTTTTTTTTTTTTTTTTTTTTTTTTTTTTTTTTTTTTTTTTTTTTTTTTTTTTTTTTTTTTTTTTTTTTTTTTTTTTTTTTTTTTTTTTTTTTTTTTTTTTTTTTTTTTTTTTTTTTTTTTTTTTTTTTTTTTTTTTTTTTTTTTTTTTTTTTTTTTTTTTTTTTTTTTTTTTTTTTTTTTTTTTTTTTTTTTTTTTTTTTTTTTTTTTTTTTTTTTTTTTTTTTTTTTTTTTTTTTTTTTTTTTTTTTTTTTTTTTTTTTTTTTTTTTTTTTTTTTTTTTTTTTTTTTTTTTTTTTTTTTTTTTTTTTTTTTTTTTTTTTTTTTTTTTTTTTTTTTTTTTTTTTTTTTTTTTTTTTTTTTTTTTTTTTTTTTTTTTTTTTTTTTTTTTTTTTTTTTTTTTTTTTTTTTTTTTTTTTTTTTTTTTTTTTTTTTTTTTTTTTTTTTTTTTTTTTTTTTTTTTTTTTTTTTTTTTTTTTTTTTTTTTTTTTTTTTTTTTTTTTTTTTTTTTTTTTTTTTTTTTTTTTTTTTTTTTTTTTTTTTTTTTTTTTTTTTTTTTTTTTTTTTTTTTTTTTTTTTTTTTTTTTTTTTTTTTTTTTTTTTTTTTTTTTTTTTTTTTTTTTTTTTTTTTTTTTTTTTTTTTTTTTTTTTTTTTTTTTTTTTTTTTTTTTTTTTTTTTTTTTTTTTTTTTTTTTTTTTTTTTTTTTTTTTTTTTTTTTTTTTTTTTTTTTTTTTTTTTTTTTTTTTTTTTTTTTTTTTTTTTTTTTTTTTTTTTTTTTTTTTTTTTTTTTTTTTTTTTTTTTTTTTTTTTTTTTTTTTTTTTTTTTTTTTTTTTTTTTTTTTTTTTTTTTTTTTTTTTTTTTTTTTTTTTTTTTTTTTTTTTTTTTTTTTTTTTTTTTTTTTTTTTTTTTTTTTTTTTTTTTTTTTTTTTTTTTTTTTTTTTTTTTTTTTTTTTTTTTTTTTTTTTTTTTTTTTTTTTTTTTTTTTTTTTTTTTTTTTTTTTTTTTTTTTTTTTTTTTTTTTTTTTTTTTTTTTTTTTTTTTTTTTTTTTTTTTTTTTTTTTTTTTTTTTTTTTTTTTTTTTTTTTTTTTTTTTTTTTTTTTTTTTTTTTTTTTTTTTTTTTTTTTTTTTTTTTTTTTTTTTTTTTTTTTTTTTTTTTTTTTTTTTTTTTTTTTTTTTTTTTTTTTTTTTTTTTTTTTTTTTTTTTTTTTTTTTTTTTTTTTTTTTTTTTTTTTTTTTTTTTTTTTTTTTTTTTTTTTTTAAGTTAGAAGAGGAAATGGGAGACGAAGAAAGGGATCCGAATGATATTCGTTATGGTGAGAGGGTCCGTACTATACCTACCAACCGTGGTAGTCCTATAAGACCTCCAGCCATTGGTCATGATTTCAATCTGAAAGGTAATCATCTTAAAAGCATTGAGGAGCAACAGTTTGATGGTAAAAGGAAATGGGATCCATACCAGCACTTAGAGAGGTATGAGAAGTTGGCACGATTATACCAATATGGGAACAACCAAATGAATGCCGTTAAACTAGAAACATTTCCTATGTCCATTACCAGTGATGCTTTAGATTGGTTTAATGATCTCCCGGAAAATTCTATAACAACTTGGGACCAACTCAAGCAAGCTTTCATTGGTGAGTTTTACTCACTTAGAACTCAACGGAAGTTGGAAAACTTGATTAGGTCCTTTGATCAAGATGAAGATGAAGATGTGGTGGATGCATGGATTCGGTTTAAAGAAATGTTGAGGAACTGTCCGGGCCATAACATGACTAAGGAGCAATATGTTGAGCTTTTCTTTGATGGCCTAGATAAGAAGTCCAAACGTGAGTTAGGATATGCTTTTGGTGGTGGTTTCAACAAAATTACACCCAATGAAGGTTTTGATATTTTGGAGTCCATGGCAAAGGACAATGCAAATATGGATGATGATAGATTTTTGAAGAATGAGAGAAGGCTAAAGAAAGGTACTAGCCAAGGTAGGGTCGCAAAGGTTGAGGCTAGTCATGATTCTGGTATGATTGGAGAGATTAGAGCGCTGTCTGAGCGCATGGAAAAGGGATTTGCTATGCAAGAGAGATTCAAAGCGTTCCACCCTTTTTCCAAACTACTTTGTTAAACAATTGATTCAAACCAATCCCCGTGAACGAACCTGGACTTACTTTTTAACTATACTGCATACGATCGGGTCCACTGCCCGATAGTGCGTAGTAGTGAGTTTCAAGGTATTTCTAGTTTTAAATTTTAAACTCGATTTAGCACATCAAGTTTTTGGCGCCGCTGCCGGGGATTGTGTGCCGTTTTAGTTGTTAATTTAGTGGTTTGATCCTTCCTCACGCGTGAGGAAGTTACTTGCTTTATAGTTTAGTTTTTCTTTTCTTGTCTTATCACAGGTGCAGTTGACGTGTTTGGTTAGTTGTGTTTTACAGGTCTACTTCTTAGTTGATGAACTTGCGGTCTTCGGGTTTACCTCTAAATAGTCCCTTGAGAACACTGACAAGACGTAGATTTAACTTCGCAACACCTACACCATTCTCACCTATTGCTAGACCCACTCCTGATTCGGACGAGGAAGGGTTCTATTTAGACGAGTTTTTCAATCTAGAAGTTAAGTTAGAAGAGGAAATGGGAGACGAAGAAAGGGATCCGAATGATATTCGTTATGGTGAGAGGGTCCGTACTATACCTACCAACCGTGGTAGTCCTATAAGACCTCCAGCCATTGGTCATGATTTCAATCTGAAAGGTAATCATCTTAAAAGCATTGAGGAGCAACAGTTTGATGGTAAAAGGAAATGGGATCCATACCAGCACTTAGAGAGGTATGAGAAGTTGGCACGATTATACCAATATGGGAACAACCAAATGAATGCCGTTAAACTAGAAACATTTCCTATGTCCATTACCAGTGATGCTTTAGATTGGTTTAATGATCTCCCGGAAAATTCTATAACAACTTGGGACCAACTCAAGCAAGCTTTCATTGGTGAGTTTTACTCACTTAGAACTCAACGGAAGTTGGAAAACTTGATTAGGTCCTTTGATCAAGATGAAGATGAAGATGTGGTGGATGCATGGATTCGGTTTAAAGAAATGTTGAGGAACTGTCCGGGCCATAACATGACTAAGGAGCAATATGTTGAGCTTTTCTTTGATGGCCTAGATAAGAAGTCCAAACGTGAGTTAGGATATGCTTTTGGTGGTGGTTTCAACAAAATTACACCCAATGAAGGTTTTGATATTTTGGAGTCCATGGCAAAGGACAATGCAAATATGGATGATGATAGATTTTTGAAGAATGAGAGAAGGCTAAAGAAAGGTACTAGCCAAGGTAGGGTCGCAAAGGTTGAGGCTAGTCATGATTCTGGTATGATTGGAGAGATTAGAGCGCTGTCTGAGCGCATGGAAAAGGGATTTGCTATGCAAGAGAGTCGGTTTGGAGCACTTGAACGGGATGTAAAGGTAGTAGCCGAGGGGTGTGACCATTGTGGTAATATGCATTATTCTGAAGATTGTCCGAGTCGGGGACCCGAAGATGTGAGTTACATTCAGAATCAACCACAAGGGAGCTACCAACGCAATACCGGTTTCCAAAACCGTTCTTCAGGTAATCCTGCTTATAACCCTTCTTTTCCTACTAATAATTCTCGTTTTTCAGGAAATAGATGGCAGAGAGATAACTTTCAGAGTCAACCACAACAACAAACTCAACAAGGACAGGGGTCAGGTTCTTCTTCCTCTAATACCGATCCAAATGCCGAGTTGAGGGAGATGATGAAACAATTGGTTAGTAATCAGGCTGAAACGAACTCTAGCATTCAGATGATTCAGGATGATACTAAGGTGTTGAATGAGAGGTTGGATAGGATAGATGGGAAGGTTGAGATAAATATGAAGAATCAATGTGTTAACTTTAAGGATCTTGAGAGTAGGATGGCTGCACTTTCTAGGCCTTCTGGTACCTTACCTAGTAATACTCAACAGAATCCTAGGTCTCAATTTAGCATGGGGCCGAATCAGGGACAAAATACGGGGCAGAAGTACACTCCACCTCAAGCCCGTAATGAGGAAGCCAAGGCCATCACCACTCGTACAGGTAAATCTTATGACCCTCCTACAACGGTTTAGGAAGGCCAAGCTAAAGGAACAATATAACAAGTTTGTTCAGATGATTTCAAATGTTCATATTAATGTGCCTTTAGTGGATTTGATACAGGGGATGCCTCATTACGCCAAGTTCATTAAGGAACTGGTGACGGATAAAGGAAAGATGGAGGAGGCCAAAGCTACGTTTCTCAATGCCGAGTGTTCTGCTATTTTGCAGAACCGCATTCCCCCTAAGCTTGAAGACCCAGGGAGTTTTCTTATAACTTGCTCTATTAGAACCATTATTTGTAAGGCTTTAGCTGATTTAGGAGCTAGCATTAATTTGATGCCTTATTCGGTTTGGAGTAAGTTGGCTTTAGGAATCCTTCGCCCGACTCGCATGAGTATAAGGCTAGCTGACCATTCATTCCAGTATCCCATGGGTATTGCTGAAAACATTAGAGTCAAGGTGGGCCATATTGTTTTCTTAGTTGACTTTGTCATCCTCGAGATGGAGGAGGATGCACAGGTACCCCTAATACTTGGTAGACCATTTCTTAATACCGCGGATGCTATCATCCGTGTGAAAGATAAGGAAATATCTTTGGGTGTGGGTACAGATAGGATTGTTTTTAATGTTGAGAGGTCTATTAAGCATTCTTATTCTAATGATGAGTCATGTTTCAGGATTGATGTGATTGATGATGCTTTGGACCGAGAGTTTCAGGAGTTGATGGAGACCGATATGGGAGATGAGGAGATTGCTAATCTAGGATCGGGGAAAATTTCTGATAATGAGTTGTTTGCAGAGGTTATGGCACTTAACTTGGATGAGACACCTCCAGTGGATGAGAGCTTTGAGAGAGTTGTCGCTGATGGAAGCTCAAGGGTACCTAATTCAGTTGATGTACCACCTAATGATTTGGAGCTTAAGCCATTGCCTGCACATTTGGAGTATGCTTACTTGGCAGGTAAATCATCTTTACCAGTAGTTATCTCGTCCTCACTCTCGGGTGACGAGAAAGGACTCCTTTTGGCTGTGCTCCGAGCTCATAAGCGGGCTTTTGCTTGGAAAACTACTGACATTCCAGGTATTAGTCCAAATTTTTGTCAGCATAAGATTGATTTTATTGATGATGTTAAGCCCGTTGTCCAGAGACAAAGGAGGCTAAATCCTAATATGAAAGAGGTTGTTAAGAAAGAAGTTATTAAGTTGTTAGATGCAGGGATCATTTTCCCTATTGCTGATAGTTCTTGGGTAAGTCCTGTCCACTGTGTGCCCAAAAAAGGGGGCATGACAGTGGTTGAAAATGAAAATAAGGAACTCTTGGCTACTAGAACTGTAACGGGATGGCGGGTTTGTATTGACTACCGAAAGCTTAATGATGCCACCCGAAAGGATCACTTTCCATTGCCTTTTATTGATCAGATGTTAGAGAGACTCGCAGGTAATGAGTATTTCTGTTTTCTTGATGGGTTTTCCGGGTACTTTCAAATACCCATTGATCCAAAGGATCAAGAAAAGACCACTTTCACGTGCCCCTTCGGCACTTTTGCTTATCGGCGAATGCCGTTTGGTCTATGTAATGCCCCGGGCACCTTCCAAAGGTGCATGATAGCTATATTCCAGGACATGCTTGAAACCTCCATGGAGGTTTTCATGGATGATTTCTCGGTTTTTGGGGACTCATTTCGTACTTGTTTGCATAACTTGGATAAGATGTTGGAACGGTGTGAGAGGGCACACCTTGTTTTAAATTGGGAAAAGTGTCACTTCATGGTGACCGAGGGTATTGTGCTAGGTCACAAGGTGTCTAAGGCCGGGATAGAGGTTGATAGGGCTAAGATTGATGTTATAGCCAAATTACCCCCGCCTTCCAATGTGAAAGGGGTAAGGAGTTTTCTTGGACATGCCGGTTTTTACCGTCGTTTCATTAAAGATTTTTCTAAGATTACTCGTCCTATGACCCATTTGTTGGAGAAGGACGTCCCTTTTGTATTTAATGATTCTTGTGTAAGTGCTTTTCAGGTTCTAAAGGAGAAGTTGACCAATTCACCTATCATGGTCGGGCCGGATTGGGAATTGCCCTTTGAATTGATGTGTGATGCTAGTGATTTTGCTGTGGGGGCCGTGCTTGGGCAAAGGGTTGATAAGCATTTCAAGCCCATTTACTTTGCTAGCAAAACTTTGAACCCCGCCCAGCAAAATTACACCACAACAGAGAAGGAATTACTTGCCGTGGTTTTTGCTTTTGATAAGTTTAGATCTTATTTGGTGTTAAGTAAGACCATAGTTTTCACGGATCATTCAGCCCTTAAGTACTTGTTCTCGAAACAAGATGCTAAACCCAGGCTTATCCGATGGATCTTGTTGTTACAAGAGTTTGATATTGAGATCAAGGATAAGAAAGGGGCTGAAAATTTGGCTGCCGACCATTTGAGTCGCCTGGAAGATCCTCACCGGGAGGAACTTCGTGATGGGGAGATTAATGATCACTTCCCCGATGAATGTTTAATGTTTATTTCTACTTCTGATGATGCACCTTGGTATGCAGATATTGCCAATTATTTAGTTGCAGGTGAGATACCAACTGACTTCACGCACCAACAGAAGAAGAAGCTCATATCGGATGCCAAATACTATTTTTGGGATAGCCCATACTTGTTTCGTGTTTGTGCAGATGGCATGGTGAGGAGATGTGTAGCTGGAGCTGAGACTAGGGAGATTCTGGATGCTTGTCACTATGGTCCTACTGGAGGTCATTACGGTCCTTCAGTCACCGGTAAGAAAGTGTTTGATGCAGGTTTTTACTGGCCGACAATTTTCAAAGAGGCTCAAACTTTGGTGGAAACTTGTGACATTTGTCAGAGACAAGGAAGCATTACTAAGCGGGACGAGATGCCTCAACAGAGCATTCAGGTATGTGAGGTTTTCGATATTTGGGGTATAGACTTCATGGGACCATTCCCACCGTCTAATAAGTGCCTATATATTCTCGTCGCCGTTGACTACGTGTCTAAATGGGCCGAAGCCAAGGCTTTGCCCACGAATGATGCTAGGGTAGTAATTGATTTCCTTAAACAATTGTTTTGCCGATTTGGTTGCCCTAGAGCCTTAATTAGTGACCGAGGAACCCACTTTGCAAATCATCAATTAGCAAAGGTCATGAAAAGATATGGTGTTGTGCATTACTTTTCTACTTCCTATCATCCACAAACTAGTGGACAAGTAGAAAACACCAATAGGGCTTTGAAGAGAATTTTGGAGAAAACTGTGGGAGATAACCCTAAGGTTTGGTCAAAGAAGTTGGATGACGCCTTGTGGGCATTTAGGACAGCTTATAAGACGCCGATTGGCACCACGCCATACCGGTTGCTCTATGGTAAGACTTGTCATCTTCCCATTGAGATTGAGCATAAGGCATATTGGGCTTTGAGAAATTTAAACTTGGATATGATGGAAGCCGGTGAACTTAGGATGTTGCAGCTTCCCACTGCGCCGCAGTCGTTTGTCACTGGAGTTGGGAACAAAAATTTCCCCACTGCGCCGCAGTCGTTTGTCACTGGAGTTGGGAACTATGCCCCACTGCGCCGCAGTCGTTTGTCACTGGAGTTGGGAACAAAAATATGCCCCACTGCGCCGCAGTCGTTTGTCACTGGAGTTGGGAACAAAAATATGCCCCACTGCGCCGCAGTGTTTGCACTGGAGTTGGGAACTATGCCCCACTGCGCCGCAGTCGTTTGTCACTGGAGTTGGGAACAAAAATATGCCCCACTGCGCCGCAGTGTTTGTCACTGGAGTTGGGAACAAAATATGCCCCACTGCGCCGCAGTGTTTGTCACTGGAGTTGGGAACAAAATATGCCCCACTGCGCCGCAGTCGTTTGTCACTGGAGTTGGGAACAAAAATATGCCCCACTGCGCCGCAGTGTTTGCACTGGAGTTGGGAACTATGCCCCACTGCGCCGCAGTCGTTTGTCACTGGAGTTGGGAACAAAAATTTCCCCACTGCGCCGCAGTGTTTGCACTGGAGTTGGGAACTATGCCCCACTGCGCCGCAGTCGTTTGTCACTGGAGTTGGGAACAAAAATATGCCCCACTGCGCCGCAGTCGTTTGTCACTGGAGTTGGGAACAAAAATATGCCCCACTGCGCCGCAGTGTTTGCACTGGAGTTGGGAACTATGCCCCACTGCGCCGCAGTCGTTTGTCACTGGAGTTGGGAACAAAAATTTCCCCACTGCGCCGCAGTGTTTGTCACTGGAGTTGGGAACAAAATATGCCCCACTGCGCCGCAGTGTTTGTCACTGGAGTTGGGAACAAAATATGCCCCACTGCGCCGCAGTCGTTTGTCACTGGAGTTGGGAACAAAAATATGCCCCACTGCGCCGCAGTGGCACTGGAGTTGGGAACTATGCCCCACTGCGCCGCAGTCGTTTGTCACTGGAGTTGGGAACAAAAATTTCCCCACTGCGCCGCAGTCGTTTGTCACTGGAGTTGGGAACAAAATATGCCCCACTGCGCCGCAGTGTTTGTCACTGGAGTTGGGAACTATGCCCCACTGCGCCGCAGTCGTTTGTCACTGGAGTTGGGAACAAAAATATGCCCCACTGCGCCGCAGTGTTTGCACTGGAGTTGGGAACTATGCCCCACTGCGCCGCAGTCGTTTGTCACTGGAGTTGGGAACAAAAATTTCCCCACTGCGCCGCAGTGTTTGTCACTGGAGTTGGGAACAAAATATGCCCCACTGCGCCGCAGTGTTTGTCACTGGAGTTGGGAACAAAATATGCCCCACTGCGCCGCAGTCGTTTGTCACTGGAGTTGGGAACAAAAATATGCCCCACTGCGCCGCAGTGTTTGCACTGGAGTTGGGAACTATGCCCCACTGCGCCGCAGTCGTTTGTCACTGGAGTTGGGAACAAAAATTTCCCCACTGCGCCGCAGTCGTTTGTCACTGGAGTTGGGAACAAAAATATGCCCCACTGCGCCGCAGTCGTTTGTCACTGGAGTTGGGAACAAAATATGCCCCACTGCGCCGCAGTCGTTTGTCACTGGAGTTGGGAACAAAAATATGCCCCACTGCGCCGCAGTGTTTGCACTGGAGTTGGGAACTATGCCCCACTGCGCCGCAGTCGTTTGTCACTGGAGTTGGGAACAAAAATTTCCCCACTGCGCCGCAGTGTTTGCACTGGAGTGGGAACTATGCCCCACTGCGCCGCAGTCGTTTGTCACTGGAGTTGGGAACAAAAATTTCCCCACTGCGCCGCAGTGATTGTGTGGAGGACTATGCCACTGCGCCGCAGTGCTTTGTGATGTTAGCACCACTCGCCCAGATTTTTAGCCACTGCGCCGCAGTGCTATTGTGTGTTAGCCACTGCGCCGCAGTGATTGTGTGTTAGCCACTGCGCCGCAGTGCTATTGTGTGTTAGCCACTGCGCCGCAGTGCTATTGTGGTTAGCCACTGCGCCGCAGTGCTATTGTGTGTTAGCCACTGCGCCGCAGTGCTATTGTGGTTAGCCACTGCGCCGCAGTGCTATTGTGTGTTAGCCACTGCGCCGCAGTGCTATTGTGTGTTAGCCACTGCGCCGCAGTGCTATTGTGTGTTAGCCACTGCGCCGCAGTGCTATTGTGTGTTAGCCACTGCGCCGCAGTGCTATTGTGTGTTAGCCACTGCGCCGCAGTGCTATTGTGTGTTAGCCACTGCGCCGCAGTGCTATTGTGTGTTAGCCACTGCGCCGCAGTGCTATTGTGTGTTAGCCACTGCGCCGCAGTGCTATTGTGTGTTAGCCACTGCGCCGCAGTGCTATTGTGTGTTAGCCACTGCGCCGCAGTGCTATTGTGTGTTACTACGCCGCAGTGAGGACCATCCAGTCCCACTGCGACGCAGTGGGAAGTTTCTGCCCACAAATTGTGTTGATGATTATTATGATTTCAGTTTTGCATTCCTTCTTTAACATGTCTGTTTGCTTTAATTTTGTGATTGCAGACTGGAGATCAGCAAAGGCAGATGGAAGTTGGTCAAGGAAGCGGGACTGGTGGCAAGAGGGCTAGGCAAGAGCCTGAAGTGCCTGATTTAAAGTTTGGAGAGAACCAAATGGACGAGTCTCACGCATGGTTGGCGTTCGATGGGGTTAGGCAACCCCATAAGAACAACTTCTTGAACAATCTCTTTGCTCTCCATCGCCAGGTTGTTTGCCCTCCCAAATATCTTGATCCGATTTTTGCTAGGAATTATGGGATACAGGAGGATATCCGTCGTTGGTTTCGCATTGAGGTTCCAATCGGTGACCAGGTGGTTAGTAGTGATATGTGGCATAACATTTTCCATAATCGGGAACCATGTTTTCGTGAACTTTGTCTGGAGTTTTATTCTACTTTGAAGTTGACCAAGGAGCTTAATAAAGTCAACGATATTTTTGAAGAGCGGGTAGTAACTTTTGTCTGCGGGGGACAGCCTAGGAAGTTATCTATTCCGGAATTTGGTTTTTATTGTGGCATGTATACAAGGGATCAGTTGGATAGTCAGGAATTTAGGGCTTTGTTGAGAAAGGGGTTGTATGTGAAACAGGATTTGGGGGATGGAGAGTCGATAACTCAGTATTGGACTCGTATTTCGGGACATGATTGGCCCTCTGGTGGCTCGGGTAGTGTGTCTAAGATTAGAAGTGTCAAGCTGAGGATGTTGCATAGGATGATTGTCACTTTTCTGGTACAAAGGTCCACCCATTGGGACAAGGCGTACCAGCTAGATTTATGGCTGATTAAGTTGTTTACTGAGGGGGCACCGAGGAGGTTTGCTTTGGCCCCGATGGTTGTTCTGGATAGGATGGTGAATCACTCGGATTCGAAGTTGGTGCTTGGGCATTTTATCACCCGTATTTACAAGAGGATGGGAGTTTTTGATACTGATATATGTCATGAGGGATTGTCTTTGCAGGTTAGACAAGAGCATTTAACTGAGAAAGAGTTGATAATAGCCAAGATAGTGAAGAAGCCGAAGAAGAATGAGCAAGCAAGGTTGTTGGATGATACGGGTGTTATCGCTGCACCGCCTCCTGAGGTGGAGGATTCTGATGATGATGAGATGGAGGACGCCCCGCAGGAGCCTCAGCGGAGGCGGGGCCGTCCAAGTATTGACTTGACTGATATAGGGTCCCAGCTGCAGCAGATTTTGGATGGGCAGCAGGCTAGTGGTATGGCATTTGATGATTATCAACGGAGGATGGATCAGGATATGACTTGGTTGGGATCGCAGCAGGCCCGCACCAACTATACCCTGGATTATTATCAGCCTATGTGGGATGCGCAGTACCATGGGCAGCCGTTCGTTCCAGACACTCCTATTCCTGATTTCTCACCACCACCTATTCATGTTCCGACATATCGTCAGGGAGGCGGTTCTTTCTTCCCACATGATCTAGGAGGATCTCCTCGTGGTCCTGTGCAGTTTGGTTCTTTTGGTGGGAGATCTTCTTTTGATGCAGGTACTAGTGCAGAGTGGAGGCCATGGACAGGTGCCGCTAGTCAAGCTGGTGGAGATGCTGGTGGTTCTGGGGGATTTGTTGGTGGTTCATCTTCTTTCGCTCCTGGTTTTGTTGCAGGTTCTGGGTCAGGATTTGGTGGTGGACCGTCTGGAGGAGATGTTGGCGCCTCTAGTTCAGGTCAAGAAGGAGACCGCAATTGGATCACCGATCTTTTTGATACTTCTGGTCTTCCTTATGGTTATCATGGTCAGCAGCAGTGATGATGATTATGGTTCCCATCCGGCACCGTGGGATGAATCATGTTATGGTTTGTGATGATGGTTTGATTATCTGGATGACTGTACTCCATACATTATTTCTTATTTCTTCGGGTATCTACCCTACGGGGTGATGGAACATTGTATTTTGACTTTTTCTTTTTCTTTTGGTTTGTTTGCATGAACAGTGTTACTTTTATATGATTGGAATGTGGTTTGTTTGTGGTGCAAGTGACAGGACTATTCGATTTGATGGCTATTGTGCAACACATGTGTGGGGGGAAAACTCATTGGATTCTCTTCTCATCTTTACTTTGTGGCATCAAATTGTGATTGTGTGATGGTGTGCATATGCTGGCAGTAAGTTCAGCGCCGCTATATTTTTGTTTGGTATGTTTGTTGCACACACATCTCTCGCACTTTCCGTTTTGGTACAAGTTGTTTCTCCCGCCAAGCAAAGGGGTCTTCCTTTTTAGGAAGCACCATTTGTGACACGGGGTCGACTGACTTGTTTCAAAACGGGATGTGTCCTTACTCCGGTATGTGTTCTGATTATTCTATGTTGCTTACCCCTATTTACCTTTGTTTGACCGAATATGGACATTGAGGGCATTGTCCATCTTAAGTGTGGGGGGGTGGCAAATAGGTTTAAGCTACCGGGTACATCACTTTTGTTGTTTTGCCATTGAGATTTCTACCGGTTTTGTTGATGTGTCCCTCTCATAGGCCTTCGGATTTTATCCGAGGGTAGGAGTTTCTATTTTGAGCTCTTCACTGTGATGTGCATGTTTGGAATCGGTGTTGTCAATTTGGTGGGATAATAGAGGTTGATGTGGTTTTTAAAACTTGAGTTGAGCTTGTCCTTGTGGTAAATTGCTTTTGTCACTTAATTCATAATAATTTAATGAGCAATTTTACTACAAATTTTTCCTTGTCAAAATTTTAATCGGCGAAATGTGTTCTGAACGGTTATTGGGCTAATCCTTGTGGATTGATAACATTACTTGCATACTCTAAATTTCCCAAACACCTAAAGTTGTGAGATCCATTGTTCATATATTGATGTGCTAGTTGTTTGCGGTTTTGGTTTGGTTGCCTTGTAATTTGTCCCTCTCTTAGGCTCTTGGATTTATTCGGGAGTAAGGGTTCCATTTCGAACTCTGCACTAAGATGTGCGAATTTGAGGTTAATTTATTCCATTTCCGGGTTCTTTTCTTTGATTTGAGTGTGCCGGTGATGTGTTGAGCTAGAACTTGGCCTTGTGATCGTGACGAGACCGCAGTGAGATCACTTTTGTTGTTTTGCCATTGAGATTTCTACCGGTTTTGTTGATGTGTCCCTCTCATAGGCCTTCGGATTTTATCCGAGGGTAGGAGTTTCTATTTTGAGCTCTTCACTGTGATGTGCATGTTTGGAATCGGTGTTGTCAATTTGGTGGGATAATAGAGGTTGATGTGGTTTTTAAAACTTGAGTTGAGCTTGTCCTTGTGGTAAATTGCTTTTGTCACTTAATTCATAATAATTTAATGAGCAATTTTACTACAAATTTTTCCTTGTCAAAATTTTAATCGGCGAAATGTGTTCTGAACGGTTATTGGGCTAATCCTTGTGGATTGATAACATTACTTGCATACTCTAAATTTCCCAAACACCTAAAGTTGTGAGATCCATTGTTCATATATTGATGTGCTAGTTGTTTGCGGTTTTGGTTTGGTTGCCTTGTAATTTGTCCCTCTCTTAGGCTCTTGGATTTATTCGGGAGTAAGGGTTCCATTTCGAACTCTGCACTAAGATGTGCGAATTTGAGGTTAATTTATTCCATTTCCGGGTTCTTTTCTTTGATTTGAGTGTGCCGGTGATGTGTTGAGCTAGAACTTGGCCTTGTGATCGTGACGAGACCGCAGTGAGATCACTTTTGTGATTAAAGTACATCGGATGACGAATTGGCATATAGGTTTGACCCATACTTTTCTTTCTTGCTTTATTTTCACTTTTCCTTTTGTATATTCATACCCTTACTATACTTATACTCACTTACATATACATCCTTCCTTTCTTTGTAAACCTTTCTTATACACCATTTTAACTTAGCCTTTTCCATTGTATATATCCACTCATTTATGTAAACTTTACCTAATTATACATTACCATACCGATAGTCTAATCTGGGGGGCCTTTGATTGCTGTTGGTTGGTTTGCACGGTTTGTGAGAGTTTTGGGGGTGGATTGATTGGATTATGCTTTGACTTGGGAAAGACGTAGATTGGTTTAAGTATTGGAGCTTGTTTTGGAATGTTCAAAATTGATCATATTGTGTTTTTAGACATTGTTCATCATTGTAAGAGGGTGCCTACTAGTAGAGTAAAGAGTTGATTTCAATTAAAAAAAAAAAAAAAAAAATGGAAATTGGGCTACTAGTGGGTACGTCTCATTTTTATATGTCTAGAGTTGTATTGTATCGTTAAGAATGGAGGGCTTGGTTGATTTTAAGTTGTTTGAAGTTGATACACCACATTGGTGTCGAGTTTGCTTGGTAATTTTGAAGTGTCTTAGCGGATTTGCAATTTATGGGTTGTTGGCAATCAAGGGTACGAGTTTGATTAGACTATTTTGTACATATTTCATACTTACCTTATACTTTTGATTGATTCCTTTCATTTCTAACCTATACTCCCTCACTCATTGTAAATGTCCATTATATATGCCTTAGCCTAACTATACAACCATCTTATATGCCTATTTTGATGATGTACTTGGTGCTTACGCCACGTCGGTGGAGCTATGATCCTTGTTCAAGCCTATGGTAAGATATGCATCACGACCGTGCTATGAGTGATTCTTCATATATTCAACCCCAAAAGTAAGTTCGTTGGAGTAGAATGATATTGATAGGTTCATTTGTTTCACTTGTGCATAGTCGTGTTATTGAGGCTTGTGGATTGTTCAGATATGGTCAAACATTTCGGGTTTTCATTTAAGATTAAAACTGCTTCACCCAACTTCTTTGTCTTTGACATACTTGGTGTTGCTTCTTTTTGATACTCGTAATTGTTTATTTAGCTTCTTTGCCAAGGATTACTTTTTCTTTAAATGTTGGATTTGCTTGAGGACAAGCAATGCTCAAGTGTGGGGGGATTTGATGTGACCAATTTATACCCATCGCCCACATCGTTATTGGCCTTTTTATTATATGTTTTTAGTCGATTTTGCTGGCATTTGGCGCGTTTATGGGTTTTGTTAGTGGTTTCAGGTTCTAAACAGGTGACGTGTCCGTTTGGTGCAAATTCGAGTAATTTTGAGGTCATGAAGTTGATTGGAGAGTTCGAGAGTCGTTAAGATGAAAAGAGATAGAAAAAATATGCAAGTATTCATAAGTTGATGTGTGGCCTTCGGTCAGTAATATTGTACTGCGACGCAGTGGTGGGGAACAAGTCCACTGCGCCGCAGTCATCTTTGTTGTAAGGCACTTACCATCCTTCCTTTCTTTGTAAACCTTTCTTATACACCATTTTAACTTAGCCTTTTCCATTGTATATATCCACTCATTTATGTAAACTTTACCTAATTATACATTACCATACCGATAGTCTAATCTGGGGGGCCTTTGATTGCTGTTGGTTGGTTTGCACGGTTTGTGAGAGTTTTGGGGGTGGATTGATTGGATTATGCTTTGACTTGGGAAAGACGTAGATTGGTTTAAGTATTGGAGCTTGTTTTGGAATGTTCAAAATTGATCATATTGTGTTTTTAGACATTGTTCATCATTGTAAGAGGGTGCCTACTAGTAGAGTAAAGAGTTGATTTCAATTAAAAAAAAAAAAAAAAAAAAAAAAAAAAAAAAAAAAAAAAAAAAAAAAAAAAAAAAATGGAAATTGGGCTACTAGTGGGTACGTCTCATTTTTATATGTCTAGAGTTGTATTGTATCGTTAAGAATGGAGGGCTTGGTTGATTTTAAGTTGTTTGAAGTTGATACACCACATTGGTGTCGAGTTTGCTTGGTAATTTTGAAGTGTCTTAGCGGATTTGCAATTTATGGGTTGTTGGCAATCAAG
>CM067167.1:9194028-9269011 GCA_034093135.1 Erigeron breviscapus
TATTGATTTATGATTGTCGATTTGTTGATTGATGACTCAGGGTTGGCGAATATTGATTATTGATTCATATTCATCGTATATTGATTGTTGGTTTACGATTATGCATTTACATTTGATTGTAAGCATTGCATACTTTATTGTTGGACCCTCGGCAGGGGATTGCCGGCATCCTGGTGCATAGATGTATGCACCCATTTTGGATGTAGACCTGACCCCGAGTATATAGACATATATATCTCGATGATTTTGAGATACAGCCTTGTCCATTGCGATGGCAGAAGGGTATCGTTGCATACGTGATTGAAGGTCACGCTTGGGATAGGCATGTTTGCTTATTCATACATTTGGCACTTGCATTGATACGCATATCATTTGTGCATCTTCATTACACATTTTCTTGTCTGGTGAAATCTTGTTGTTGGGCGATGTTGTGTTATGTAGAGGCTCACTGTAAGTCATGTCTAGCCTCTATTCTTATATGTCGATTATTGATGTTGGTTCTTTACGAACCATTTCTACGAACTCACCAACCTTGTGTTGACTATGCTTAGTACACTTTTCAGGTACTCAGGTTCCTCCAAGGCATGGAGTTTGACTGATTTGTTTAGCTTGCTGTTGAACCCGGACTTGGACTGTATGGATCAAGGATTCATTGGCCTTCTGTTTGCATTATACCTAGGATCGTTTGCCATCCTTGAATGTGGTTTTGTTAACTTTGATGGCTATTTGCTCCTGTTGTATTATGTTTCTATTTTGCATTGTAATGGATTCACCGAATTCTTAATTGCATTTAGTTGGTTCTATTGTAATCCCACCTGGTGCTATGTGATTTCCGTGATATTCCGAGCCTCGGCTTGGGGTGTTACATTTTTGGCAGTTTTTGCATCAGATTAAAGGGGGGTATAAATAGTTTTTGAAACCTAATTCCCAAATGATCAAATCTTCTTTCTAAGAGCTGCACTTCAAGGAACACCTTCAAGGATCAATTCAAGATTTCAACATCTTCCGATTCATTGAAGATTCACGTGCACCCACTTAGATCGTATCTATTTTATTGTCTTGCAATTTCTATTCCTCAAACAATTGGTACATCATGTTCTTCCTTTACTTTGATTGTTATTTCAATTTAATTATGAGTGGCTAATATTTCAATCATCCACCTTGATGTAACTAGACGAATGATGTGATTGCTATATGTTTTAATTCAAAGAGTTGATTTCAATTATCATTGTGTCGAGATCTTGGTGATTTTATTCCTTTATATTTATTATTATGATATTGGTGGCATGTGTGTTCTTCGTTAGTGGTACTAGTTGGATACATATGTGATTTTCAAACCGTTGCTTGTCTATGAGCAATTATCACTAGTTCATGGTGTGATAGTGAATGTCATTTTAATAAAAGGAATAATTTTGTCAACGTGTTTAGAAGCGGTTGGTGGTACCACGTTTTAATTCACATAGGCTCGATTGGTAATGTGATAATCAAGTAAACTAATTGTTGGTAAGGTTGTCTAGGCATTGGTGGTACCGGCTTGGGTAATTAAACTAGCAACTTAGGTGTTTGGGTGTTTTGTGAGCGGTTGGTGGTACCACGTGAGCATTTTATCCTTTCACGATTATCTTGTCAACTCTTAATGAATTTGGTCTTAATTGAATGCAATCATGTTTGAAGTCTAGCGAAGTCAAGGTGGATGATCTTTACTATTATTGTTTGCAGTTTTACCTTTACCTTTACGCGTTTGTCTTTTAAGTTATTTTAATTTAATTGTCAAAGAGAAATTCAAAGCGTTCCACCCTTTTTCCAAACTACTTTGTTAAACAATTGATTCAAACCAATCCCCGTGAACGAACCTGGACTTACTTTTTAACTATACTGCATACGATCGGGTCCACTGCCCGATAGTGCGTAGTAGTGAGTTTCAAGGTATTTCTAGTTTTAAATTTTAAACTCGATTTAGCACATCAAACCTTTTCTCCCTTCTCTCTTAAGCTACCTTCTCTCTGGATCTCTACCCGATATATATATATATAATGAAAAGATCGAGTGAGAACTAAAAGAATGGTGAAAACCGTGATTACCATTAAAAAGTCTCTAAGGGCTTTGCCCTTAGAGTTAAGGGCTACGCCCGTACCGTATTCAACCACCACCATCTCTTGGATCGCCGCCCATCAAATCCATACCATTCCCATATGCGTCCGGTGACAACCCCTTTAGAACGGATGAGGGCAACGCCCGTACCGTATCCATACGTTTTCAACACGTAACCCATATGATTTTTTACAAAAAATATTTTTTTTTTAAAATTTTTTTTTGGAATGGATTTTTGTTAAAAGAAAATAAAAAAAAAAAATTCAAAAAATTAAAAAATTAAAAATTAAAAAATTAAAAAACCACACCAAAAAGGAGAAAGAGGGAGGGAAACTAGTGGTTCTCACGGTTCTCTCCCATGTTTTGGTTCTCACATTAACCCTACCCTATATATATATATAGAAAGTGAAAATGAGGTTGTTTCCCATCTAAGCTTAGATGGGGAACCCCTCACAATCCAATTTTTTAATATTTGTTTGAAAAATGAATTAATAATGGGGCCCCCATGTATTTTATGATTAAAAAATTGGGTGTTCCCATCTAAGCTTAGATGGGGGACAACCCCATATTCACTTCCCATATATATATATATATCAAATATTAATATATATTATATATATATATATATATATTATATATATATATACTTTCCCTCTTTCCATACACATGTAAGTATACAACAATAATGAAGGGTAATTTGTATTTAAACATTTTTTTGGATTGAGATTCTCTAAAGTTATTCCAACTTCATAGGTGAAGTTGGAATAACTTCAACCATTGGATTAAATCCAATGGTCAATATTAAAAGTTGATGTTTTAATCTTGACCATTGGATTTAATCCAATGGTTGAAGTTACTCCAACTTCACCTATGAAGTTGGAGTAACTTTAGAGAATCCTAATCCCATTTTTTTGGTGTTCTATGAACTGGGACATTTTTTTGGTATGGAAGTATGGAACGCCTCCGGAGGCGGTATAGAGAGACGTTCAGGGGGCTTTCTTGGCAAAAAAATGTATGGGGGAATACCTCACTCCGTTCAGTCTAAAACATCCTCAAATATTTAAAATATACTCTTAATTTTTATCCCTCATGTCAATCACATACCACTTATTTCTAGTCTAATTATTAATTGGTCTTAGGTAGGGGTGTTCGCGGTTTGGTTTTTACCCAGTTAAGCCGTAAACCGAACCGTTTAAAAAACCGAAAAAACCCAAACCGTTTTTGAATTTGGTTTTTGGTTCGGTTTGTAACCGAAACCGAATTATATATTTGATTTTTGGTTTGGTTATGGGTATATGATAATGAATTTGGTTAAACTGAAAAAACCGAATAACTTATATTATTATTATGTATTTTTAAAAATTTTAATACACATCTTTTTTATATGAATCTTTATTAGTGTACTTCTTACATTTGATGTTTATTTCTTTATTATATTCATATTTTACAAACATTAGAAAAGATTGGATGGAGAAAAATAATAATGATGACAAACAAAAATTTATTTGTTTCAATACTTTCAAAGACTAATTTCTTATGTGATGACTATGTTAACTATTTATTCATTTTGTGTATAAAGTCTAAATTTAATACTTTGGTGAAAATTTAGAATTATGAACTAAATACGACTTAGACAAAAATGGTGAATTTGTTTTTTTCATTTTTGGTTTTCTCGGTTTTAAATCGAAACCGAACCGAATTCTAATTCGGTTTTCGGTTTGGTTTTTCTTTTTTAAATTAGGTTTTGATTCGGTTTTGGTTTTGAAAAACAAAAATTTAAAAACCGAAAAACCCGAACCGAATAGACCAAATAACCAAAAACCGAACCGATGAACACCCCTAGTCTTAGGTGAGTTACTTTACATAAAGATTTCTACTAAAATGTTCCGAGTTCGATCATTTGGGGTCACGCTACTTAATCATTTTCAGGTGGTTGAAACTGAGATTTAAATTCTACTTGAGATCTAACTAGGTATCTAATTAATCATTAACTTTGGTGTTAAAATAACATGTCACTCACGTAATTTGTCTTATTTGTATGTGTTTAAATGTATTTTATTTGAACTAATACTTAAATATTTTGTACGTGGGTTTTGCTAAATGCAGCCTTTAAAGGTGCATTAAATAGTTGTACACTTATCATAAAATTTAAGGGGTGAGCTTTTAATATGAAATGTATAAACTTTTTATACACGTTAAATGCAGCTTTAAGGGTTGCGTTTAGTATTTTCCTTTGTATATATAGCGTAGATAATGTGGAACTCATAAAGAATAAACAGTTATAGAATCAGAATTATATCCAAAATATATTATATATTATTAAATATGGTAGAAGTATAGTAATACATGGCCCAGAAGAAAAACTAATTAAGAAGAAATGCATATTATATATATATGATTAAACTAATACATAATCAGAATGTATTGTTGTAATTAATTAATTAATTAATTATTAGCTAATATATATATAGTCACATAAGTAAGCTCCTAATAATGGCTGCTTGAGCACTGTTGGTGTCTGTGGAGTCCAAAAGCTCCGATAACTTTTCACTTAAGTCCTCGACTTCTCTGTGCAAGCTTCTAATATAATTGCATGTCTCCTGCAACACCTTTGAAGCTGAAACCTATACACAAGAATTAAGAATAATTTAACGCCCCGCGTGGCCCGACCATGGAATAAGGGGTAAGCCGACCAGAAACTTTCCGCGGCGATATCGCCGCGGAAAGTCGAATAAGACAAAACTTTCCGCGGCGATATCGCCGCGGAAAGTGCGGGCCCCCATGTCATTAATGGTTACTCTGACAGAAATTTAGCGGGCCCCCCCTCTTTCCGCGGCGATATCGCCGCGGAAAGTCTGGTCCGGTTACCCTTTATTTGGTCGGACTACCTGGCGCCTATTTTAATTATTATATTTTAATATAACTTTAATTAGCTAGGCAAAGAAACGAATAATAAAGTCTAAGAAAACTATCAGCTATAGTTAATTGAGAGCTTATATATATGCTCTAATATATGTAACTATATAAGCTATATATTTGCTCTTTAGCACAAAATGACGATGATATGTACTTTCAAGTTTCACCTAACTTAATTTGTTACGACTTACGACAAAACGACCAAATGTACAATTTTATCTTTAGTACTCATAACTCACTATACCAGTATACGATCTTATTAGTACGAATATATACTCAAAGTGAAACATATTTATACACTATGTTAAGTACTAAATTAGAAATAGATCCTTCGGCCAGACTTACAAATTAAAATTAAAATCTTTATATATACTAAAAGACAACTGACCTAATAGCTTATTAACCAATCATAGCTCTTGATTTTATCAAATTGAAAATTGATGATGTCATTATTAATTTAATAATAAATAAAAAATCCTAATAATCATTATCCAAATATATTAGTATATTATATTTATTATATTAATATTATAAATCAAATAAAATGATAGTGACGTATTATGATTTTTTAATATTCAAATATCGCTAAGTATGTCACAATCTACAACTTTGATGGACATATTATAATTTTGTAATATTCATATATCGTTATGTATGTCACAGTAAACATTTCGATGAACATATTTAAAAAAATATTTTACTATAAAACTCAAAGTTTTATAATATAGATCAATTTTTTATTACTAAAAATTGTAAACTAAATTTTAAATCATAATAAACTAACATTTAATATTGATAAAATTGTAAGCCCGTGTATTTGACATGGGCCTAAAATCTAGTACATATACTAAAACAAACATGCATATATCTTATATAATATCTTAATTATTATATGATCAGTCGATCGCCTTTTTTTAATGCTTTGCGTTTGTTTGTGACAATACATCTCATATATATGATTGTGACAAATGAAAAAAAAAAACAAAAAAAAAATGAGAAAAGTAAATTAATTAAATATGCATACATGGTGTAGGTAAACAAACTAGACATAAAGTGTAGGAGTATATAATATATGTCATGTAATTATAAAAATGTATATAATTAGTTGTGAAAGTTATATCAATGAAAACATATTAACTCAATCAATTCATATATGTTATATCAAGTGTTATATAACATAAACAAAAATATTTAAGGTCAAATAATTAAAGAAATAAGACTTAAAAAGTCAAACTATATCAAAAAAATTTTTTGTTTAAAATTAGTAAGAGAAAACATGAAAAGTGTTCAAAAATAAGAGTAAAACAATATAAATATTACGTTGTATATTAAATTTTTTTGTTTATATATTATATACTAGTCTTCAGGCCCGTCCGATGGACGGATAGTCTCAATATATATATATATATATATATATATATATATATCAAAGGTAAATATCAAAATAACAAATAACAAAACATGTGAAAAATAACAAAACATGAACAAAACAAATTTAAAAGAATAAACCCTTTTGTAGTAGAAGAAGAAGTCATAATCAAACTACAATTGACAACAAACTAAATTAAAAGAAATGAAAAATAACAATAACATAACAATTCAATATCAAATAATAAACAAACACGGACAAAATATCAAAAATAAATTAAAGTGATATAAAAAAACCCGTATGTTTTTTTTGTTGAGAAATTTACTGAACTTGATTTGTTTATTAACGATAGGAATGAGAGGAATAATATGAATGGGAATAATTAAAAAATTTAGGTTGTATATATAATAATTTATTGGGAGAGTTTTAAGGATATTATATATCTTTAAAATTTAAAAAGATTTGTTTTGATTGAAAAGATTTATGATAGAGTTTTAAACATAATTATCTATTTAATAAGCAAATAAAAATAAAAAAATATAGAAAAAAGAAGAGAACTCTAGAATAATTAGGATAGAGTTTTAATCTTAAAAAAAGCTTTAAGAAGTGCCAAGTGTACCTTCAACCTATTCTTTTAATTATAGGATAGATTTAAACATAGTGTATACATTTACAACAACCTAATAAAAGATTTAATTAAAACTCTTTAGAAGCGTGAAGATACATGCACACTGATACGAACATTTTTGTAATATTAATTTATTATATATATTATAATATAATATTATAATGTATAAGATACCTTTAAATAGATGAAAATATTTCACTACAACAAATATGTCATTTGTTCACACTTGTTTTTTCATACTTTTAAAAAGTGTGAAAATTTTTGTTAATTTAATCACATTTAAAAGTGTGTAGAAAATAATTTACATTTAAAAGTGTGAAGAAATTTAAAAAATCACAATATTTACACACTTATATATGTGGAAAAGAAAAGTTCACACTTTCAAGTGTGTAAAAATATATCAATTGTTCACAATTAAGAGTGTGAAAGTTAATTTGTAACGCCTATTTTCTTCACACATGGAGGGTGTGAAGAAAAATTTTGGGTTACAAATTGACTTTCAGACTTTTAAGTGTGAAAATATTTGACAATTGTTCACAATTTTAAGTGTTAACATTTTGTTTACACATTTATAAGTGTGAAAAAATTATGATTTTTAAAATTTATTCACACTTTCAAATGTAACTTTTTTTCTACACATTTTTGTATGTGATTAAATTAATAAATTTTTTCATACTTTTTATAAACAAGTGTGGACAAATGAAATTTTTTTTTTTTAGCGTTTGTTTCATTTAAACTAACTGTTGTGACAGAGAATCCACATAGTATCTTTGAAGTTTAAACATATACATATAGCATATAGGAACATTGTATATGGTTGAATGAGTCCAACACAGTCACATGCACCCCAAGAGGAAGTAAACTAGCTACTTGCGTTAGATGCGCACCACAAGAATTTAATGCAAATAATGTGTTTATGTGATGTGTGTGTGTGAAATGTGAACCGTATCACACTACTTATCTACCTAAAGGCAAGGAAAACCACACAAGAACCTATGGCCAATTAAGTTAATCAACTTCAAATTAGTTAAAGGTAGTTTTTAGTAATTAGTGTAACACTACTTGTCAGGCCCAATTGGCGCCCTATGTTTTTTTTTATACTTCATAGTTGTAATTTTGGTTTGATAACATCACTTACAGCATATATATAACCTTAACATGTATAGTATTGCAAAGTTATAAAAATAATTAAGAAGGGTGAATAATTAAGTTAAATAGTTACCTTGGAACTCTTAGTTTGATTAATGTTATGAGGAATAAGTTGTTGTAACTTGGAAACTAGATCAGCCATTTGGGCATCGTTAATCATCGACGTGCCAGCTTGCTGAGAGCGAGATCTTCTGCTAGACATTATCGATCGGTCACAAAGAAAGAGTTCAACGATATATTAAGAGGATTATCTTAGAGGTCAAAAGTTGATGACAAAGTTTGCATGGGAAGAAAGATGTGAACTTAGGTTGCCTTTTAAACAGGAAGATTTCAAAGGGGAGGGAGAGGGGCCTCCTTACATATGCATTATGATCTTTAAGGCTTAAAAAAAAAATAAAAAAATATATATATGTATTTTAAGAAAAATGTAAGATATTTCCTTTTTCCAAATTTAATATTTTCACAAATCCAAAACAATGTGAAGTTTACGGAATTTTATCAGCTCTTTGGTAAGTATATGAATATGAATATGAATCATCGGGCCGGTTCACTTGCAGTTTTGAAGATATCAAAAAACGAAGATAGGTACATATGCTATAATAGTTATAATACATGTATGATGTACGAATAAATATATTATATGTGATAATAGTTACATTATATTCAATAAATTTATGATTTATTAATAGCTTTAATATGATAATAATAACTAATAAGAGTTAAGTCCAAAAACATTAGAAGCTTACATAAAGGATGGTAAACTTCGATGGAGTTGTTTTATAAATACGAGAAGGATATCTGCACAATGTTGCGGTGGTGACGGCGACGGGTGATGGTGGTGGCGGTAACCATGTGATTATTAATGTAAAAGAAGGTAATGTTGTTATTTTAAGGCTCAAAAGATGCATGTTGTAAATAATTTCATTAAAAGTATTATAAGTATATTAGTGGAAATATTTAAATTAGTAAATAAAAGATAGGTAGTTTGAATAGATAAGGTTGAAATATATTTTAGGGATATTTTGGATAGATGAAGTGTATGGATTGAGAATGTGTTAAAAGTTAATGTATTTTGGGTATTTTAAAGATAAAAAGTTGAAAATGGGGAGGGGCAGTTATATTGTAAAGGAGTATAGATTAAATTAAATATTTTCAAAATAATATAATGTAAATAAATTAATTTATATACTGTTGAAAAAGTGTATGTCCTTTGAGATTCTATAAACACACTTGAAGATTAAAATAAATACATATTTAATAGCCACTTATTTTTTTCCACATGATCCAATTATACCGTAATAATACTCATATTAACAAAATAATAATTCACAAAATGAGTTATAAATTATATACCTTTGTAAATTCATATATATTAAACATCGCACATTTATTTTTTTCCACATGATCTAGTTATACACCAATAATACTCATACTAACAAAATATAGTTCACAAAGTAAGTTATAAAATAACACTCTAAGATTAATATTTTTACAGATAATCCCCAAAAACACATCCTACAAACCTTGTCAGATCTTGAATCTTAAAAAACCACACTCAAAACTTTACCTATTGGTTTTTTTTTAAGGTGTGGATCATTTGCTCACAACAGAGGATCTAGCTTACGTTGTCTTAACCGGGTCCGCGCTAGAGAGTCCCTCACCCTCAATACCTAGTAGGAGGAGAAACCCCCAACTAAACCGCCCGAAGGGGCGACATTTAATCGGGATAAAACCCTGGCCCCTCTGCAGGACTCAAACCTGGTTCACTGGAGGATTTTATTTGTTAAATTCCTTGAAAATGTCTTTCCCATGTCTCGAACTCGAGACCTCCAGCATGTAAAGTTGGTGCTCAACTACTGAGCTATAATGGGAAGTCCTCTACCTATTGGCTCTTGCTTAATTAAATTTTGTTTCCTCCTTAATATAGAATTTTTTAAATTAATATCAATAAAGAGACACGTATCGTTTTAATGCAACCACGTATCAATCAATTAAGAATTCAATTCTGTATTGACAATTGTTTACTACCAAACTTGTTATTCTGACAACTAGTTATGTACCCGGGCGTTGCCCCGGAAAAATAACATTGCTTTCAGAAACTTTATACAAGCGGGAGATGCAGTCGTTTGTTGCTTATTAAAACGTGTGTATGAAAATAGAATGTCGTGTACAAATCTTGTCATTTACATGATCAATTTTATGAATAGTTGAAGGGGGGGAAAAAGGAATGTTAATCATGTAGCAACTATATGATTAATCGAAAAAAGTGTGACAAAACGGGAAAAAAAATAATGAAAACGCACTAAAATTATACTATTATTATACTCCCTCCGTCCCATATTAAGTGTTCTGGTTTGACTTTTTAAGTCTTTTTCTTTCAACTTTCACCGTAAATATTTTTGTTTGTGTTATATAACACTTGATATAACATATATGAATTGATTGAGTTTTAAATGTACTTTTCATTGATATATGTCACACCCGCCCTAAACGGGGTATGACTTACATGGATTCACAACACAAGATATAATGAACGACACAAAACGTTGTCGTTTTAAAATACATTTATATAAAAACATTGTTCACAAATTTATATTACAATTTATGAAAGATATTATTCTTGAAAACATTTATTTAATATTAAACAATATTAAACAGTAGACAGAGACTTTAGCAAATTGACTTGTCTTTACTAGAGTCTGAGGGTAGGCCATGGTCCAGTATGTTGTATGCAGCGGAAATATGTCCCATGTATAGAGTATCGTCTAGTTACCTGAGAATACATGCTAAAATACGTCAACATAAAGTTGGTGAGTTCCATAAGTTTTTCATATAGAAAATATAGTTTCACAATATCCAGAGTCCAGTGTGACCATTGCCTTACCGCAATGTCAAGTAGTTATGATATAATCTCAGCAAAGAGTATTATAGGTTTTGTATATAAAAATATAGAGTATGAACCACAAGATTTAGAGTAACCATTTGATCACACCATGGATCAAATAGAATATAAGAGTAGATACTGTATATATCAAGTTCTAAGCTCATGAACCGAAACTAGACAAGTGTGTGTTTATTTGCCTCTAGAGTAGGTACCTTGTTCAGGGTACCCTAAGCTTTCCAAATATATATGCATCCGTATCCAGTTGGTATGACCAACACGGATGGGGGTGCCTACCCCAATAGTACTATTCAATATACCCACGTTTATGTTTCCATAATTAATTGTTCATGATAGTGAGGACTTTGAGTGAACAGAGCAACTTAGAATCAACCATATATACATTTCTGGAATACTTGTGTTCATCATAACAGTAAAGAGTTTGTATTTTACCCCGAAGGTAAAATAAATAAAGTGGAGTTACAAAATATATATAATATATATATATAATTTTGTAAATATACATATAAGTATATAACTTTGAAAATATACATATAAGTATAACAAGTAGTTTTATTGCATGTATCTCAGTCCCCAAATAAATGTATAAATAATTGAAAAGGGGATATGGAGACTCACCTTAGTGTTGTAGAAGAAAGATCACTTAGACGTACTTAATCTTGTGTGATTATCAGAGAGAAATTTAGAAGTGAATATATGATGGTGTGAGTTTTATGGTTAAACGAAGGTGGCTATTTATAGAAGGGGAAAACGCGTTAATCATAACGCGTTCGATATATTACGCGTAAACGTTTTAAATATTATAATATTATTATATTATATTATTATTATATTATAAAGTTAATCATGAATAAGGGGTATGTATATATATAGTGTTATTTTTGTCCATGCATTTAGTAAATTAGACCCGTGATTCATGATTTATAAGTTTTAAATATAAAGTAGATAAAAGTGTGTTTCCCACTACCTCTTGGACGTTTCTAATGATAGATTTCTTTTATACTAGTAGTATATATTTATACATTGTTTTAATCCTAAATTATGCATACGGGCTCCTATTGAGAAAATTCAAGTTTCTATAAGATCAGAAAATTAAGATCTACAACTTTCATTTTAATAATGTTACTCAACTAACCCCTGTGAGCGGGTTTTGGACGTTTATATTATAAGAATAAAGTATGAAAGCGATGTTTACTATTCAGCACTATTCACTTTTGAATTTATTCGGAAATCAGATTCAACGTTGAGTTTAAATTATTTGACGTGGGTCCCACCTTTATATTATTTTATTTTATTACCTTTTTACAATTTACTTTCTACCTTTACTATTTACAATTTACTTTTTACCTTTACTATTTACAATTTATTTTTACCTTTACTATTTAAAATTTACTTTTTACCTTTACTATTTAAAATTTACTTTTTACCTTTACTATTCAAAATTTACTTTTTATCTTTAATATTCACCGTTACTATTCACGGTACTATTCACGTTCACTATTCACGGTCACTATTCACGATCACTATTATAAATACAGTTATTGATAGTATAAGTATGAAAAAGTATTTACAAGCAGCTCTCAAATAACTATTTGAGTTCTTGGCAATAATTATCCATAATTTATTAAAAATATTTGTTCAGTTTATTATGCCATAAAATGTTTGTTCATATTGTTTGATGTACAGAAATTTTTAATTAGCACACATAATAGTAAATTAGTCAACCTGAAATTTTGGCGGTTGTCACAATATAACTTTTATCAACTAATATATAACACAAACAAAAATATTTACGGTCAAAATCGGAAGAAAAAGACTTGACCAGTCAAAATAGGACAATTAAAATGGGACGGAGGGAGTATATGAAATACAAAAAGAAATGGGAAGTACCGTGTAAATCATTGTAGAAGTTAAAAGACAAATGAACGCGGATATCATATTAAATTTGTACAATAAATTGTAAAAAACCCAAAAATTAGTTAAAATTATAAGGCAAAAATAAAAACGTAAAACAAAAAAAGAAACTCAGTCTTTTTGTTAAATTGGGCGACCGATTGACAATATCAATTTGACACAAATATTATATACTCCAACGCCCGGTAGAGAAATGGACTTGATTTACAGCAGCTTTTGTAACTCTCGTCAGACACTAAAATAACATCTAACGATCATCAACACCCGTTAGAAAAAAGGACCTAACTGCCTGTTAGAGAAAAGGACCTGATTTGCAACTGTTATTGTGACTCCTGTTAAACATCCAAAAAGAACTTAACGACCGTTAACACTTGTTAGAGTTTTTTAATATTTTTTAACGATGGGGACTACTATCGCAAAGTATTAAACGGCAGGTACTGACGTTGCTAAAAAGGCGTGGCGCACGGATAGAGTTTTTTAATATTTTTTAACGATGGGGACTACTATTGCAAAGTATTAAACGACAGGTACTGATGTTGCTAAAAAGGTGGTGCGCACGGATATCATCGCACGGTATTTATATATAGAGAGAGAATGTTCGTTAATGTGATTATTACTTGTTAAATTTAAGACTTTTCTTCTCTTAACTTTACTCCGTTAAATTTTATTAATTTTAATTATTTATTACTCAAATTCTAAAAATTTATATATACGATACACAAACTTCATATATGGTATAGAAAAACTGTAATCGTATTCTATATATTATATTAATTTTGGTTAATTAAATAACTACTTTTTAGATTGCGTATACATGCAAGCAGAATAAAATAATAATATTTGAATGACTAAGCATTATTGAATATTTGTTTACTTATAAAATGTTTCGTATTATATATAAATATCCATTTTGTTCAGATCTTGAGTGCGAGATAACTAAAATGGATTAAAAGAGCCTGAGATAACTCAAGAAAAGATCCCCGAAATAGGGTCGTATCACTGGTTTTTTCCTAACTCGTTTCTAAAAGTACCTCATTTGAAACCAGACCAACATAAGACTAAAAAAAATGATACATACTAGTTGAATACCAACAACGGATAAAAAAAATCATCGAATATGCTAAAAGTAAGGGATCAAACGCTCTGTCATTGTTGCTTTTGCTCGACTTTTAAACCAGAGAAAACTAAAGCTTTGTATCTCTTTTTAATTAAGGTTACTCTAATTACAAACGGAATATAAAGGACGATCTATATATATCAAAGTTTTTGTGCTTTTCAAACAAAGAAAAATCGAAGCTTTTGTGTACGTTTGTGAGAGTCTTGAAATTAATTATCCCATCTTGATACATCTAGTGGCAACGTGACAATCTTGATTTGATGGGGAGGGTCTCGTCACACCCTAGCCATGTATATGTGTTAGCACATCCAGGAATAGACACTACAAAAATGTGTAGTTTGCTATATTTGAAACCAGGGGTGTGTCTACTGTCTAAAACCCTACAAATCTTCTTAATCCACTCTTTTACCCTTATTTAAATTCTACTATCTACCAACCACGAAAAGGCTCGAAAGTGTGATGTTTTAATTTCAGATTTAGCTATGAGCAAAATGTTTGTCAAAATGCTGACACTGTTTTTTTTTGAAAATAACCAAGTTTTCTCTGCATTAAGTTGTACTAGATTGGTGCCCGCGCAATGCAGCGGCGGTAACGGCGACGGTGATGGTGTCGTTATTAACGTAAAAGTAATTTCATTGCGGTCGGAGATGTGATGAATTGTTGCGTGGGATATGAAAGCGGGGAGGGTGGAGACGAATTTTGAGTTAGGGTTTTTGTTATGTGTTTCCGCGTGAGGGAGAGATAGATGTTGAATTTTTTTTAAAGGGCATTTTAGTCACAGTCTATAAAATAGAAATAAGGATGTATTAAGATGGAGGGTAAATGTGTCATTTCAGGTTCTTAAAATTAAGGAGAGGGGGGGGAGTTTGTTTTATAAAGGAGTATAGATATAAAAAGACAAATTTTTTGTTAAAAACAAATATACTAGTTATCTCATTAATTATTGAATCATTAATTATATCAATTTTTATATTTTGAGGCCAATAGTCCCTAGATGCCAAGTGTAGGGGTACATATGTAAATAAGTTGTCTCTTTATTATTGAGGTCTAATATATACAATACAATTTAGACCACAGTGAATGCATGGATCTATATCGGGCACCAAACAAAAACACATTAAATTAGGGTGTCTACCCATGTTCGATTCTCATGTGCCTATAGGCATGTCTTGGTCCACATACAAATCTTTAAATTAACAGATAATTGATAACAACCATTATTATACATTTTCATGGTACGTTTTTCTTATAAATATGTATTTAAACTCAGTTATTACAAGTATATATATTATATTTTTTTTCGGTTATATATATATATTTTTTAAGTTAACTGAATATATATATATATATATAGTAAACACAGGGGCGTCTTTGAGGTGGGGCAAAGAGGGCATATGCTTAAGGCCCAATTTGTGTAAGGGTCCAAAAAATTAAGTTTTGTAGCTTTAGGCTACATCATCTTTTATCATTTTAAGCCTAGATAAAAAAATTTAATAGCACAACAAATGGAAGTTTGATCAGAAAAGATCATATGCAATTGATAAAACAATAAAGGTCATGCTAACTTTCTATAACTTTGGAGGTCCTATGTTTATTTTGCCTTTGGACCCAAATTTTTGTTGTCATTTTCGGAGACGGCCCTGAATAAACACAAATGATCTATAACATTTAAAAATATATGACTAAAAGAAATGAATTTTAGGGATCAATAATAGGCCTCATATAACGAAAAACTATGCTATATATAATCTAAAACGTAAATTGTTTTTGATCACGTACTATTTCTTTTAAACATTTAAGGCGTTTGTGTACTTGTAGTTTACTTCATCTCTTGGTTTTTTTTTTTAATAGCCTTATACATTTAACATATTACATTTGGGGAACTCTTAATGAAAAAATGTTAATATACAGCCATAAACTAAAACAATCAGGGGTCTTGTACGATTGCTCAGATCCTCCGCTTTCAATGATTAAGATTTGGGAATGTCAATCAGTGTTTCAAGTCACATTATGTAAAAGATAATGTTTAATTATATTGATTCAATGTCTTTTTAAAAAACTCTAAATTTATATTCATAGAATTTTTCTATTTGAAACCAACCATACCACATTAGTACGTGCCTGAAGGTTGGCCCCAACATTGCAACATGAAGAATTGAAACTTAGGTAGTTAGTAAAGATCCGAGCCCCAAAACACTAACCTACTCCTTGGAGAGATAAGGTTATAGTAGTCGAGATAACTAACCTCTTGTCTCAAATGAATTAATATACATTGTTATATGATATAAGATTTGAAGCCACGGAAATTAGTTAAACACGCACACATGCGCGCACGCATATGCTTGTGTGTGCATGTCCATTAGCGTGCGCGCAAACACCTATACTCACATATATACATGCACACATACATACACAAATGCACGCAACCCTTAATCAACACTTCTGTTTCGTATGTGATATTGTTGTGACACGTCTTGTTTATAACGATGTTGTAGGCTTTGAATGTTTTCATTTTTGGTTTCTTGTTAATTGTACACAATAAACATGGAAGTTCACTATAAAAATTATCACAAAATTTTCATACATGGAAGTTCGCCCTTTTGGAGTTCTCCAAATGTGGATCGCGTTAGCTATGACTCAAGATTTTGCAGAAAATATTTAATCACTATTGTTTCACAACGTTTTTAGAGCACTAATTTCTTTGCCAACAATTGGTTGAGACTTGAGAGGAAAAGTCGACTACATCTTTTGGATTTTCTTGGAGGTGGTGACTGAAATTAAGAATATTGTTGCTGAAATGGCGGCTCAGAGATTTGAAACTGTTGAAATCGTTCGTGAACATATGGGAAGTTGTTGTTGCTAATGAGAAAGTCGAAGACATTGTGACCCTCCCTACATTGATGCAAGCTCTTGAATGAAAAGACTCGGAGGAATCCTCTTTTCGACCCTAGCAGATAAAATATATGGTCATAGAACTTTAGTTGCCAAGTTACTCTTAAGAGCAAATGGTATGGGGGAGTTGTATTCGCGTGTCGTACTGTCATGTCCACCATGCACATGGTTGCTGCATTGCCCACACCATTTGCGACAATCATCACACACCGATGTTGTAACAATAGAAAAGCAACGACTAAAGTGGAAAAGGTGCATCTAAAAAATGGGCCTTTTAAATCATCCACAAGACCACAACTAAGTATATATTTTCTTTTTCCTGCTAACTTCAATCTGAAATATCGGTTATCCATTGTAATTAATTATTACAACACATTAAGAGGAATTGTGGTTCACATGATACTCTCACCAAATGTCAAACATCTCAGTCCCCCTAAAACATTAGTCAACAAGTACAGCATATATACAATTGTTAGTTGACCTGGTCAATTCCATCAACATCTATCAACCATTTGCCCATATGACTATGGTTAACACGCCGAAGACTATTATACATAAAATAAACCACTCCGTACAAATAATAATCAACCGGAATGTGCAACACTTTACTACGTGCTAATCATAGTCCCAAGGGTTATGGTTATCATAACCTTAAACATATATGTAATGTTATTCATAAACTATGATAAACAAAACATTGCACAGGTCTATTTTGTGTGGTTTCTCATAATATTCCCAACCACCCATGTATACATGTAACTGTTCTCTTTATGTCCAAAAAAGGACCATGCCTTATCCTCATGCATCTATAGGAAATGTTAGAAGAAGCAAGAGTCAAATGAGACAAAAGTCAAACCTAATTTTCAACCATGTGATGTGTTTCTAATCAGCCCTATGCTGTAGGGACATTCTCCATTCTCCAGCCTCACAAACATAGCATCCCCAATAAATTTTCAGCATTTGTGTGTATTTTTTTTCCTGTATGGTATATATGCCTAGCTTTGACAACCTGGAGAAGTAAGAGTCAACTTTTTGACCATGAATACAATGACCCTAATGAGCATTTATCGATATATTTGTCTAAGGCAAAACCATAAATGTAAGAAAAAAATGAAGCCATAAACCAGTAGAGGAGATGGAGTTGGAAATGGTACACTTGACAAGGACAATGGGAATTGTTTTGGGGTAATAAGCAAAAGCAAATATAACATGATTTGAATACTTGGAGAGGAGAAAGGTCAAATCTTTTCACACAGAAGACAATCCTTGATGCTTATTTGTAAACATTCGACCACCCAAGAGAGATAAGTCAAATCTTTTTCCCACATAACATAAATCTTGATGCCTGGTGGGAGCTAATGTGTTCAAACCCCAATGGACATCTGTCAAATATAATAATATATTTTGTTTCTGATAAAACACTACACCTAAAAAATATATTTCAAGTGAAGAAATGTGAAAAACACAATTGACATTGACACGATAAAAGCACCAGGAACCATCACCTCATTCTTGTCTATTAGCATAACAAACAAACGCAATCCACATGTGTCTGTATTCAAGTAGCCATCAATGAAGTTCTAGAGTACCCTATTTACCTTAAGCATGTGATATGCACATGGATCTGTCTATGAGAAGCAAGGTTCGGTTGTCTCGGCAGGTAAATGAAACCAGGCCCACATTGACCATCTACGATCGGTGGATGTTTCAAGTAATTAGACATTTCTTCACTAGCCAGCTACATTGTTTCATTTTCTGCATAATAAAGAGTTTTAAGTCCTACTTACTTTGTACATGATCTTCTAAAAATGAGCTAAGACAATGGTATCAAAATAACATATATACCCAAGAATTGTTGTTGCTTCATTAAAAGGTCATGGGAAGCATCTCATCCTCTGCACAAAATATAAGTAGCGTCTCAATTCATGCTAAAGAAAAAGAACATACTTTCCTTAAAGATTACATACTTCCATTATGATTGAAACATGCTGACCCATGATTTTCCCTTAGGACCATGGAAAATAGGAGAACGTTGTGGACCCAAATCAATATTAGCAATAGTATGTACCAGAATGAATCGTTAATTAAATTTAGTCAAGAGGAAAAATGGATAATGCCAGCAAACTAACCTATTTTGGAGGTCTTATGAGGATTGCAACATCTCCTTTCTACAAAATAATCCAACTAAAACCAACCTATGTGATTATAATCACCAGTTCACCACTACAAAACTAATTTATACTTTACTTGATGATATTTAGATATTTGGCAAATAATCAGATCAGGGATAAGCAAAAAAATCGAAGAGCCGATCCTGAATCGGTACAGGTACCGATGAGGATTCGGTTTTGGTGTCGGTTTTGCTTTTGGGACAAAATGTAACAGTTGGTTCGGTACTGGTAATACCGAAATGAATACCGAAAGTGTAAAGGAGTGTGTGTTGATTGGGTAAAAGGACAAAGACAACTGACGTGCACTAGAACATATAGCGATGAGCAACCATTTAGTTGCTGTTACTTTTGGCAAGTAATGTTTAGAATTCAACATCTACCACAGATACATAGAATCATAGATCAGTGTACTCTGTTTGCCTATCTTCGCATCTTTATTGACAAATTGAATGAACAATGGTTTGTGTAAGTCGGAAAATACAACGGGGGAAAGTGGAACATGCCACAATACCGTTGCCATAATATATATTACCAAAGTCTAAAAAGAAAGAAGGCACTGGCTTTCCTTATTAAGAGCCGAGTATAATATTAGATTATGGTACTTACACTTGTGAATAAAGAAACAAACAAGAAAACATAGCAACCATAATAAAATAACTGCCTCCTAAATGCTAATAACAAACATCACTAGCTACCTAATTTTCGGTATCCAACCGGTACGCTAAAAGAAACCGGTTCGGTACAGTTCCGGTACCAATTTCCTCCCTAAATCAGACAATCTCCTTAGACTATACGCGATGTCAAATCAATGGTGGATTCAGATTTCTGACTAGGGTATTTACTGTCTCTTTTTTCTACCAAAGGATGCATTACAATGAAGTCTTCAGTTTTGTACTAACAAAAGAACGATTCAGAGTATGTAGGTAGGAAGTGGACCATGTATGTCTGCCCCTGAGTCACACATTTTAACTTTCATCGGACGGATGGACTAAAAACCTTAGACTCACTTAACAGTATGTCAGTATCAAATTGTGACTATCGTCTTTTTCATGCAAGTACTAACAACATTCAATACAGAATAAAAGCCATGTATTACCCCAGCTACATTCATAAGATGGAAGTGCTAATTTTTCCTTTTAAGGTCAAACAAAGTTGTTACTCATACGAAAGCATCTCTTTGAAATTGAAATGATAGACTAAAACTGCAAGATGTTACCTGTCTTTCGATCTCGACAGCAGACGCAGCAAGTCTCCTCTTAAGCACTGACTTATCCTGCTGACAAGTCTCCATTTCTGTGTCTGTCAATTAAACCCATTAAATCATCAGCTAAAGGCAACTTATCACTTAGTGCCATTTAACCGAAACTCCTACAAATTAGTCCCATATATACAGAAGCTTGGATGTCGTTTTTCTTATCTATTCTTTTACTTTTATATTATATAGCGGATCAAATATGCACCAAGGCTCGTTGGTAGGTGTAAATGAGCAGAACAATCTGTGAACTGTTTGCTGCGAAGTTCATTCTGTTTGTTTATTTATCAAAGAAGGAACAAGAACAAAATATTTGTGCTTAAATAAATAAGCAAATAAAAACATAAGTCTCCTTAATTTGTTTTCGTTTGTTAATGTTTGGTAATTTGTTTGTTTTTGTTGGCTAAATTCCCGCCTATGTTTGTTATATTTCTGTTAGGGCCTATGTGCATGTACTGATGTACACTTACCCCCTTTACATGTATTAGTATCATAACCCTAACCTCAAACTGCCACCCTCACTTCACTTTCCAAATCCTAAAGTCTCGGTTCTCGCAACTTACAACCTTGCGTCCTGCCCTCATTTACCTTCCCCATCATGAGACAGAACCTTGTTGTCCTTACGGCCCACCACCTCCATATATCTCCTCCTACCATAAATTTATTAAGCTGAACCCTCCATTTTGAAATTAGTAGCTTATTCCTTCTGTTTGTGTATCCATTTATGATTCATCAGTTCTTCAACAGACCGTTTCCATTTGCTTGTGCGCACTTAAATTTTAACTATTAATATTTTATATATAAATTTTATATTTTATATAAATCTATATTTTATATATAAAGTTTATATAATATTTAATTTTATATTTTATATATAAATTTTTATATTTTATATATAAATTTTTATATTTTATATATAAATTTTTATATTTTATATATAAATTTTTATATTTTATATATAAATTTTTATATTTTATATATAAATTTTTATATTTTATGTATATAAATTTTTATATTTTATATATAAATTTTTATATTTTATATATAAATTTTTATATTTTATATATAAATTTTTATATTTTATATATAAATTTTTATATTTTATATATAAATTTTTATATTTTATATATAAATATTTTATATTTTATATATAAATTTTTATATTTTATATATAAATTTTTATATTTTATATATAAATTTTTATATTTTATATATAAATTTTTATATTTTATATATAAATTTTTATATTTTATATATAAATTTTTATATTTTATATATAAATTTTTATATTTTATATATAAATTTTTATATTTTATATATAAATTTTTATATTTTATATATAAATTTTTATATTTTATATATAAATTTTTATATTTTATATATAAATTTTTATATTTTATATATAAATTTTTATATTTTATATATAAATTTTTATATTTTATATATAAATTTTTATATTTTATATATAAATTTTTATATTTTATGTATATAATTTTTATATTTTATATATAAATTTGCATATAATTTTAAACACTGGTATAAATTTCGGTTTTCTCGGTGGTATACCGGTGGTATACCGGTAATTTTAAATATTAATATTTTATATATTTTATATATAAATTTTTATATTTTATATAACATAGTATTTATGTATATACATAAATAAGAGTAAAAGATAAAACCTGGAAGTGCTGAAACAGAATTCACCGAAATTTCGGAAATTTTGGTCAAATTTCGGAAATTTCGGTGGTATTTCGGTCAAATTTCGGTCAAAACCACCGAAAATTTCGGAAACGATATCGAAATTTCGGAAATTTTGGTCAAATTTCGGAAATTTCGGTGGTATTTCGGTCAAATTTCGGTCAAAACCACCGAATTAAACCTGATAGTTGTTACTTTAGCTTATTGAAATGAAGGAGTAAAGAAAAACATATACATAAGTACTCACCATAATAGTATGTTGACAGAATTGTTATGCGCTCGGTTGGCTGAACAGAAAAAAAAAAATAAATTTGATTAATCATCAGTCAATAACAGAAACCGTTTTAAACACACTAGTGTCACTAACAACAGATATTGCAATACTACACTGATGCCAACATTGACGTGAAGCATGAAGAATTATGCCTTTTGTTGGTCTCATTGAAGTAATGTATGTGTATGATACGTGTATATATGTATGTATGTATGTGTATGTGTGTATTATATATAAGCTCCACGGTGTTATTAACTTAGAATTTATGCATCCTTGTGTGGACGTATCATGACCCAATCTCGCACCGTGGATGACAGTAGCGAGATCGTAAAATAGTGGAAAATGTATACCATTACAAATATCCCTTCACGACGAGTAGGTAATTCCTCAAGCTTCTTCAATGTCTCATCGCCTTTGGTAACTTTGCCGAAAATTGCATACTAAGGAAGACACAAAGGAAAAGTTCTTAGAAATCATCCAAATTTATCATGGCGTCAGTTCATAGAAAGTTACATGAGCAAACCTCATGATCAAGGTGTGGAGCATCTCCAAGAAGCATTGAAAATGAGGATTGAGCACTATTCGGATCTGAATACCTAAAACAAAAATGATGATACAATATTAATACATCAAACGTGTAAATAACTGACCTTAAAGAATACAAAACAATAGATATCCTGCGCTAATTTGAAATATGAACTATAACTTTTAATCATATATTTGAACTTGCAAAGTCCAGGGTTCTGGCTTTAAAGGAGTTGCTCAATCTCTGCTGCAAAAAGTCTAGAAATTTAAGCACGAAATCCTTGTACATTGCCAGGTGACCACCTCCCTAATCTTGGAATCTAAATCAAGAGATTTCCAGACTACCAAACTCACACTAATGTTTGCAGGTCTTTTAATTCCTAGAGTTTTGTATCTTAGACTTTTGTAGTTCAATGTATTTATCAACTTTTGTGAATATAGTTATCAATTCTAGACTAAATAATCTAACATTTCTTGAGAAATATCGCCAATGGAATAACTTAGAACTTCAGTAGCATAGACGAACAGGATTTTTATTAATCAGATTTCTCGTTGACCACATTCATATCAATCATACTGCGTGTATCAAGTCAGCATCCAATTGCATAAATGAAGTGGTCGCAAAGACTTATTAGTATTTGTCTATTTGGCCTAAATAATCATGATCCCTTACCATCCATAACTACTATCACTCTTAATCAAATTGAATATTTGTGTACAATTGCAAATTACAACTAAAGCCTTGCAGTCCTCTACTCTATCACAATACCACTAAACTCCGCCATTAATGATTGACTAAGTTTAACTAAAAACACTGCAACTGGGAGCAGAGTGTAAAACAGTAAAGAATGATAAATCATCTGTAAATGGCATTACCTCCCCATTGAAAGAATTCCTCGTACATGTTTAACATCACTGAATTCACCTTTAATGGTCTTTACAGCTTCTTCCCTTTGTTCTTCATTCATAGGAGCTGTTCTCCCACCAGAAACATCAGCCACTTGTGCCACGAACCCTTTATCAACCTGGTCCATTCTCACATTTTAGTCACCCATATATAAAATTATACATCAATACCTTAGCAAATATATCTCAGCTTGAGAAGTTACCCGAAAGAAGTGATTTGTATTATAGCACCCCAAACGAACAAGTTTGTAAATGTGTTCAACTGTCTGTGGAGCCACGCTAGGGTAGAAACCAAATTCGATGTCCCCGTAATTTGTCTACATCCAAAATTGGCAAAGATAACATTTATAACGGTACTTCTTTTTAACTAAGAAATAATCTAACAGCTATCTAATTGATAAATCTATACATTGTCTATCATGTCTCTTTGCGTTTCTGTAAAATCATATTGACTTGTAATGGTAATCAACAAGTCTGTGATAGTTACTTCTACTTTTCAAGTTGAGATATTATATATCAAACTTGGACTTATTTTTGGCAAAAATGAACTTTTATAGTTCATGAACCCCGTTTCTCACTTAATAACACTTGTTGACTTGTTGCTACTCAGTCTGGTGATGTTCTACTAATGCACATATTTTTGTTAAGAAAGCCAAACTTCCTATTAAACATTCACTTGCAAGCCAAACAACCTATTAAACATTCACTCGTAGACAAGCTTCAACTCTTCTTAAATCGTGGCCTTTAGATAACCGTTGAACATATTATAACAATAGTAACTAATGATGAAATCTAGATAGTATTGAAGCATAGGATTAATCAATACAACAAATGGAAACATAGGTGTAATTAACCCTACAAAAAGACAACATAACCTGGACTCGGCATATAATACAGAACACAGTCAAGCAAAAAAAGGATGCCATAGAATACTGTTGATGATTGTAGTGTCATCAGCTGTTTTGTGTAATTGTGATTCACTTGTGACCAGGGGATCTTGGGTTAAGCTTAAATACAAGTTGGTGAGAAGCGGCGTGCATGCTCGTTAGAGTTAACTCGATATCCATTAATATGGCAGGGGCAAAGACTCAAAGGGCAGCACCCCTTGCCGGGGTCTTGGGGGGGGCACCCCCTAGTTTGGGTTCAGGGGAGTGCCTCGACCTGAAAGTGTTATTCAATACTCCAACAAGTGTAACAGTTTTTCCCGCCAAATTAATCGCAGGTATATATCTGTCTGTTTGAAGAGGTGTGTCTCTTCAGTTTAACAGTTTTATAACTGTATTAAATAAAGGGTTGCAACTTTTCATATTGAAAGGGGCAACAATCATGCATTATAAATGCATATATCTAGTCTCAAAAAGACACGAATTTTTATACACATGTACTTTGTTCCTGACGTCAAATTTGATTGCCTATATTGAAATTGAAAGCTTTGTATTATCCCACTTTAAGATTTCGTTTAACCCTAAGGCAATATATAGGGTCCAAATACTTAATTGCCAAACTGTTTCACGATTTATAGGCACATTTGGTCCTCCCCTAAAGCCTGTTATGCTACAATCACAACTATGGACACCAAATTTTGATTAGAAGGTGTAGCATGTTTTGTTAAACTAACAATCACTCACAGTGTTAACTGAAAACATGACACGGTAGACCTAAACTAGAGGCTTGCTATATCATACCATAGACACATTAATAACCACAAACACGTAATAATAGCAACCAACTGAGATTACCAAAATCCCAACCGGCCATGCTAGGCATCTCGAGGCCCAACATGTGAGAAGTAAATAAGGCGAACCAAGCCGCCATGTTGCCATGTTGGCCCAACCAACTGATCCAGCTTCAGCAAGAAATTTCCTACTCAATCAGATACATTTTTTGTTTCTGGTTGCGATTGAACCTAATATACCTCCAAAAGCCTCTTTTATATGTGGAACCAACTAATCTACACGTCTGAGGCTATGTCAACAATCCAATCACAAAAAATTAAAAATCTTTGCATCATAATCACATAAGCACTCTCCTAAATCAACTTTGTTTCTTAAAACCTGCAATATAATTACACACAACCCCTAAATCAAGAGCTAACACATCATATCAGCTAAACCAAGTAGCACTCAAAAATCATATTTTTGGCAATAAATCTCAGATAAAAACAGAGAACATTGCATCATTCCTGAATTAAAACCTAACCCAGAAACCAAAATAACACAATTCATAACCTTACACAACATACACATATACATACACACACACACATGTATATAGAGTAAAGATTGAGAAAAAAGAAATCTAATTTAGTGAAAGTGAACCTGAAATACAACACGGGCTGATCCAAGAAGGGAATCTTGTTGGGCAGATTGGGCCAACATAATGGAGAGGCCAAATGCAAACAAGAAAAAGATCGTATTCAATTTCTTCTTCATATTTAGTAGTTTAGTACTACTGCTGCTACAATTAGATTTGACTTTGTGTGGGGGAATGAAATTGGCGTTAGTGTAGTTGGTTGGTCAAAACCCACTTTCGATGTAACTCACCTTCTTCTAGTTCTTATATTCAATACCCGTAAACCCGCGACCCGTCCAAAACCGACTCAGAACCGACTCGCCCGAAGCCCTAACGGGCCGGGTCACGGGTCAAGTTTTGTTGCATTCCCGGGTCACGGGTTGGTCGGGTCGGTTCAGGTGATGCCAAAAACCGTGACCGACCCGACCAGAACCTTTACGGGCCGGATCACGGTTCCATTTTTAATGCAATTGCGGGTTACGAGTCAACCCGGTTCGGGTCGGGTTTCGACCCGTGCAAAATAAGATGCCAATTTTTTTTAATGCATGTAATCATTTTTATTATCTAGTTGCTAACTACATTAACAACAAACTTTGTACATTTAAAACGATATTGCCCCTCATAATGACTCATTTATTTAGCGATATTAGTTAAGCATTAAGGTAAGTATTTTTATTGTATATATAGGTTCTAGCAAAATTTTTATTGAAATATATACGTTCATATTAACTAATTAGTGAAAGGCCTAATATCGCTATTTAGTAACCATTTACTTTTGTACATAGTGTTTTCATGAAATCATTGCGGCAAAGTATAATTAGAACCTCGCTTGACAAAAAAAACAATTCTTTTAAAATACCTGTTACCAAAGAAGCGTAAGCCCACATGTGAAGTTCTAAAGATGCGGGTTTGATCCTTCGGGTGCTCATATCATGTAGGGATTATGATGTAAGTACAGTACCGGCATCATATGACTCATACGGGGTGAGTCGATGTGTATCCAATTGTGGTACCGGGGTTAGGATTCCTCCAATTATTCTTTTTTTACATGAATCGTCCACATACTTTGTTGCTTTTTTCAGTTTTCATTTCTCCAAAAATCTAATTATATTAGGAAATTCTCATGATTATCGATTTGTCTCAATTAAGTTATTGTAGTTGGTATTTATTTCCAATTTCGTCCATGTCCTTGTTTTCTTGTCTGAAGCATGTACTTATAGTTGATATTTTTCGTTCAAATGCGCAAAAGGATGTAATTGAGAAAAAACGACAATCACAAGGCTTGTAATTAAATTCTCAGATTTCAAAAGTAAGAAAACACACGAACGATCTATTTAATTTACCTTTTATTTATTAAGTAGATAGTTCATAACGAAAGAAGAAGAAAAAAAGTCATTGCAAACACCCTGTCTTCTAGAGACAGAGTTTAGAGGTTCGATCCTCATCCCTTGAAAAGTTCCAAGGTCATTTTCTACCGTCTAGATACATCCTGGAAGCAATCCCTCTATCTAAGTAGAGGTAAGTTTTGTCTACATCTTAACCTTCCTCATACCTCGTCGAGATATTAGGATCCAAAACCCGTAAAAGATGCCATTGGGCAGTTTCTTTTTTTTTTCTTTTTTTTTCCATAAAAGGACAACAAATCGTCATGGACTCATAAATAGAAAAAACAAAATATTCTCTATACTATTTTATTAAAAAAACAACACTTTATTTTGGAAAGTGTTGAAACATATGTAATATTTTCACCTAACACCAATTAAAATATTTTCACATACATTATCCCTTTAACATTAATGATTAAATTACACTAGCTATTCTTTATCTTTTAAAATATCTCCATTAACCCTTTAAATCAAGGGAAAATGTTAGATGATGTTAACATCATGATGTTGCACTCACATCATTTTTTATACATGTCAAAAAGTCTCCCCTAAATTTTATGGTTTGTGAGGGGAACATCATCTAACTTAGATGATGTTAACATCATCTACGTTATCCCCTTAAATCAATTACTTTTACATCAATTATCTACACCACATAACATCACCTCCACCACCAATAGTCGCCCCACCACTACACTGTCGCCGTCATGACCACCGCTGCATTGCAGGGATATGGTGCTAATATATATGAAGAAAATGATATTTGTACAAGTATGTTTTGACTTTGCAAAAGGTATGCCAAAATAATTTTTTCTTAGTTAAATTTATTTGAATATCTGAATATAAAATTGTCATCTTTGGTTTTACCCCAGGTCATGGGTTCGACTCCCTATAGTGATATGTTCTGGGAATTTTTCCTGTGAATCACCTGTAACGGCTTATGGTCTATATCTCGTAGTCTAGAGTACGTGGATAGCTTCACCATTATACGGTGAAGTGTCCCCTGATGTCAAATATCGACGGGCTGTTAAAAGAAAAAAAAAATTGTCAACAAAAATTGAACTACATGACGATACATTGAAAAATGTCAAGTTAACTTTTTTTAAAAGGTGGCAGTCATCACCGATATATTCCTATTTTATCTATAAATAGTAAGGAATAAATGTGACACATTTATATTACATAAGCAAATGAAAAAAAGTCTTACTACTTCACGATTATAAATTAACCCCCTCTATTCTTTATTTTTGCATTATACATATTAATGCACCATTTTCTATGTTCATAAAAAATAAAAATTCACCATTTTCTCTCTAAACCTTGTCTAATTTTTAAAAAGGGTAGAGACTGATAAATACAATCAGATTAGAAAAAGCTTTCTTATCTTGAATAAAACTCTACACATTTTGGGTTCTAGCTTTGTTCTGGCTGAATTGGTAAGTCATATTCCGGTCAATTAAGTAAACATAATTTATTTTTATTTTTTCAATGAAAATAATACATGTTCTAATTTTAATATTTTGTTTGGTGTTTCAGGTATGAATTTTTATGAATTTCATTTCATTTTTTCTTAATGAACTGCATTTATAGATTACATGCAATTGATTAATTAATTTTATTACCCATTCAAAACTTTTAATAATTCATACTATATTACCCATTTTGTTTAAATATATCATTTTCCATTTATTATCCATGTGAGAAAAATATAATACTTTTTTAACTACATTACCTTCTGTGTTTAATTAACGTATATCTTTATTTTTTTTGCCTATGTATATTATAAAGACTATATATTTTATACAAATTTATTGATCGGTCGAGTCGTCGATCGGCTTATTAGTAAAGAATAGATATTAGTACGTATTCCTTTTAGTTTATAATCAGGCTAATTAAAGTATAATAGTCACTCTCGTAACGTACATTAATTCTTAATTTGTAAAATGAAAATAAAGATAGACATGGATTCTGTATTATACATGGTTAATTCATTAACATGTTAAATTCTGTTAATCAATTAATTATTGCAGGTGATCAAGCAAAAAATAGTGATCGATATATCCAAATTTTAATACCAAAGAAAATATGGACTTGAATAATACTAAAGAAAACTTGTTACAAGATCTTCCATCTTCATCCAGTTCCAAGAAGCCCAAAGCCAACAATAATAATACTTTGATCGATACCCTAGGTCGAGACCTCACTATCCAGAGTCTCGCTCACTGCACTAGGTACACCTACGGGTGTGTAGCAACATTGAACCGGAGCTTTCGTGAACTTGTGAGAGGTGGGGATCTCTACAAGGAAAGAAGGCGTCTAGATGTTGTCGAACACTGGGTTCATTTTTCTTGCAACCAGAAATGCAGTTGGGAGGCTTTTGATCCCATTAGCAGGAAATGGATCCATATGCCGCCTTTAATTACAAACGATCCATGTTTTGATTTTTCTGATAAAGAATCCATCGCGGTGGGTACACAACTCTTGGTTTTTGGGAATGATATGCTTGGGCCCGGTATTTACCAATGTAGCATACAAACAAATTCATGGTTGGCAGGGCAGCCAATGAATGTGCCCAGATGCTTGTTTGGGTCTGCCAGTGTAAAGACCGAAGCATTCTTTGCAGGTGGCGTTGATAGAGCTGGAAGAATAGTGGACACAGTAGAGAGCTATAATAGCGAGACTGGCATTTGGACGACGCTTCCTAGCCTACTTAAGCCCCGAAAAATGAGTTCAGGGGTATTTATGGATGGAAAGTTCTACGTTATTGGAGGAGCTGGTGGTGGCGCCCAAGATTATAAAGCGGCATTGACTTGTGGGGAAGAGTATGATTTTGATACCAAAAGTTGGACTGAAATTCCAAACATGTCACCTGGTGGTGGCACGGGTTCAATGGCTCCACCATTGCTTGCAGTAGTTGAAAATGAATTATATGCTGCGGATTATGGAGCAATGGAGCTTAAACTGTATAAGAAGAAGAGTAATGAATGGGTGACTATTGGAAGGTTGCCTGACAGGATAGATCATACGGAGGGGTGGGGGATAGCGTTCCGGGGATGTGGGGAGCGTTTAATCATCCTTGGTGGTCCTAGAAGAGATGGAGACACTCACCTGGAGATATATTCATGGGTTCCTAGCGAAGGGCCCCCAGAGTGGACACTGCTAGGCCGGAAAAGGACTGGCGGCTTTGTATACAATTGTACTATAATGGGATGCTAATTGATCGAGTAAACTTGAGTAACTAAAAGAATCGTGTAATAAGTGATCATTAATGGTACCAAATAAACTACTAAATCAATTGTGAGTTCATGATAAAGTAATATAATCTACGCATACCTACCTTCTATCAAAACAAAAACATGAAAACTGAACTTTACAAAACTAACTACGCATGTATCCCGGTTTAAGAAAATCTGATGAATTCACCTGACAGTATCCGGCTAGCTTTCATTAGTTGCCTTATAATCCTCCTACAAATTATAATTAAACTCCTTGTTAACTTTTGCCAAATACGAATTTCCACATAGAAACCTAGTTGATTGGTTGAGTACTTCATACACATTCACTAATTACACCGTTAGAGTGGACGCAGGTGATATAATCCCTGCAAATCACCACACACTTGAGAATAAGTATATGATATCAATATAAGTGTGTATGAAAGTAGGATCAATGGAATGAGAATGCAACATGTAAGTCATCCTCTTTTATAGCCGGTTCCAAAACTTTAAGAGAAAGTTAGGGATTGTTGCAATCCTTTTTTTTTATTGTGAATAATAACTATTTTGGATACGATCCAATCCCCAATTAAGTAATTGATATGCTTTGATATATTAGATCGAAAGTATTCATTGGAGATTCAGGATATCACTTTCTTAACTGATGATGTGACCAAGGTAAGGTTTCGTGGGACAAAGGCTAGCGAATTTCCCTAAGGTAGCCCTTGTCAAGAGACAAAATTAAGCTTTATACCAAGACTCTTTATAAGAATGGAGATTATCGCTTCATTCCAAATGGGGTACATCATCATGTCTCATATATTTTAGCAACGACAACGGTACCTAATCCGGCAAAAGCCGGGTTTGGGGGAGGTATGATGTAAACAACCTTACCCCTACGCAAAGGTAGAGAGACTGCTTCCAGAAGGACCTCCAGCTTAGGGTTTTACCCTTGAAAAAAATATTATCGACGACATTGCCAGAGAAGAAAAACTGGAATCTCATATCTAGATCTCTATTCTCTAGAGAGACACTAGAGAGAGGCTAGAGAGACTCAACGGCTCTATTTCATATATGTTAGCAAGTTGTATGAAATTAAATGTGGAAATCTTTAACTATAGTTGTAGACTTGTGGTGTAATACTCTGAATTTTATAAACATTATAATTATAATAAATAATTAAAGTCTAATAATTAGATAAAGATGGAATGTAAATTATATATTCGTAGTTTGATAACCGTAATTCTAGGAAGTTTAGTTGATGGCCTCATCTATATCTATATTTATATTATTATTAAACAAGAGTAAACTTGAGTTTGTTATATTATGTACTCGGATGACATTAAAAATTACCGGGCCAAAATTGATCCATATTCCGTTTTGTTAGTGAAGAGTATGAGTTTTTATCGGGCCTAAATTCTTTATATTACGACCGACTTTTACCTATTTATTCATTCACATCTCTTTGAGTTTGCAAAACCACCCTACGTCCCATTCTTTACTTCGATAACCATAAATCCGTAATATACAATCAGAAAGTCAATACATGAGGTTGTGATTGTGAGTAAACAAGGAGATTCGTAGCTAGATCAGTTTCAGGTTAAGCTAGATATATATGTGTTCGTTTTGAGATCATCTTAGAGAGTTGTTTTTAGTTCGTTTCGAGATTTCTTGAGTTTGCTTATTCGCGAAGGTATATCTTGTGCTATCTAATTAGTATATTACTCTTATTCATGTCCGATAATAATGTTCAGTGGGAGTTTTAATCGAACGGGTTACTGGTCTTAAAATAAGAACCCATAATAATCCATATTGATGTGTTACTAGATAATGATAGGAGTAATACATGAAGAAGTAGAGGTACGTACATGAAAATTAAACGGACTTTTAAGCATGTCATTCTATAAAGCTTTTATGATTTGCTTTAGGCTAAGTATTTAAAAAAATATATATATGTATATGTCAAAGTTTCTTTAATATTTGCAGATTTCAACTACGTAATTATATAGTCTTTTGAAAACGAAGGCATGACATGTAATTTTCGTGTATGGGTAAAAGTATATAACAGCTTCATATATGGGATTTTTATAAAAGACTCTTCTATAGTTCTATTATAAATTTACAATAACACTTATCTATGAACTTAACCATATAACATGTACACTTACATATTTCAGAAATTTATAAAGAAAAATTAGAATGGTAAGGTGGTGTAATTAAGCGATTGCTAAAATTTAGTTAGATATATTGTTTCAATGTAGATTTTGTTTGAAGAATTGGTGGATTGTTCGACTTTAGAGATTTAGATCTTAGTTGAGGTACGGATTCTTATTTTAAAATTATGTTCGTTTATATTAAGGTACGGATTTCTGTTTTAAACTTGTACGTATATGTATATATATCAAAATTATAATTTGAAATTCCGTTTGTAGGTGTGCTATAAAAGCATTGCCTTTTGTTTTGGGAGGCGTATGAGTCGACTCTAGTTTGTAGGTTCTGGTAAGGTGGATGTAATTAAGCGATTGCTAAAATTTAGTTAGATATATTGTTTCAATGTAGATTTTGTTTGAAGAATTGGTGGATTGTTCGACTTTAGAGATTTAGATCTTAGTTGAGGTACGGATTTCTGTTTTAAACTTGTACGTATATGTATATATATCAAAACTATGATTTGAATTCCGTTTGTTCCTTCCGCGTTACTCTGTTGTTAAAGTGATTTTGATATGTCTTTTATGGCCTCAAAACTATTTTGCTCAATTCGTTTATATGTTAGTTATGATTTAAAGGATTTATCTAAATTATGATTTTTAGAAATATTATATGTACGAAAGAGTTCTTATCATAATCTGTATATAAGTGGATTTTTTATTCTAACTATGAAAGCTTTTGAAACAATGTATGATAAGAATTTTTGAAAAGCTATTTACAAAGTTGTTTTGATATATGGAAATTTGATATGAAAACCCCGAGCTAACCACCTGTAGGGGTACTACAGGCACATCATTGGGGGCACCAATAGTGTGACACTTCCGTGGCAGTGTGATTGGTTACGACGTCTCCGTTTGTAGGTGTGCTATAAAAGCATTGCCTTTTGTTTTGGGAGGCGTATGAGTCGACTCTAGTTTGTAGGTTCTGGTAAGGTGGATGGTTGTGTTGTGCCCGACACACCATTTCACATTTGTAGGGTACATTTGGATCTGCATGTCCATTGTACATTTGTCTGGCATTTGTTGTGTCGGTCCATTGGATTCGATATGCAAATGTATGCGATTTTGTTGTAGGAGCTCGGTTGGCTTTGAAATTATGGAACTTGGTAGGCTTTTGATAACATTGGATATTGATATGTTTTTTTGGTAAGGCGAAAAATGTTAATTTGATATTATGACTATATTTGTTTCGAATTAATATTATTTATTTAAAATGTGTCTTTAATACATTGGTTCGTTAAAAATGCCTTTTCTTAAATCTTTGTATGCATTAAATGATTTTATTTGTTAGTGTAACACCCGTCATTTAAAAACCTGGATTTCCAAAAACTTTGCCAAACGGCGTTTAAAATGTAGCGGAAAAGGATCACTTTAAAACTGCCCCATCCGTAACCGGATGGTACCTTTCATAAATGGTGTTACTAAAGTGCATCGTCAAAATAATAAAATGAAATCCAAGTCATGGCACCAACATAAATGCCATTCATTATTACATGCATAATAAATGATAATAAAGTAGCCAAGACATAAGGCTAAAGGTGAAGTCTAAGCATTCAACGTCTAATGCTAAATCTTCTTTATTACTTCTACCCATCTCACCGAGCTAATCCTTTCCTAGCTCAAGCTTGCTTATCCTGAAGGCACAACATTTTCAAAAGAGCAAGTGTTAGCTAATAAATTAGCTAAGTAAGATAACACATATTTGAAAACATTTGTCATTTCATAATATATTAACAAAATCATTTCATATCTGTTAATATCACATAATCATCATAACATATGTCATATCACAATAGAGATATCACCTACACAACATATACATAACACATTAGGATTCATCATACTCCTAATTGTGCCTAACTTTACTTTCTTTTCTTTCTTTCTTTACTTTGTATCTTTGCCTAGACATAGGCTAAGTGACATAAGCCACTTATCTTAGGGATGTGGGGTTGTGTGTAGGCGGCAATAAGACCTTACATGGAGTCCTCACACCCGACATGATGGGTAAACCATAAGGTGGATATAACTTTCTTTACTTTAGGGCCCTTAGACGTGCACGTGACATGGCAATCCTAATCATAAGTCTAGTGACTAGGTGTTCAAGCCATGCATTCAATCACATATCATAAACATATCATCATTTCATAACTTTACATAATCACATATCATAAGCATTTCATCATTTCATATCATAAATACTTACATCTTACCTTTGCAACTTGCATAAGCATACCATACATCGTTAATGGTAAGCAACATATACCATAACAACCTCTCATAATCACCCTTTAACTTACTTTTAAGCATTCATAAACATTTGGGAAGTTTAACTTATAAAAACGTGTTTTGTTGTACCATCAGGTGACAAAAGGTGTTATCTTACCTCGGTACAACTTATCAAAGAGATAATACGTCTTACAGTGCTTGCTAAGTGCTCCCGACAACCTAGAACGAGTATAATTGAATCATAAGTCAACTAGACACTTAAACACACTTTGGAACACTCTGATGTATGATATCGCCGATACCATTAGTGGTCTCGTCGATATCGGGCTCTAGAACACACCAACCAAGAAACCATACAGTGGTCACGAAGGTACCTTGGTGCATATCGGCGATATCGCTGTGCAGACCCAAAAACCTAACAGTGGTCTGTATCGGCGGTATCGCAGACCAGATTAGATTTTAACCCTTTTGGACTCCCAATCGAACCCTACACGACCTTTACACCTTAATTCGACCCGGAGACATAAAATTAACATCTTTTATGATACAATTGATGACTTCAAACCATCAATTGATCCTTTAACCTTTTGCTTACATAAATCAATCGTTTAATCACCCGAATACATGAAATCGATAAACGTTTAGTCAATTAACCCAACCCAAACCCCACGGCCTGGATTGAATACACTTCTATGACTTATAAGATCAGATTTCAAAGGGAAATCACCTCTATTACCTGTAGATGATCAAGAGGATGAGAATTCCTAACAAAACTTGCTCGAAACACCAATAAACGAAGAGATTTAATGAAAGAATTGTTATGGGAGAGGGAAGGGGGCGGCTCTGGGGTCTCACACACGTAAGAATGCAGATGAGTACAATTATGATGACTTCAAACCATCAATTGATCCTTTAACCTTTTGCTTACATAAATCAATCGTTTAATCACCCGAATACATGAAATCGATAAACGTTTAGTCAATTAACCCAACCCAAACCCCACGGCCTGGATTGAATACACTTCTATGACTTATAAGATCAGATTTAACCCTTTTGGACTCCCAATTGAACCCTACACGACCTTTACACCTTAATTCGACCCGGAGACATAAAATTAACATCTTTTATGATACAATTGATGACTTCAAACCATCAATTGATCCTTTAACCTTTTGCTTACATAAATCAATCGTTTAATCACCCGAATACATGAAATCGATAAACGTTTAGTCAATTAACCCAACCCAAACCCCACGGCCTGGATTGAATACACTTCTATGACTTATAAGATCAGATTTTAACCTTTGGACTCCCAATCGAACCCTATACGACCTTTACACCTTAATTCGACCCGGAGACATAAAATTAACATCTTTTATGATACAATTGATGACTTCAAACCATCAATTGATCCTTTAACCTTTTGCTTACATAAATCAATCGTTTAATCACCCGAATACATGAAATCGATAAACGTTTAGTCAATTAACCCAACCCAAACCCCACGGCCTGGATTGAATACACTTCTATGACTTATAAGATCAGATTTAACCCTTTTGGACTCCCAATCGAACCCTACACGACCTTTACACCTTAATTCGACCCGGAGACATAAAATTAACATCTTTTATGATACAATTGATGACTTCAAACCATCAATTGATCCTTTAACCTTTTGCTTACATAAATCAATCGTTTAATCACCCGAATACATGAAATCGATAAACGTTTAGTCAATTAACCCAACCCAAACCCCACGGCCTGGATTGAATACACTTCTATGACTTATAAGATCAGATTTAACCCTTTTGGACTCCCAATTGAACCCTACACGACCTTTACACCTTAATTCGACCCGGAGACATAAAATTAACATCTTTTATGATACAATTGATGACTTCAAACCATCAATTGATCCTTTAACCTTTTGCTTACATAAATCAATCGTTTAATCACCCGAATACATGAAATCGATAAACGTTTAGTCAATTAACCCAACCCAAACCCCACGGCCTGGATTGAATACACTTCTATGACTTATAAGATCAGATTTCAACAACTTGGAACTCAACCGGTCTTCTTTTATTATCGGCATAAGTCTTCTGACGTTCTCTTGCTACACGAAGAGCTTCTTTGGCAATGTTAACTTTTTCAGCTGTAATTTGAATGATCTCGGGTCCCGTAAACTGCTTTTCACCAGGCTCCAACCAACAACTTGGAGTCCGACATCTTCTTCCATAAAGCATTTCAAACGGTGGCATGCCAATACTTGCATGATAGCTGTTATTATAAGTAAACTCAATCAAACGCAAATGATCATCCCATGCACCACCATACTCCAAAACACAAGCTCTTAACATATCTTCCAAGGTTTGAATCGTTCTTTCGCTTTGCCCATCAGTTTGAGGATGATAAGCAGTACTCAAGTTTACTCTAGTACCTAACTCTCATTGAAGACTCTTCCAAAAGCTAGATACATACCTCGTGTCTCGATCAGAAACTATAGACAAAGGAACTCCATGCTTTGAGACGATTTCCTTTATGTACAACTGCGCCATCTTGGTCAATGGTACATCTTGACGTGTCGCTATGAAATGAGCACTTTTCGTCAACCTATCCACAATAACCCATACCATGTCATTTCCACTTGGTGTCATAGGTAGCTTAGTTACAAAATCCATAGTAATATGATCCCATTTCCATTCCGGAATCTCCAACTAATGTAACAATCCATATGCTTTTACACGAGCACAAGTCAAACATCTTTCAACAAAATGTGCAACTTCTCCTTTAATATTCGGCCACCAATAAAGAGGCTTCAAGTCTGCATACATCTTTGTAGCACCAGGATGAACTGAATATCTAGACCTATGAGCTTCTTCCAGAATTAGCTCACGATTACCATCAAGCAATGGTACCCAAATTCGGCCTTTGTAGGTCTGAAATCCACGGCTGTTCATCTCCATATCAAGTCGCTTCTTCTTACCAATACCTTCTTTATCAACATTTTCTTTCAAGAGTGCCTTAACTTGAGCTTCTTTGATTCGCTCAAGCAAACCAGACTTGGCTTGGACAACCATACTCATCAATTTGCAAGAAGAATTCTGCACCTTTCGACTTAATGCATCTGCAACAACATTTGCTTTACCGGGATGATACTTAATTTCACAATCGTAATCTTTCAGAAGTTCCATCCATCTTCGTTGTCTTACATTCATATCCTTTTGAGTGAACACATATTGCAAACTTTTATGGTCAGTGTACAAGGTACACTTAGTGCCATATAAGTAGTGTCTCCATAACTTCAAAGCATACACTACAGCAGCTAATTCAAGGTCATGAGTCGGGTAGTTCTTTTAATGAGGCTTCAACTGGCGTGAAGCATATGCAATGACTTTGTCTCTTTGCATAAGAACACAACCCAAACCTGAAATAGAAGCATCACTATAAACAACAAGATCATCAGTACCTTCGGGTAAGGCTAGGACAGGAGCTTCACATAACTTTGTCTTTAACGTTTGAAAGGCCTTTTCTTGAGCTTCAGTCCACACCAACTTCACCCCTTTCTTTGTCAATTCAGTCATAGGCTTAGCTATTCGGGAGAAATCTTGAATAAACCTTCTATAATAGCCCGCTAAGCCAAGAAAACTCTTGATTTCCGTGGGTGTCTTTGGCTGCTCCCATTTAGAGACAACTTCAATCTTTGCGGGATCAACTTTAATACCTTCAGAAGAAATGACATGCCGGAGAAATTGAACTTCTCAAAGCCAGAACTCACACTTGGAGAACTTTGCATAAAGCTTCTTCTCCCTAAGAACCTCAAGAACGGCTCTTAAGTGCTCACGGTGCTCGGCTTCAGACTTAGAATAAATCAGAATATCGTCAATAAAGACAATCACAAAATGATCTAAGAATGGGCGACATACCCGATTCATTAAATCCATAAAAGCGGTAGGAGCATTTGTCAACCCAAACGGCATGACAAGAAACTCATAGTGCCCATAACGTGTATGAAAAACTGTCTTGGCCACATCTTCCTTTTTAACTTTTAATTGATGATAGCCGGACCGCAAATCGATCTTTGAGAAATAAGAAGCACCATGGAGCTGATCAAAGAGATCATCTGTAACATCCCAAACGTTTTATGTTTGACTATTTGACTTTCCGTTAGTTAACGTTAGGTCCGTTATGTTTATGTGCCCTATATGGGATTATGTGAATAAGTGCATAGGTGCTTATTATGAAATGATTATTATGATGATTAATGAAAGTAAAGTTAAGTAATAAGGTGCTTGTTAGTATGTTAAGACTCCTGGTAGAAGGTTAAGCTAAGAAAGTTAAGTTTAGAAGTTGAGGGGTCCTAAATGTAAGATTAGCAATGGCTGGCCAGGGATTAGGGGGCAATTAGGCAACCCTAATTGTCACAAAACCTGATCTTTGTGTGTGTGAAAAATCCCAGCCGATCCCCCTCTTATCCCAAGACAAGTTTCCCTCAAGATTCAATCGTTTTGTGCCGTTTCGATCAAGTTTTGATTAGATCTTGAATCCCCTAAGTCATCTACAGGTAATATAGGTAATATTATCTCTGAAATCTGATCTTATGAGTCATAGTTGAGTATTCAGTCCAGGCCATGGGATTTGGATTGGGTTATTTGAATAAACGTTTACCGATTTCATGTTATTCGGGTGATTGAATGATTGATTCATGTTGTTAAGGGTTAAAGGTTTGATTGATGGATTTAAGTCAGTAAAAGTATTGTCAAAAAGGTTAATTTTATGACCCCAGGTCGAATTAATGATTGGTGTTCGTGTGGGATTCGATTTAAAGATTAAAAAGTTGGATTTTGGTCGAACTGGCTGTTATGCGGCGCACAAGCCTTTTGTGCGGCGCATAAAACATGCGGCGCACAAACCTTTTGTGCGGCGCATAAATGCAAGTTGTGAAAATTGGTTCCCAGGTGGGTGCCCGATATGCGGCGCACAAGGGATCTGTGCGGCGCATAAGTGGTTTGCTCAGAAAATTGGTTAGTTTCTGTGATGAATTTGGTGGATTTGTGCGGAGCATAACTTTTCCATGCGGCGCACAAATTCTTGAAAATGGTTTTGTGCGGCGCACAGGACCTCCATGCGGCGCACAAATGGGTCCAGACTGGTACATGAGTTTCGTTTAGCTTATAGAATGATCTTATACTCATTATAGGTAGTCGGGAGCACTTAGCAAGCACCGTAAGACACTTGTAACTGGTTGGTAAGCTGTACCAAGGTAAGATAACATCTTTTGCCACCTGTTGGTACAACAAAACACATTTTCATAAGTTAAACCTTCCAATTGAATACGAATGCACGTTTTATGTTTATGGGTGATTATGGGAGGTTGCAAAGGGATATCATACTTACCATTTATGATGTATAACATGCTTATGCAGGTTGCAAAGGTATGAGGTAAGTATATATGTATGAAATGATGAGATGATTATGTTATGTGACTATGAAATGATGAAATGTTATGCTATATGATTGCTTGTGTGGCTTGATCACCTAGTCACTAGTCCTTTGATTAGGATTGCCATGTTCACGTGCACGTTAAAGGCCCTAAAGTAAAAGATGATATGTGATTAGCTTAGGTGAAAGTGTAACCTAAACTAATACAAAGATTAAAGTCTCAAGCAATATGTAAAGTCTTGTGTTAAGCTTAACCCGTCCTAGCTCCTCGGGGCTGGTGCGTACGTGGTCACGTGGTTTGAGAATCATGATACCTCCCGTGGCATAGTTATGTTTGAGTATTCCGGGTGGAGTAACTAACCACCAATGCGTAAAGGCATAAACGGTTTATTCAGTTGGAAATGACTTTGTCAATTCCTTAACGACGCCGATGGACCACCTTATGGTTTACCCATCATGTCGGGTGTGAGGACTCCATGTATAGTCTACGACCGCCTACACACAACCCCACATCCCTATGTAAGTGGCATAAGTCACTTAGCCTACGTCTAGGCAAAGAAATAAAGAAAAGAAAGAAAGATAAGGAAAGTAAAGCTAGGCACGATTAGGAATATGATGATCCTAATGTGTTATGTTATGATATGTTATGATTGTATGTGATATTAACATTAAAAGATGACTTTGTTAATATATTATGAATTGGCAAATGTTTTCAAATTCGTGTTATCTTACTTAGCTAATTTATTAGCTAACACTTGTTCTTTGAAAATGTTGTGCCTTCAGGATAATCAAGTTTGAGCTAGGCGAGGATTAGCTTGGTGAGACTTAGGTAGTACGAATAAAGAAGACTAGCAAAGACTTTTGAATGCTTAGACTTCCCATGAGTCTTATGTTTTGGCTATTTCATTTATGTTTAAAGACTTGTAATAATGTGGCATTTATGTTGTTGCCATTACTTGGATTTACTTCTATTGTTTTGATGATGCTAGTGGTAACACCAATTTTAAAGGTACCATCCGTTACGAATGGGGCAGATTTTGAAAGTGATCCTTTCCGCTTATTTTAAACGCCGTTTGGCAAAGTTTTTAAAATCCAAGTTTTTAAAAGACGGGTGTTACAAGTTGGTATCAGAGAAATGGTTTAAGTGAATCAAAATTCGACCAAGACCTTAGGATTTTGGACTTAAACCGTACGAGAAATGATTGGCTTAAGTAGTAATGCTTTAGCTTTATGATGAAAATGCTTTTAGGACGGGTTGGGATGAGTGTGAGTGTAGGTTTATGGCTTATATATGATTATGTTATGCTTGTGTAATTAAGTAGGCCTAACCTTACTTTGTTTTCACTCGATTCATCTCTAACATTCGTCACTAAATTGTAGAAAGATGGTTAATACCCGTGCTAACAGTCAAAGAGATGGAGCTAATGCTAGCGATGCTCCGGCTAATCAAAATGGGGCTGGAAATGGTGTTAACCAAAGGCCTCCTCGAAGGCCACTTCCGGGTGCACAACCCACAAGGTCAGAAATTGATAGGGCTAACCCAGTGATTGAACAAGTTCCTACCCGAGCTGAAATGCATGAAGAGTTGAGGGCTATTCGAGCTCTTTTGTTAAGGAATGAAGAAGAGTTGGCTCAATTGAGAGCTGAAAAGGAAGCTAGCTTGCAACGGGATGAGCATACTGATGGAAACTATTCCAACCGCTCAAACCGTACCGAGCCATCTATGGTAAGGTCACAGGTTGCTCCTGAAAATGTTGTTGCTAATGTGAATGGTGTTGAAAATGTGGTGGAGCCTCGTGTTGTGGTTGCCCCTCGTGCTAATAACTTTAAGTATGAGAGTTTTCAGAAGTGTGGAGCAAAAGCATTTGATGGTACTCAAGATGCTGTAGGTGCCATGGAATGGTTGGATGATATCGAGGTTGTGTTTGCTTCATGTTATTGCCCTGAGGATATGAAGGTATTGTGTGCTTCCCGTATGTTAAAGAAGAATGCTCGAAATTTGAAAGAACTGAACTCGATAAATCGAAAACACAAGATTTTTTTTTTTTTTTTTTTTATATATATACCCCACTGCGCCGCAGTGGGTGGAGAACTCTCCCACTGCGCCGCAGTGGGAAATCTCGGACTCAAGTCCAGAAAAGCCCCACTGCGCCGCAGTGGGTTTGACACTCTCCCACTGCGCCGCAGTGGGAACGGCCGCAGTGGGAGGAAAAACTGTTAAGGCCGTGGGATTCCACTGCGCCGCAGTGGGCAAAACCACCCCCACTGCGCCGCAGTGAGCAGCTGCACAGCAAACCTAAGACCATTTCAACACTTGAACAAACCTGTAACCTTCAAATTTCAAAACAACATCTTAAAACACATTCCAGAGATTGACATCAACTTCATGGACACCTTTTAAACATACAATACAACATCAACTTGTTTCAAACCCATGAACACCATCAAATGGGTCATTTACCCATTTTGACACTATTTTCGACCAAATACACAAATTCACAAACTTTCCCAAAAGCTTTGCACCTGATTGTTTACATAATTTTTAACAAAAGTATGACCATCAAGTCAAAATGTACCAAGAGCCATGAGGAGGGGATTTCTAAGCCTCTAAACCAAAAAGTGTCATTCTTCCACGAATGACCTAATACCTTCAAGTCTTCCAAAAACACTTCAAGCTCTAAACCAAGGCTTTCAATTCAACAACACTAGTTCCTTCTTCCGGAACTACCTATAAAATGGTAAACAACTAAAATATAAGCAAAGGCTTAGTGAATATACTTGCATACATTTACGAATACGAAGGAGGGCAAAGTACAAGGACTTTCACATGTAACCTATAACATCGTCATGTCACATTTACATATTCACCTTGCACGCTAACAACACATATATGGATCCATATAAGCTAAACAATCATGACTATCGGGATTCTTAGGTCCCGGAGGTTCTTAGGCCTCATTTCATGTCAACAATAGGGGTTCTTAGGCCCCGGAGGTTCTTAGGCCTCATCAATACCATGCCCCACATGGGCTCAACGCCAAATCAATTACCATGCTCGGAATATCCACGTCTCATGGTAATTGACCCAACGTATACATAAAGGTATGCAAATATACTCACCTCCTCCGCAAATAGATCAACAAAGCTAAAACGATTAAGCACAAACAAGCTTCAACCTATAATCATGTCATAAAATGCATAAGCTTATAATCACAACTTGACTAGCTTAACCTAGCCATACTCAAACACTAGCCTCTCCAAACCCAAAACCCAACCCATTTGTCATTGAGTCTCCATTTTACTTCCACCATATCATAGGTAGTTCAACCTACCATTTTCATCAACATTTCAATTACTTGTAAAAACTCATCTTTTCTCATAAACCAACATTATCACATAAGCTTATCAATTTCATAATCAAACTCAACACATAACTCAATGACAACTAGGTTAACTAAGGAATTGGGAAAATTAGCCATAAATCAATTTCTAGCAAAAACCCCCAAATTTGGTTCATCCATGAACCCTAATTTTGAAAGAAGGATAAAAACTAAGTTAGGGGAATTCAATACCTCAACAACAACAATCCAAAGCAAGACTTTTAGTTTGAGAATCCTTCTTTCTCCCTTTCTCTTAAAAACGGCCACCACCACCCTACTTACAATCCCTAACTTTAATTTCTTGAATGAAGATTACTTGGTGGTGATTGTTATTATTATTATGATTTCTATTCTTGAACTTGAGAGGATTAATCTTTGTTTTTGAAGGAGTGTGAGAAGGAATGCATGGAAGAAAATGGTGAAGAAGAGAAATAGAGTGGAAGCATGACTCAAGGCAAAAGAGTTGGCTGGCACATCCTAGAGATGCCACGACCCAGCTCTCCAAAAGTGGGTATTTTACCCGCTATCCGCCAAAGTTCCAACTAAATTAACCCCAAAACCAAAAATAAAATACTAGGAAATTAATTTAATGTCAAAACTATGAAAAAGGGGGTTAATTTCTTGTACCTTAAAATCTTTGGGGTGTTACAACTCTCCCCCACTTGGAACGGATCACGGCCTCGTGATCCAAGCCATATGCAAAGACGGATAGTAAACTAGCACATCATGCTCGGATTCCCACGTGCAATCGGACATCTTACCGTGCTTCCACAAAATCTTATAAGTTCTCACCGTCTTATTTTGCACTCTTCTAAGCTCTTCTTCAACTATGGCAATCGGCTCTTCGATATAACTCAATTTATTATCAACCTCAATCTCATTCAATGGCACATAAGAAGACTCGTCGGCAAGGCATTTTCTAAGATGGGACACGTGAAAAGTAGGGTGAATTCCCGATAACTCTTCCGGTAGTTCCAAACGGTAAGCAACCTTGCCAACCCTAGCCAAAATTTTAAACGGGCCAATAAAACGAGGACTTAACTTTCCACGCTTCCGAAAGCGTAGAACACCTTTCCATGGGGAGACTTTCAACAAGACACGGTCACCTTCATAGAATTCAATTGGCCTCCTTCTTTTATCCGCATAAGACTTTTGTCGATCTTGAGCCGCTTTTAGTCTTTCCTTGATCACATCGATCTTCTCAATGGTTTTCAATACCACTTCCGTGCCTCCTATTTCGCGTTGGCCTACTTCTCCCCAACAAATTGGAGATCTACATCTTCTACCATATAGCATTTCATAAGGTGGCATTTGGATACTAGAATGATAGCTATTGTTGTAGGAGAACTCTACCAACGGTAAGTGAAGATCCCAAGTGCCCCCAAAATCGATAATACATGCTCGTAGCATGTCCTCAAGCGTTTGAATGGTTCTCTCACTTTGACCATCCGTTTGGGGATGATACGCGGTGCTAAACTTGAGCTTGGAGCCCATATCATCTTGGAATTTTCGCCAAAAATGAGAAGTAAAACGAGTGTCTCTATCCGAGACTATGGAGACGGGCACACCATGTCTTGCTACAACTTCCTTTACATAGATCTTTGCCAATACCTCGGATGAAGATGCTTCACGAATGGGAAGAAATAAGGCACTTTTAGTCAATCTATCCACTATTACCCAAATTGTATCAAATTGATTTCTAGGCGTTTTGGGCAACTTGGTGACAAAATCCATAGTAATATCTTCCCACTTCCATTTGGGAATTTCCAACGGTTGCATCATACCATAGGGCTTTTGATGTTCCGCCTTCACTTGTGCACACGTCAAACACTTTTCAACATATTTCACCACATCACGCTTCATTCCGGGCCACCAATATTCTACTTTCAAGTCATGGTACATCTTTGTAGCACCGGGGTGGATGGAGTACTTGGATTTGTGAGCCTCATCAAGAAGAACTTGTTTTAACTCACAAGAAAATGGGATCCAAATCCTCCCAAAACGTACAGTAAGGTCACGAGAATCCTTAGTGAAATATTGTACTTGACCTTGAATTCTTTCTTTCTTAGGATCTCGTTGCAAGGCTCTCTCTTGAGCTTCTCTAATTTGATCAAAGAAGTCATTGGTGATCAAAACCCAAAGGGGAGAAACGACTAAGGCATGATGAGAACTCTTCCGACTCAAGGCGTCCGCTACCACATTAGCCTTTCCGGGATGATACAAAATTTCGCATTCATAATCCTTCAAAAGGTCTAACCATCTACGTTGGCGATTGTTGAGATCTCTTTGCTCGAAGAAGTACTTGAGGCTTTTATGATCGGAATAGATAGTAAACTTGACTCCATAGAGGTAATGGCGCCAAATTTTCAAAGCAAAAACCACAGCCGCTAACTCCAAATCATGAGTAGGGTACCGTTTTTCATGCTCTTTCAATTGCCTTGAAGCATAGGCAATGACTTTACCTCGTTGCATAAGAACACAACCGAGGCCGTTAGATGATGCATCGCAATACACCACCATGTCTTCCAACCCATCGGGCAAAACAAGGACCGGTGCTTGACTTAGCCTTTCTCGGAGTTGTTGAAAAGCCATCTCTTGCTCGCTTTTCCATTCAAACTTGATATTCTTTCGAGTCAACTTGGTCAATGGGGAAGCTATTTTAGAGAAGTTTTGAATAAAACGACGGTAATAGCCCGCTAGACCAAGAAAACTCCTAATCTCCGACGGATTCTTTGGTTGCTCCCACTTCATCACCGCATTAATCTTGGCCGGGTCCACCATAATTCCCTCACTATTAACAACATGGCCAAGAAATTGCACTTCTCTTAACCAAAATTCACATTTGGAGAATTTGGCATAGAGCTTCTCCTTGCGTAATGCTTCCAACACCTCACGTAAATGAACTCCATGATCGGTCGAGCTTTTAGAGTAAATAAGAATATCATCAATGAATACGATTACGGATTTATCAAGCATAGGGCGACAAACACGGTTCATGAGATCCATGAAAGCCGCGGGAGCATTCGTAAGACCAAAAGGCATGACCACAAATTCATAATGACCATAACGGGTACGAAAGGCGGTTTTTGGAATATCTTCATCACGTACCTTGAGTTGATGGTAACCCGAACGAAGATCAATTTTAGAAAAATATGAAGCTCCTTGAAGTTGATCAAATAAGTCGTCGATTCTAGGCAAAGGATATTTGTTCTTTACGGTGACTTTGTTGAGTTCACGGTAGTCGATACACATACGCATACTTCCATCTTTCTTCTTGACAAAAAGTACCGGCGCACCCCAAGGAGAGTTACTAGTTCGAATAAAACCTTTATCAAGTAATTCTTGTAATTGCTTCATCATCTCTTGCATTTCCGTTGGAGCCAAACGGTAAGGAGTTTTGGCAATGGGGTTAGCCCCCGGAATGAGATCAATGGAAAACTCAACTTGCCGTTCGGGAGGAATGCCCGGCAATTCTTCGGGAAAAACATCGGCGAATTCACTAACAATAGGGATGTCTTCGATAGTTAGGGGTTTCTTTTCAACATCAACGATGTGAGCAAGATAAGCATGACATCCATGAGAAATGTAACGTTTAGCTCGAGCAAAAGTACATACGGAAATAGAATGTTCCTTCCTATCACCATACACCACCAAGTCTTCGCCTTTAGAAGTCTTCAAATATATCGCCTTTTCATCACACGCGATTTTGGCGTTACAAGAGCTTAACCAATCCATACCCAAAATTATATCAAACTCCCCCATCGGAAAAGGAATTAAATTGGCTTGAAAGAGTTCCGAAGAAATTTTAATTTCACATCCCCTATACACATCCTTCACTAATTCCATTCTACCATTACCAACCTCAACTTGCAAAGTATTTTCTAGACACGACTTTGACACGGGAATAACATGAATTACTCTAGTTGCAACGAATGATCTATTCGCCCCCGAATCAAAGAGAATTCGCATAGGCACATTATAAACAAGAAATGTACCTGTAATAACATCATCGGTGTTCCTTGCCTGCTCCACAGTTAGTTGGAAGGATCTTCCTCGTTGATTCCCATGAGTTTGGGCATTCTTCCTTTCCGCCTCTCTTCTTCTTTCTTCCAATCTTTCTCCTTCAGTCAACCTAGGGCATGAACTCCTCATGTGACCTTCCTCAAAGCATTTGAAACATACGATAGGCCTTTGAGGCTTGGACTTGCACTCCCGGCTCGTGTGTCCCGGCTTCCCACAGGTATAACATCCTTTCTCGAATGTCTTGCACATCCCCGAGTGATTCCTCTTGCATTTACGGCAAAAGGGGGTGCTTCGCTTATGTGAGTTATTACCAGAACTACCCTCCTGTCTAAATCTTTTGTTGGGAGAGTTCGTGTCTTCATACTTTCTTTTCAAATCATCTTCCTCCACCCTTGACTGCTCAATCTCATGATCCCTAGCCACATCCGCCAACATGGAGAAAGAATCCATTTGACGTAAGCTTATCCTCTCCCTCAAGTTTTTCTTCAACTTCATATAGAATTGCTCCTTTAGCAATTGGTCGTTCTCGAGAAATTCCGGACAAAATTGAGCCTTATCCAAGAATTGAGCACGAAATTCATTCAAGCTTAAATTACCTTGACTATCATTGAGAAATTCACTTCTCAACTTAGTCACTTCGGCTTCCGATCTAAATTCCTTGAAAAACATAGCCTTGAATTCGGGCCATTCTACATGATCTAAAGCTTCCTTCTTAATTGCTAACAATCCGTCCCACCATCTCTTCCCACTGTTTCTGAGCATACCAACCGCAAATATAACCTTCAAATGCGAGGGACATTGACTAGTGCGGAATGCCCCTTCTATCTCCGATATCCACCGAGTACAAATGATGGGATCACGATCACCGTGGTACTCCGGTGGGTGGCACACTTCAAAATCCCGAAAAGTGAACTTCTTCTTATAACCCTTCTCCCCGGTTACTTCCACCTCCTTTTCATCATTAGCCTTCTTGCCCTTATCTTGGGCATCTCTTTTCTCAAACTCCCGTTGCACATTGACCGCAACCTCTTCTCTAATCATTTGAGCAATGTGATCGTTCACCGCTCCTTCTAAAGTTTGATTCAATCTTCTTAATAAAAGAGGGGTATACTTCTCCAATGCTCTCCCTATTTGGTCCGAGATATCCATACTACCCTCGGCAAATATGGGCTCTTCTTCTTCGTTTTGTTCGTTGTGCTCGTCTTCGTCATGATGAATATCGGCCATACTATAATAATAAGAGTAGATAAAACAGATTTAATCACGCAACCTATCTATCTCTACGACTAGAAGTCAGAACCCATGACTTTATACTAAACCGTCCCAAGGTTTGATGCCGTTAGTTTATAAATTTATTAGTATTTCAACCACAGTAAGGCCGGCTTCTTATTGTGCTTTAAATACTAACAAATAGATAATCTAACATTATCAAACACATAATTCAGTCCCATAAAAAGTTTCGGTTACCTAAGGTCGAGTCTCAACTAAGGTTTAAGTCTAGGCACTCTCTATACAAGGGAATACCTAAATCCCTTAAACCCCGGCTTTGATACCAACTTGAAAGAACTGAACTCGATAAATCGAAAACACAAGATTTTTTTTTTTTTTTTTTTTTTTTATATATACCCCACTGCGCCGCAGTGGGTGGAGAACTCTCCCACTGCGCCGCAGTGGGAAATCTCGGACTCAAGTCCAGAAAAGCCCCACTGCGCCGCAGTGGGTTTGACACTCTCCCACTGCGCCGCAGTGGGAGGAAAAACTGTTAAGGCCGTGGGATTCCACTGCGCCGCAGTGGGCAAAACCACCCCCACTGCGCCGCAGTGAGCAGCTGCACAGCAAACCTAAGACCATTTCAACACTTGAACAAACCTGTAACCTTCAAATTTCAAAACAACATCTTAAAACACATTCCAGAGATTGACATCAACTTCATGGACACCTTTTAAACATACAATACAACATCAACTTGTTTCAAACCCATGAACACCATCAAATGGGTCATTTACCCATTTTGACACTATTTTCGACCAAATACACAAATTCACAAACTTTCCCAAAAGCTTTGCACCTGATTGTTTACATAATTTTTAACAAAAGTATGACCATCAAGTCAAAATGTACCAAGAGCCATGAGGAGGGGATTTCTAAGCCTCTAAACCAAAAAGTGTCATTCTTCCACGAATGACCTAATACCTTCAAGTCTTCCAAAAACACTTCAAGCTCTAAACCAAGGCTTTCAATTCAACAACACTAGTTCCTTCTTCCGGAACTACCTATAAAATGGTAAACAACTAAAATATAAGCAAAGGCTTAGTGAATATACTTGCATACATTTACGAATACGAAGGAGGGCAAAGTACAAGGACTTTCACATGTAACCTATAACATCGTCATGTCACATTTACATATTCACCTTGCACGCTAACAACACATATATGGATCCATATAAGCTAAACAATCATGACTATCGGGATTCTTAGGTCCCGGAGGTTCTTAGGCCTCATTTCATGTCAACAATAGGGGTTCTTAGGCCCCGGAGGTTCTTAGGCCTCATCAATACCATGCCCCACATGGGCTCAACGCCAAATCAATTACCATGCTCGGAATATCCACGTCTCATGGTAATTGACCCAACGTATACATAAAGGTATGCAAATATACTCACCTCCTCCGCAAATAGATCAACAAAGCTAAAACGATTAAGCACAAACAAGCTTCAACCTATAATCATGTCATAAAATGCATAAGCTTATAATCACAACTTGACTAGCTTAACCTAGCCATACTCAAACACTAGCCTCTCCAAACCCAAAACCCAACCCATTTGTCATTGAGTCTCCATTTTACTTCCACCATATCATAGGTAGTTCAACCTACCATTTTCATCAACATTTCAATTACTTGTAAAAACTCATCTTTTCTCATAAACCAACATTATCACATAAGCTTATCAATTTCATAATCAAACTCAACACATAACTCAATGACAACTAGGTTAACTAAGGAATTGGGAAAATTAGCCATAAATCAATTTCTAGCAAAAACCCCCAAATTTGGTTCATCCATGAACCCTAATTTTGAAAGAAGGATAAAAACTAAGTTAGGGGAATTCAATACCTCAACAACAACAATCCAAAGCAAGACTTTTAGTTTGAGAATCCTTCTTTCTCCCTTTCTCTTAAAAACGGCCACCACCACCCCACTTACAATCCCTAACTTTAATTTCTTGAATGAAGATTACTTGGTGGTGATTGTTATTATTATTATGATTTCTATTCTTGAACTTGAGAGGATTAATCTTTGTTTTTGAAGGAGTGTGAGAAGGAATTCAGAGCTTTAACCGCTAAGCCCGGTGCCATAACTGAGTATGCTCACTCATTTATGGAAAAGCTTAAGTTTGTTGGTCACTTGGTTCGTAGAGATGTGGATCAAGTTGAACCCTACTGTGATGGTCTCCCTGCTAGTTATCGTGGCCTTTGTAGGCAACATACTACATTGTCTGCTGCGATTAAGGAGTCCAAGAGGCTGGATGATGACTTCAAGAGTGAAAAGGCTGCAGTAAAAGCTAATGATGATAAGCAATCAGGTTCAAAAAGGAAACATGATGGATCAAATGGATCGAATAGGAAGTTTAAGAAAGGTTCATCTTCAAGGGGTGGGGGCAGCAACTATGCAAAGCCAAAGAATTGGTGTGGTACCTGTAAGGCGCCTCATTCGGGTCCATGTTCAGATAAGACCCGAAGGTGTGATACTTGTGGTGGTACGGGTCATCCTGCTTCAGAATGCAAAGACAAGCCAAAGTGTTACCGTTGTCACCAAACCGGTCATTTCATCAAGGATTGCCCACAAGAAAAAGATGATGGAAAGAAGACGGCTGTCTAAAAGCCTAAAGCTCGAGCCTTTCAGCTGACAGTTGAAGCTGCCAAGGAGAACGATGAGGTAGTAAGCGGTACATTTCTTGTTAACTCAAAACCTGCTTCTGTTCTTTTTGATTCGGGTGCAAATAGGTCTTTTGTGTCCACTTTATTTGCTCCTAAGCTTGATAGGGTCACTACTCCCCTTGATTGTTCTATAGAGGTTGAAATTGCTAACGGTACCATTAGTGACATTCAAGAAGGTTATGATGATTGTTCTATTGAGATTGAAGGTCGCTCTTTTCCGGTTCAATTATTGCCTACTACTCTATCCGGTTTTGATATAGTGATAGGTATGGATTGGTTGTCTCAAAATGATGCTACCATTATATGTTCTCAAAAGATCGTGCGTTTCGCTACTCCGGATGGTAAGGTCATTTCCGTTTATGGAGATAAGAAGAAAGGGAGCATAAAGATCATTAATTTGATGAAGGCTCTCAATTGCATTCGACATAACAAGAATCACTTTCTTGCTTATGTTATCGATACACGAAAGGAGAAGTCTCCTATCTCTAATGTTGAAGTAGTTTCTGAATTTTCTGATGTCTTTCCGGATGATCTTCCCGGTATTCCTCCCGACCGAGAGATCACTTTTCAGATTGATCTTGTACCCGGTGCTACTCCTGTTGCAAAAGCACCATATCGATTAGCTCCTACAGAAATGAAAGAGTTAATGTCTCAGCTTCAAGAAGCTACTCGACAAAGGTTTCATACAACCAAGTTCCTCGCCTTGGGGAGCTCCGGTTCTCTTTGTCAAAAAGAAAGATGGTTCTATGCGTATGTGCATAGACTACCGTGAGCTGAATAAGCGAACGGTTAAGAACAAGTATCCTCTCCCGCGTATAGATGATCTTTTTGATCAGCTCCATGGTGCTTCTTATTTCTCTAAGATTGATTTGCGGTCTGGCTATCATCAATTAAAAGTCAAAAAGAAAGATGGTTCTATGCGTATGTGCATAGACTACCGTGAGCTGAATAAGCGAACGGTTAAGAATAAGTATCCTCTCCCGCGTATAGATGATCTTTTTGATCAGCTCCATGGTGCTTCTTATTTCTCTAAGATTGATTTGCGGTCTGGCTATCATCAATTAAAAGTCAAAAAGAAAGATGGTTCTATGCGTATGTGCATAGACTACCGTGAGCTGAATAAGCGAACGGTTAAGAATAAGTATCCTCTCCCGCGTATAGATGATCTTTTTGATCAGCTCCATGGTGCTTCTTATTTCTCTAAGATTGATTTGCGGTCTGGCTATCATCAATTAAAAGTCAAAAAGAAAGATGGTTCTATGCGTATGTGCATAGACTACCGTGAGCTGAATAAGCGAACGGTTAAGAACAAGTATCCTCTCCCGCGTATTGATGATCTTTTTGATCAGCTCCATGGTGCTTCTTATTTCTCTAAGATTGATTTGCGGTCTGGCTATCATCAATTAAAAGTCAAAAAGAAAGATGTGGCTAAGACAACTTTTTGTATACGTTACGGGCACTATGAGTTTCTTGTCATGCCTTTTGGATTGACAAATGCTCCAGCCACTTTTATGGATTTAATGAATCGGGTATGTCGCCCATTCTTAGATCATTTTGTGATTGTCTTCATTGATGATATTCTGATTTATTCAAAGTCTGAAGCAGAGCACCGTGAGCACTTAAGAGCCGTTCTTGAGGTTCTTAGGGAGAAAAAGTTATATGCAAAGTTCTCCAAGTGTGAATTCTGGCTTCGAGAAGTTCAATTTCTTGGGCATGTTATCTCTTCTGAGGGTATTAAAGTTGATCCCGCCAAGATTGAAGTTGTATCTAAATGGGAACAGCCAAAGACACCCACGGAGATTAAGAGTTTTCTCGGTTTAGCGGGCTATTATAGAAGGTTTATTCAAGATTTCTCCCGAATAGCTAAGCCAATGACTGAATTGACGAAGAAAGGAGTAAAGTTTGTATGGACGGAAGCTCAAGAAAAGGCCTTTCAAACGCTTAAGACAAAGTTATGTGAAGCCCCTGTCCTAGCCTTACCCGAAGGTACTGATGATCTTGTTGTATATAGTGATGCTTCAATTTCAGGTTTGGGTTGTGTCCTTATGCAAAGGGACAAAGTTATTGCATATGCTTCACGTCAGTTGAAGCCTCATGAAAAGAATTACCCGACCCATGATCTTGAATTGGCTGCAGTAGTGTTTGCTTTGAAGTTGTGGAGGCATTATTTATATGGCACAAAGTGCACCTTGTACACGGATCATAAGAGTTTGCAATATGTGTTCTCACAGAAGGAAATGAATGTAAGGCAAAGGAGATGGATGGAACTTCTAAAAGATTATGATTGTGAGATTAAGTATCATCCCGGTAAAGCCAATGTGGTGGCGGATGCATTAAGTAGGAAAGTGCAGAATTTTTCTTGTAGATTGATGAGCATGGTTGTTCAAGCAAAGTCGGGGTTACTTGACCGTATCAAGGAAGCTCAAGTTAAGGCTTTAATGAAGGATAATATCGACAAGGAAAGCATTGGAAAGAAGAAAAGACTTGTGATGGAGACGAACAACCGTGGATTTAAGACATATAAGGGTCGAATTTGGGTACCATTGCTTGGTGGTAATCGAGAGTTGATCCTTGAAGAAGCTCATAGGTCAAGATATTCAGTTCATCCCGGTATTACCAAGATGTATGCAGATTTGAAGCCAATCTATTGGTGGCCAAACATTAAGGGAGAAGTTGCTCATTTTGTTGAAAGATGTTTGACTTGTGCACGTGTGAAAGCTGATCACAAAAAGCCATACGGTTTGTTACAGCAATTGGAGATTCCGGAATGGAAATGGGATCATATCACTATGGATTTTGTGACCAAGCTACCAAGAACACCGAAGGGAAATGACATGGTATGGGTTATTGTGGATAGATTGACAAAGAGTGCTCATTTCTTGGCAACAAGACAGGATGTACCACTAACTAAGATGGCAAAGATGTATGTAGATGAGATCGTAGCAAAGCATGGTGTTCCTTTATCCATTGTTTCAGATCGAGACACAAGGTATGTGTCTAGATTTTGGAAGAGTCTTCAACGAGAGTTAGGTACTAGAGTTAATTTGAGCACCGCCTATCATCCTCAAACTGATGGGCAAAGTGAGAGGACTATACAAACATTGGAAGACATGTTAAGAGCTTGTGTTTTGGAATATGGTGGAGCATGGGATGAACACTTGAAATTGATCGAATTCACTTATAATAACAGCCACCATGCAAGTATTGGAATGCCACCATTTGAAATGCTTTATGGTAGGAGATGTAGGACTCCGAGTTGTTGGATGGAACCCGGTGAAAAGCAGTTTACGGGTCCTGAAATCATTGAAATTTCAGCTGAAAAAGTTAATGTGGCAAAAGAAGCACTTCGTGTGGCTAGAGAACGACAAAAGACTTATGCCGACAAGAAAAGGAAGCCGATTGAGTTTCAAGTTGGTGATTTGGTAATGCTGAAAGTTTCTCCATGGAAAGGAGTGATTCGTTTTGGAAAGAAAGGAAAGCTAAGTCCACGTTTCATTGGACCTTTCAAGATTCTGAAACGTATCAAGGATGTAGCATATCAATTGGAATTACCCCCAGAGTTGGATGGAATTCACCACACGTTTCATGTTTCGTATTTGAGGAAGTGTTTGGCTGATGAGTCTAGTGTTATTCCAATTGAGGATGTGAGCATTGATCCGCAGAAAAGAATAGTGGACGAACCAGTAGCAATACTCGGAAGAAAGCAAAAGAAACTCCGTCGGAAGGTGATTGATCTCGTATTGATTAAATGGAAGCATAATCATGGTGAAAGTTTAACTTGGGAGACCGAGTCCGTGATGAAAGAGAAGTATCCAGATCTGTTCACTTCTGAGGAGATTCCGAGGACGGAATCCTCTTAAGGGGAGGTAATTGTAACATCCCAAACGTTTTATGTTTGACTATTTGACTTTCCGTTAGTTAACGTTAGGTCCGTTATGTTTATGTACCCTATATGGGATTATGTGAATAAGTGCATAGGTGCTTATTATGATGATTAACGAAAGTAAAGTTAAGTAATAAGGTGCTTGTTAGTATGTTAAGACTCCCGGTAGAAGGTTAAGCTAAGAAAGTTAAGTTTAGAAGTTGAGGGGTCCTAAATGTAAGATTAGCAATGGCTGGCCAGGGATTAGGGGGCAATTAGGCAACCCTAATTGTCACAAAACCTGATCTTTGTGTGTGTGAGAAATCCCAGCCGATCCCCCTCTTATCCCAAGACAAGTTTCCCTCAAGATTCAATCGTTTTGTGCTGTTTCGATCAAGTTTTGATTAGATCTTGAATCCCCTAAGTCATCTACAGGTAATATAGGTAATATTATCTCTGAAATCTGATCTTATGAGTCATAGTTGAGTATTCAATCCAGGCCATGGGGTTTGGGTTGGGTTATTTGAATAAACGTTTACCGATTTCATGTTATTCGGGTGATTGAATGATTGATTCATGTTGTAAAGGGTTAAAGGTTTGATTGATGGATTTAAGTCAGTAAAAGTATTGTCAAAAAGGTTAATTTTATGACCCCAGGTCGAATTAATGATTGGTGTTCGTGTGGGATTCGATTTAAAGATTAAAAAGTTGGATTTTGGTCGAACTGGCTGTTATGCGGCGCACAAACCTTTTGTGCGGCGCATAAATGCAAGTTGTGAAAATTGGTTCCCAGGTGGGTGCCCGATATGCGGCGCACAAGGGATCTGTGCGGCGCATAAGTGGTTTGCTCAGAAAATTGGTTAGTTTCTGTGATGAATTTGGTGGATTTGTGCGGAGCATAACTTTTCCATGCGGCGCACAAATTCTTGAAAATGGTTTTGTGCGGCGCAAGCAGTGTAATGCCAGTGGTGCCAATGCGGCGCACAAATGGGTCCAGACTGGTACATGAGTTTCGTTTAGCTTATAGAATGATCTTATACTCATTATAGGTAGTCGGGAGCACTTAGCAAGCACCGTAAGACACTTGTAACTGGTTGGTAAGCTGTACCAAGGTAAGATAACATCTTTTGTCACCTGTTGGTACAACAAAACACGTTTTCATAAGTTAAACCTTCCAATTGAATACGAATGCACGTTTTATGTTTATGGGTGATTATGGGAGGTTGCAAAGGGATATCATACTTACCATTTATGATGTATAACATGCTTATGCAGGTTGCAAAGGTATGAGGTAAGTATATATGTATGAAATGATGAGATGATTATGTTATGTGACTATGAAATGATGAAATGTTATGCTATATGATTGCTTGTGTGGCTTGATCACCTAGTCACTAGTCCTTTGATTAGGATTGCCATGTTCACGTGCACGTTAAAGGCCCTAAAGTAAAAGATGATATGTGATTAGCTTAGGTGAAAGTGTAACCTAAACTAATACAAAGATTAAAGTCTCAAGCAATATGTAAAGTCTTGTGTTAAGCTTAACCCGTCCTAGCTCCTCGGGGCTGGTGCGTACGTGGTCACGTGGTTTGGGAATCATGATACCTCCCGTGGCAAAGTTATGTTTGAGTATTCTGGGTGGAGTAACTAACCACCAATGCGTAAAGGCATAAACGGTTTATTCAGTTGGAAATGACTTTGTCAATTCCTTAACGACGCCGATGGACCACCTTATGGTTTACCCATCATGTCGGGTGTGAGGACTCCATGTATGGTCTACGACTGCCTACACACAACCCCACATCCCTATGTAAGTGTCATAAGTCACTTAGCCTACGTCCAGGCAAAGAAATAAAGAAAAGAAAGAAAGATAAAGAAAGTAAAGCTAGGCACGATTAGGAATATGATGATCCTAATGTGTTATGTTATGATATGTTATGATTGTATGTGATATTAACATTAAAAGATGACTTTGTTAATATATTATGAATTGGCAAATGTTTTCAAATTCGTGTTATCTTACTTAGCTAATTTATTAGCTAACACTTGTTCTTTGAAAATGTTGTGCCTTCAGGATAATCAAGTTTGAGCTAGGCGAGGATTAGCTTGGTGAGACTTGGGTAGTACGAATAAAGAAGACTAGCAAAGACTTTTGAATGCTTAGACTTCCCATGAGTCTTATGTTTTGGCTATTTCATTTATGTTTAAAGACTTGTAATAATGTGGCATTTATGTTGGTGCCATTACTTGGATTTACTTCTATTGTTTTGATGATGCTAGTGGTAACACCAATTTTAAAGGTACCATCCGTTACGGATGGGGCAGATTTTGAAAGTGATCCTTTCCGCTTATTTTAAACGCCGTTTGACAAAGTTTTTAAAAATCCAAGTTTTTAAACGACGGGTGTTACATCATCAATGCACAGGAGAGGATACTTATTCTTAGCCGTTCGCTTATTAAGCTCATGGTAGTCTATGCACATACGCATAGAACCATCTTTCTTTTTGACAAAGAGAACAGGAGCTCCCCAAGGCGAGGAACTTGGACGTATGAAACCTTTGTCAAGTAGCTCTTGGAGCTGAGACATAAGCTCTTTCATTTTTGTAGGAGCCAAATGATATGGTGCTTTTGCAACAGGAGTAGCACCGGGTACAAGATCAATCTGAAAAGTGACCTCACGGTCGGGAGGAATACCGGGAAGATCATCAGGAAAGACATCAGAAAATTCAGAAACCACATCAACATTAGAAATAGGAGGCTTTTCTTTTCGTGCATCAATAACATAAGCAAGGAAGTGGTTCTTATTCTGTCAGATACATTTGAGAGCTTTCATCATGTTAATGATCTTTAAGCTCCCTTTCCTCTTATCTCCATAAACCGAAATAACTTTACCATCTGGAGTCGAGAAACGCATGATCTTCTTGGAACATAACATATTAGCATCATGTTGAGATAACCAGTCCAGACCAATCACTACATCAAATCCGGCAAGAGTAGTGGGTAATAACTGAACTGGAAAGGAACGACCTTCTATCTCAATTGAACAATCATCATAACCCTCTTTAATGTCACTAATAGTACCATTAGCAACTTCAACTTCTATAGAACAATCTAGAGGAGTAGTAACTTTATCGAGCTTAGGGGAAAATAAAGTAGACACAAAAGACCTATTTGCACCCGAATCAAAAAGAACAGAAGCAGGTTTTGAATTAACAAGAAATGTACCGCTTACTACCTCATCTTTATCTTTGGCAGCATCAACTGTCATCTGAAGAGCTCGAACCTTAGGCTTTGGAGCAGCCGTCTTCTTTCCATCATCTTTTCCTTGCGGGCAATCCTTGATGAAATGACCGCTTTGGTGACACCTGTAACACTTAGGCTTGTCCTTGCATTATGAAGTAGCATGACCCGTACTACCACAAGTATCACACCTACGAGCCAGCTTGCAACCAGAACATCGACCATTCAGCTTTCTATCAAGCCTTGAACTTCTTACTCCGATTCATTCTGGAACTCCCGTGTTCTTCCTTTTAAACTCGAACTTCGTTTCATCAACTTTTACAAACACTTTCACTACTTGAACCACTACAACTTCTATCACATACATGACATCTCATACCTCTTTTCCTTTATGTTCCTTGTCTTCTAATGTTGGACTCAATACGATGAATTCTATCTCATCTAATAGTCCACTTTCAATCACAACTCCTATCACATATCGCATTATAAGATGTAGTGAATAAATTTCTTTCGCAACACATCGCACGCAAATCAATGGTACTAGTCTATCAACTTTTGACCGGTGAATTTGCACATTACCTTAGGAGATCGTCTATCGTAGCAACAAGGATATTTATCGACGGAGGAAGCGAGAAATTGAGGAATAAGGCTAATTAACATGAACATACATTAAGCATAATACATAACATAAGCCTTAACCTACACGCTCACTCATCCCAACCCATCCTAAAAGCATTTCATCATAAAGCTAAAGCATTACTACTTAAGCCTATCATTTCTCATGCGGTTTAAGTCCAAATTCCTATGGCTTTGGTCGGTCTTTGGTTCACTTAAACCATTTCTCTGATACCACCATGTAACACCCGTCATTTAAAAACCTGGATTTCCAAAAACTTTGCCAAACGGCGTTTAAAATGTAGCGGAAAAGAATCACTTTAAAACTGCCCCATCCGTAACCGGATGGTACCTTTCATAAATGGTGTTACTAAAGTGCATCGTCAAAATAATAAAATGAAATCCAAGTCATGGCACCAACATAAATGCCATTCATTATTACATGCATAATAAATGATAATAAAGTAGCCAAGACATAAGGCTAAAGGTGAAGTCTAAGCATTCAACGTCTAATGCTAAATCTTCTTTATTACTTCTACCCATCTCACCGAGCTAATCCTTTCCTAGCTCAAGCTTGCTTATCCTGAAGGCACAACATTTTCAAAAGAGCAAGTGTTAGCTAATAAATTAGCTAAGTAAGATAACACATATTTGAAAACATTTGCCATTTCATAATATATTAACAAAATCATTTCATATCTGTTAATATCACATAATCATCATAACATATGTCATATCACAATAGAGATATCACCTACACAACATATACATAACACATTAGGATTCATCATACTCCTAATTGTGCTTAACTTTACTTTCTTTTCTTTCTATCTTTACTTTGTATCTTTGCCTAGACATAGGCTAAGTGACATAAGCCACTTATCTTAGGGATGTGGGGTTGTGTGTAGGCGGCCATAAGACTTTACATGGAGTCCTCACACCCGACATGATGGGTAAACCATAAGGTGGTCCATCAGCGTCGTTAAGGAAAGACAAAGTCAATCCAACTGAATAAACCGTTTATGCCTTTATGCAATGGTGGTTAGTTACTCCACCCGGAATAATCAAACATAACTATGCCACGGGAGGTATCATGATTCCCAAACCACGTGACCACGTACGCCCTAGCTCCGAGGAACTAGCACGGGTTAAGCTTAACACAAGACTTTACATATTGCTCGAGACTTATTAACTTTATATTAGATTAGGCTACACTTTCACCTAAACTAATCACATTTTTCTTTCTTTACTTTATATTAGCTTAGGCTACGCTTTCACCTAAGTTAATCACATATAACTTTCTTTACTTTAGGGCCCTTAGACGTGCACGTGACATGGCAATCCTAATCATAAGTCTAGTGACTAGGTGTTCAAGCCATGCATTCAATCACATATCATAAACATATCATCATTTCATAACTTTACATAATCACATATCATAAGCATTTCATCATTTCATAACTTTACACAATCACATATCATAAACATATCATCATTTCATAACTTTACATAATCACATATCATAAGCATTTCATCATTTCATATCATAAATACTTACATCTTACCTTTGCAACCTGCATAAGCATACCATACATCGTTAATGGTAAGCAACATATCCCATAACAACCTCCCATAATCACCCTTTAACTTACTTTTAAGCATTCATAAACATTTGGGAAGTTTAACTTATAAAAACGTGTTTTGTTGTACCATCAGGTGACAAAAGATGTTATCTTACCTCGGTACAGCTTATCAAAGAGATAATACGTCTTACAGTGCTTGCTAAGTGCTCCCGACAACCTAGAACGAGTATAATTGAATCATAAGTCAACTAGACACTTAAACACACTTTGGAACACTCTGATGTATGATATCGCCGATACCATTAGTGGTCTCGTCGATATCGGGCTCTAGAACACACCAACCAAGAAACCATACAGTGGTCACGAAGGTACCTTGGTGCATATCGGCGATATCGCTGTGCAGACCCAAAAACCTAACAGTGGTCATGAAGGTACCGTGGTGTTATCGGCGGTATCGCAGACCAGATCAGATTTTAACCCTTTTGGACTCCCAATCGAACCCTACACGACCTTTACACCTTAATTCGACCCGGAGACATAAAATTAACATCTTTTATGATACAATTGATGACTTCAAACCATCAATTGATCCTTTAACCTTTTGCTTACATAAATCAATCGTTTAATCACCCGAATACATGAAATCGATAAACGTTTAGTCAATTAACCCAACCCAAACACCACGGCCTGGATTGAATACACTTCTATGACTTATGATAACGCACACCCTTCGGCTTAGTCTACGGATGATACTAAGACCGTGGCTTGACCTTAATCCAGAGCCGATTACATCAAGACACAATGGCGTCTATGCTCGTACAACTGCAGAGTCGTACTAGGGACCTCTGAGCCAAAGAGACAAAGTTTGTTAAACTACACGACGCACCGAATAACGGCCTCCTGCCATGGAGACGTCATACACCAAGGACCACCCTTCCTTGGTGCCTATAAATAACGGGCCTTTGCCCCAAAGGAAATCAAATCTGATGCACCATATATTCACACACACACACTTAATACTTGGTAGCGTGGAAGTTGTACATACCTCCACACCAACTGGGAACCGCTAGCAAGTCATCGTAAAACCTTTTCACGTTCTAAACAAGATTGAACCCCCCAGAAATTAAGTATAATATATACATATTAGGCCCGTGTAAATTTATGCTTAAACAAGTGGCGCCATCCGCACTCTACTAGCTGATCTTGTGACGAACAATGGCGGAGGAAGACCAACGGTCCCCTCCGGGTTTTTCGAGAAACAATAATGAAAGACAATCAGAAACGATCGAGCCACTACTTAGAGAATGCTTGCGGCGCATGAACATTCGCAGCGTGCAAACAAGGCTAGATTACGATAACTGGAGCGAAGACGTAGATGAAGAAATCGAAGCAGAAACACCGCCCCAGCAAAGCCCAGCACAGCGACCCAATGGAAGGGTCAGATTCAGCGAAACTGTAACCGGAGGACCCCCTCCGGCAAATGCCACAAATACAACTACACCTCAAGCTCCGGGCCCAAACTTGCCTCCGCTCGCAGCGCAGCAAGTAAACCAACAAAGCCAAACATATAACCCAGCCTTCAACGGGTACGGTTATACATATATGCCGCAACAAACCCCCGGAGCACCAATGGGTTACGGTCAACCACAATATTTCTCTCATGGCTACACTCCTCAAAATCCATACTTCATGCCCCAAAACAATCCATTCTTCACTCCGCAACAAGGATTTACCCCAATGCAACACCCGCAATTTGGCAGCCAGCAGCATAGCCAACGAACAAGTGATACGGGTATTCCCCCGGAGGCAGACATGGTAGTTCAGACGGAACCAGGACCGTTTGTTCAATGGATTGAAGATTATCCTCTACCGGAGGGTGGACTCCCCAAAGGAATGGAGATGTACGACGGGAAGGATGATCCGGATAACCACTTGAAACATTTCAATGGCATGATAAGAATGCAGAAGTGGAAAGTCCCAGTAGCATGCCACATGTTTGCTTTAACACTGAAAGACACTTCAAGAGCGTGGCTAGATAGTTTGCCATTAGGAAGCGTGGTGAATTTTGAAGACCTGAAAACAAAGTTCAGATCTCATTTTAGCCAACAGAGAAAGTATAAAAAGATACACTTGGAGGCTCATAACATAAAAAGAAAAGAGAATGAAAGCGTCCGGCAATACATTGCAAGATACACAGACGAAACCTCCTTGATCAGAGGACTAAGTGAAAACCAAAGGGTGTCCGGATTTATACATGGCTTGAAATACAAAGCTCTGGTAGAGTTTCTCTCCATGGACCTACCGGAGATGTATACAGCAGCTACAGACAAGGCCCATATATTCTTGACTGCCCAAGAAACAAGCGGAAATGTGGGGTACGCAGGCTGCACCGATGGAAGAGAGAAGCATTGGGGGAAAGATCGGAGGAATCCGAGGCAAGACAGAGGTCGCGGATCCCCTTACCCAAAAAACACAAACAACCCCTCTACCAGTCACGGGGTACTACATACGCCACCCAAGCAGCACCGGGATGTCCTAGCCACAGAAAAAACACCAAGAAGCAGAAGTAACATGAAGGGAAAGGACCTGACAAAGTTCTGTGAGTTTCATAGTACTCACGGTCATGAAACAAACGAATGTTTGGTTGTAACACCCGTCATTTTAAAATCTGGATTTTCAAAAACTTTTGCCTAACGGCGATTAGAAATGCGGAATACAGAATCCTTAAAACATAACTAACCCTTAATGGATAGTTCATTTATAAAAGTGGTGTTACAACATTCATATCATTAAAATAGTGTAAGATAATCCAGATGTGGCACCAACATAAATGCCAATATAAACAATACATAAGTCATATTAAAAGTAGCCAATCATCAAAGCTAACATAAATGACTAAGCGGGAAACTAGATGTCTTCTTCATAGAAACTACCTGCCTCACCAAGCTAAGTCTTTCACTAGCTCAACCTGCTTAACCTGAGGGAACAACGTTTTTCAAAAGAGCAAGTGTTAGCTTTAAAAGCTAAGTAAGATAACATGAGTTTAAGAAAACGTTGCCAATTCTTTATATATAACAAAAACCTTTCATAATCGTTAATATTACATATTAGGCATAGCACGTTAAGATCACCACAATACTATGGTGTCTATCATATCACACGTCAACAAGAACATATCGTCAACATTAAAGCAACATGCATAAATTAACACATTAGGAATTCATCGTAATCCTAACTGTGCCTAACATCATAGATCCTTACGTTTCATCTTTCTTTTCTTTCTTCTTTTCTTTCTTACTTTCTTTTTTCTTATCTTTCTTATCTTTCTTTTCTTTTGCCTAGACATAGGCTATGTGACATAAGCCACACATACTTAGGGATGTGGGGTTGTGTGTAGGCGGTCATAAGACCTTACATGGAGTCCTCACACCCGACTTGATGGGTAGACCTTACGGTGGTCCATCGTCGTCGTTAAGGAAAGACAAAGTCAATCCAACTGAGCATACCGTTTGAACTTTGCGCGTGTAGTGGTTAGTTACTCCACCCGGATACACTCATACATAACTATGCCACAGGGAGGTATCTAGATTCCCACACCACGTGACCACGTACACACTAGCTCCGAAGAACTAGCATGGGTTAAGCTTAACACAAGACTTTACATATGCTCGAGACTTCTTTATTATATTAGTTTAGGCTACACTTTCACCTAAACTAATCACGTGTATCTTTCTTTACTTTTTATTAGCTTAGGCTACACTTTCACCTAAACTAATCACATACATCTTTCTTTACTTTAGGACCCTTAATCGTGCACGTGTCATGGCAAACCTATAGAAGTCTAGTGACTAGGTGTTCAAGCCATGCAATCAATCATAAGACATATATGCATCAACATATCGTCATCGCATATTAACATCACATCGTCATATCATAAAAGATCCATGTCAACGTATCATCATAGCATCGTATCATCATGTCATATAAGCATCATATCATCTTAAAGTGATAACAACGTATCGTCATATCATTTCATAAGCATAACGTCATAACAATTCGTCATCATATCATTTCATAAGCATAACATCATAACAATGCGTCATCATGTCATATATCACATCATAGCATCATACGTTTATATCATCATAGCACCTTATCGTATTAACAACATATACATTTCAGTTTATCATTTCCCTTATTTCATCATAACATCATTTTATAACATAAACATATCATCATTTCATCGTAGCATGCATAAGCTTACCGTTCATCATCAATGGTAACGTAATCATTCCCATAGTAACCTCCCATTCATTCCCGAATACATATAAACATACAAACATTCATTTGGGGAAGTTAACTTATGAAAACTTTATATTTTGTTGTCCCTCATGTGGTAAAAGATGTTATCTTACCTGGGTACAGCTAAACAATGAGTTACGTAGGTCTTACAGTGCTTGCTAAGTGCTCCCGACAACCTAGAACGAGTATAAGATCGAAATATAAGCTAAACGAAACATTTTGTGCAACCTGGGCATCAGGTGCGTCGCACCTCCCAAGTGGTGCGTCGCACCAAGCATGCAGAAAACTCAGATCAGATACAGGTGCGCCGCACCAGCCCTTGGTGCGTCGCATATCGGGCTCCCATCGAAAATCCAAAATCCCAAACTGACCAGTGGTGCGCCGCACCTCCCACTTGGTGCGCCGCACCTGGGGTGCCGACCAGCAAACCCAATTTCGAAATTGCTCTAAACGATTCCCATTCAATCTCAAACCCTAACCCCGACCTGGAGACATCAAATTGACCTCTTTGACAACACTTTTGATGACTTTAATCCATCAATCAAACCTTTAATCTTTTGCTAACATAAATCAATCGTTTAATCACCCGAATACATGAAATCGGTGATCAATCAACTAATTAACCCAACCCAAACCCCATGGCCTGGATTGAATTCACACATAAGACTCATATGATCATATTTCAAAGGGAATTTACCTATAATTGTAACACCCCAAGCCGAGGCTCGAAATATCACGGAAATCATATAGCGCAAGGTGGAATTACAATAGAACAAGAACTAAATGCAATTAAAGATTCGGTGAATCCAATACAAAACAAAACAAGTAACAAAATACACCAGGAGCAAATAACCATCAAAGTTAACAAGGCAATATCCAAAGATGGCAAACGATCCTAAGTATAATGCAAAAGGGAGGCCAATGAATCCTTGATCCATAAAGTCCATAGTCCGGGTTCACAGCAAGCAAGGCAACTAAACTCCACGCCCTGGGAGAACCTGATTACCTGAAAAGTGTACTAAGCATAGTCAACACAAGGTTGGTGAGTTCGTAGTAATGGTCCGTAAAGAACCCACGATAATAATCACAATATACGAATAGAGGCTAGGCATGACTTACAGCGAGCCTCTAAGCACACAATATCGTCCAACAACAAGATTACACAAGACTAGTAAATGTGTAATGAGAAAGCACAAATGATATATGAATCAATGTAAGTGCCCCGACAACCTAGAACGAGTATAAGATCGAAATATAAGCTAAACGAAACATTTTGTGCAACCTGGGCATCAGGTGCGTCGCACCTCCCAAGTGGTGCGTCGCACCAAGCATGCAGAAAACTCAGATCAGATACAGGTGCGCCGCACCAGCCCTTGGTGCGTCGCATATCGGGCTCCCATCGAAAATCCAAAATCCCAAACTGACCAGTGGTGCGCCGCACCTCCCACTTGGTGCGCCGCACCTGGGGTGCCGACCAGCAAACCCAATTTCGAAATTGCTCTAAACGATTCCCATTCAATCTCAAACCCTAACCCTGACCTGGAGACATCAAATTGACCTCTTTGACAACACTTTTGATGACTTTAATCCATCAATCAAACCTTTAATCTTTTGCTAACATAAATCAATCGTTTAATCACCCGAATACATGAAATCGGTGATCAATCAACTAATTAACCCAACCCAAACCCCATGGCCTGGATTGAATTCACACATAAGACTCATATGATCATATTTCAAAGGGAATTTACCTATAATTGTAACACCCCAAGCCGAGGCTCGAAATATCACGGAAATCATATAGCGCAAGGTGGAATTACAATAGAACAAGAACTAAATGCAATTAAAGATTCGGTGAATCCAATACAAAACAAAACAAGTAACAAAATACACCAGGAGCAAATAACCATCAAAGTTAACAAGGCAATATCCAAAGATGGCAAACGATCCTAAGTATAATGCAAAAGGGAGGCCAATGAATCCTTGATCCATAAAGTCCATAGTCCGGGTTCACAGCAAGCAAGGCAACTAAACTCCACGCCCTGGGAGAACCTGATTACCTGAAAAGTGTACTAAGCATAGTCAACACAAGGTTGGTGAGTTCGTAGTAATGGTCCGTAAAGAACCCACGATAATAATCACAATATACGAATAGAGGCTAGGCATGACTTACAGCGAGCCTCTAAGCACACAATATCGTCCAACAACAAGATTACACAAGACTAGTAAATGTGTAATGAGAAAGCACAAATGATATATGAATCAGTGTAAGTGCCAAATGCATGAATAAGCCAACATGCCTATCCTATGCGTGAACTCCATCACCTATGCAACGATACCCTTCTGTCATTACAATGAACAAGGCTGTATCTCAAAATCATCGAGATATATATGTCTATATACTCGGGGTCACGTTCTACATCCAAAATGGGTGCATACATCTATGCACCAGGATGTCGGCAATCCCCTGCCGAGGGCTCATCAACGATGTATGCAATGCTTACAATCAAATGTAAATGCATAAGTCATAAACCAACAATCAATATACGATGTACCTGTGCCATCAATCAATATACGATGAACCTGTGCCAACAATCAATATACGATGAACCTGTGCCAACAATCAATATACGATGAACCTGTGCCAACAATCAATATTTCCTCAAACATAAGCCAACTATCAACATTCCTCAAACATAAACCACTATTCACAATTTAAACCAACTATACGTACATATACTTCAGAGGATTCTACTTTCTTCAAGTCCTAGATGCTTATATATAGGGTCATCCGCAGCCTTCCCACCACATCTAAAACCCAATGAAGGCATAACCGACTTCCATGTATGTACGTCTATCCTAATATATATATATATGTAATAATTAACTGAGACATAACCCAAATCAATCAAACGAAACGAACTGTCACATCAATCCAATAATCAAGTCAACCAATCAATAAATCAATCAACAATGTAAGTAAACACACCAGTTTTACACTTTTCAGCCCGAATCTCAAGCGAGTAGGGAGATACGAAACTCACCTCGATTGGTTATGAAAGCTAAATTGATATAATGTCAAGTTATTGCCGTACAAGGTTCACTTCACGTCCAACACCTAAATATCGATCATATACATTTACATCAACATACATAAACACTTATACGTAACTTAACAATTCTTGACAAAACCCTAATTAGGTTTTCAAAATGTTTCTCGACGTTAAATGACTTCTATGACTCTTAATCAATGTTATATAACATAAGAAGTGAATTAGGTTAAGACTCGACGCGTAAAAAGATCCAGAAAGTCAAACTAGGTCAAACAAGGGGAATTCCAGAAAACAAAGGCTGTAACTTACGGCCTTCAGGGGCGTAAGTTACGGTGGGCAAAAATACAACGGGCGTAGCTTACGGCCCAAATGGGCGTAAGCTACGGCCCTCTAGAAAGTTCACTTTTGGCGTAAAGGTTGGCGTAAACAGTTAGATTTTGGCGTAAGGTCAAAATTGAAGATAGGGATAGGCGTAAGCTACGGCCCTCACTGGCGTAACCTACGCCCAAGCAAAATAGACCTGGCGTAACCTACGGCCCTAAGGGGCGTAGGTTACACCCCATACTGGGCAGCAACACCACCAGCAGCAACAAGTGCAGAAAATAAGAACCCAAACCCCCAATTTCGACCCAAACCATACCAAAACGATTTGTAAAGACTTTTAACCCAATTTGAAGTATAATCAAACATTATTAACCATAAATACACATAACCCAACCCACAAATTCGACCAAAACATCATAATTGTCCACAAATCCTTCAAACCCTAACCCTAACCCTAATTTCCATTTTTACCATTTTCAAGTCTTGGAATCCCATAAAAACGACTAGAAACATAAGAACAAGCATAAATAGAAGTAAATGGGATGAATTTAACTTACCAACACGTCTCCTTGAGCTCAAACCCAAATTTGACCTAATTGGGTAAAAAATTGCTAGAACTTGGCTTTGATTCTTTGATAAGACGAAAGTGAGATGAAAGTGACTATGATTTCTATGTTATAATCGATCCAACACTAATTTGATGCAAGAAATGGTGAAGAAGATTGAAATGGGTCTTGCTTTGCTTTTGAGAGAAAGAGAGAAAGAGATAGGTAGATAGATAAGAAGTGAGAGGGGAGAAAGAGATATGGGGGGGGGGAAATGGGTCATGGGTGGCTGGTGGGTCTTGGACTACCCACGGGCCGACCCGTTTCTCCCACAAGCCATAAAACAATCGGTTGCACAACTAAATGCAACAAACTAAATAACGACTCGACTAACACACATTGTCATTTAATTCACCAAACGACCACTTATTTCATTAAACAAGATTGTTAGTCAAATTACACATAAAGTCAATGGGTCAAAATTCACGGATGTTACATTATTCCCCCGTTGAAAGAATTTCGTCCCGAAATTCAACAAAACCCTAATTATCAAATAAATGCGGATACTTAGACTTCATGTGATCCTCTCGCTCCCAAGTGAACTCGGCTCCACGTCTAGCATTCCATCTAACCTTAACAATCGTGTAGCGTTTGTTCTTGAGTTTCTTCTCTTGACGATCCAAGATCTCCACCGGCTCTTCAACAAAGTTCAAATTCGAATCAACCCTAATTTCATCCATAGGCACATGATGTGTAGGATCCGCCAAACACTTGCGCAAGTTACAAATATGAAACACATCATGCACACCGTTAAGCTCTTGAGGCAATTCTAGCCGATAAGCAACTTTCCTAACCCGTTCAAGAATCTTGAAAGGACCAATATACCTTGGTGCAAGTTTTCCCCGCTTCACAAAACGTACGACTCCCTTCCAAGGTGACACTTTCAAAAGTACTAAATCACCAACTTCAAACTCCAATGGTCTCCGCCTCACATCAGCATACTTCTTTTGACGTTCACGGGCCAATTGCAACTTCTCCTTAATTTGGGATATTACCTTAGTCGTTTCAATCACAATTTCTGGCCCGATAAGTTGACTTTCTCCAATTTCCGCCCAAGCTAGAGGAAAACGACATATCCTACCATATAATGCTCTAAAGGGCGCCATTTGAATGGTAGCATGATAACTATTGTTGTAGGAAAATTCGACTAGAGGCAAATGGTCTTCCCAATTTCCACCAAAATCAATTGCACACGCCCTCAACATGTCTTCAAGTGTTTGGATGGTTCTCTCGGTTTGCCCATCCGTTTGGGGGTGAAACGCCGTACTCATGTCAAGTCGAGTACCCATGGCTTTTTGAAAGGCTTCCCAAAATTTTGATTTGAAACGGGCATCTCTATCGGAAATGATAGAAATTGGCACTCCATGTTTAGATATTACTTCCTTGATGTATAAACGAGCCAAAGTGTCAAATTTATCGGTTTCGCGAATGGCTAAAAAGTGAGCCGACTTCGTTAACCGATCTACTATCACCCAAATCGTGTCACGACCGCTTCTTATCTTCGGTAGCTTAGTAATGAAGTCCATTGAGATATGTTCCCACTTCCATTCGGGCATCACCGGTTGTACCAACAAACCGGGTGGCTTCTTGTGATCGGCTTTGACTTGTAAGCAAGTAAGACACTCACTCACATACCTAGCCACATCACGCTTCATGCCCGGCCACCAATACAAATCTTTCAAGTCAAAGTACATCTTATCCGACCCGGGATGGACCGAATAAGGCGATAGGTGAGCTTCATTCATGATAAGTGTTCTTAAGTCGCCGAGAATAGGAACCCAAAGTCTTTCAACCATGTATAGCCCATTATCATTCTTCCGATCGAATTGTTGTTCCATACCATCTAGGTTCTCGTTTCCAAAGTTTTCCGGTAGGGTGGCTTGAATTTGGGCTTCAATGATCCGATCACGAATATTCGGCCCTACCGTGAGGCTCATAGCTCTAGCCCGTCTTGGTTTCACTCTCTCCTTTCGGCTCAAGGCATCGGCTACTACATTTGCCTTGCCCGGGTGATAACGGATGTCACAATCATAATCACTAAATAGTTCTAACCAACGCCTTTGCCTCATATTCAATTCACTTTGGGTGAAGATGTGTTGGAGACTTTTGTGATCGGTATAAATCACACATTTGGTGCCATAGAGATAATGCCTCCCAACACTTCAAAGCAAACACAACCGCTCCCAATTCCAAATCATGTGTCGGGTAGTTCTTCTCATGCACCTTCAATTACCGAGAGGCATAAGCGATGACCTTACCCCTTTGCATAAGGACACAACCCAATCCTTGCCCCGAAGCATCACAATAAACCACAAAATCTTCGATCCCATCCGGAAGTGTCAAAATAGGAGCATCACATAGCATATCCTTAAGTGTTTGGAAGGCGTTCTCTTGTCTCTCGCCCCATTCAAAATTTCTCTCCTTTTGAGTCAAGAGGGTGAGTGGTTGTGCAATACGGGAGAAATTTTCAATAAATCTTCTATAATAACCCGCCAATCCAAGGAATTGACGGATTTCGGATGGCGTTTCGGGTCTTCTCCAATTCTTGACCGCTTCAATCTTGCTTGGGTCCACATGAATACCATCCTTGCTCACTACGTGACCAAGGAAGTGGACCTTTTCCAACCAAAACTCACACTTGGAAAATTTGCATACAATTTCTCCTTCCTTAGTAATTTAAGCACTTCACGCAAGTGCTCAACATGCTCCTCCTTCGTCTTCGAGTATACAAGTATGTCATCAATGAACACAATGACAGACTTGTCTAAGTATGGTTGACACACCCGGTTCATCAAGTCCATGAACACCGCCGGTGCATTAGTCAACCCAAAGGCATTACGGTGAATTCAAAATGACCATACCTTGTGCGAAAAGCCGTTTTGGGGATGTCATCTTCATGTACCCGGAGTTGATGATACCCCGAGCGAAGATCGATTTTTGAGAAGTGCTTAGCTCCTTGAAGTTGATCAAATAGGTCATCGATCCTAGGGAGAGGATATCGGTTCTTCACAGTGAGCTTGTTTAATTCCCGGTAATCAATACACATTCTAAAAGATCCATCTTTCTTTTTGACGAATAGAACAGGAGCACCCCAAGGAGATTGACTAGGGCGAATGAAACCCTTCTCTTGGAGTTCCTTGAGTTGAGCTTGTAATTCTTGCATTTCGGTTAAAGCTAGTCTATATGGGGCTTTTGCTACTGGCGCGGCTTCGGGAATAAGATTAATACGAAAATCAAGTTCACGGTCGGAGGTAACCCCGGTAAGTCATCCGGAAAAACATCGGGAAAATCACAAACGATAGGGACGGTCTTCAATTCTACCCTTGAGATGGTAGCACTAAAGACTTTAGAAGTCGAGGAATCGGAGGTTTCACCTTGAACCCTAAGAATTTTACCGTTAGTCAAAGGTATCTTAACAACTCTCTCACCACAATCAATGGTTGCATTCACCGCCGTCAACCAATCCATACCCACTATAATATCAAAACTACCAATGTCAAGAGGCATAAGGTCAATGAAGAAGTCGACATCTTCTAAAGTCAAGACACATTCCCGAAGTATTTGACTAATTCTAGTTAGTGACCCATTTACCATTTCAATGTCAAGCACATAGTTTAGAGAACATGGATGCACATCAATCAAAGGAACAAAGTTAGAAGACACGAGGCTATAATCGGCCCCGGAATCAAATAGGACGGTTGCATAGAGACCATTAAGGAGAAAAGTACCTGCTACTACGTTGGGGTCATTGCGAGCTTCATTTACATTGGCCGCAAAGGCTCGGCCGCGTGGTTGCACTTGGTTGGCCTTGTTGTCCCCGGTTTTGATTAGGCCCGACCATTTGTAGTTGATTGGGATGAACGGCTACTTGAACTTGTTGTCCCACCCATCGAGGACAATTATTTCGGTAGTGGTCACGACTACCACATTCAAAACATTCGCCTCTTCTTTGGTTACCTTGAGGAGGAACGGCCCGAACAGGAGCCACATTCATTGGGCCCGCTCTTGGAGCTCTACAATCTCTAGAGAGGTGCCCGACTCGGTTACAATTATAGCATGCCTTGCATTGGGCATTGGCGGGGTGATGTTGGTTGCATCTCCCACAGAAAGGATAGGGTCCCGGGAAAAGCTTTCCTAGTTGGCTCCACCGCCGCCATTATTCTACCCCTATTTGCATTCTTGGGGTCAAACCTCCCCACTTTCCTTACTCCGCTCGACTCCCCCACTTCTTTCCTCTTGTTTGATGAGGACTTACTCAAAACACCACATCTCAATAAATCTTCAGTCACACTCCCGGCTTGGTTGACCGCATAAGCCAAAGAAGTAGGCATGTTGGAGTTTACATAAGATCGGACTTGAGGATTCAAGCCCAATACAAACTTCTGGATGGCCTGTGACTCGGTACCCACTAAGTGAGGAATGAGGGTGGACAACTCTTGAAATCGTCTCACATAGCCCTTGTAATCGGCTCCCTCCATGTTTAGATTTGCGAATTCAATGGTTAAGTTTTGTAGTTCATACGGAGGACAAAACTTTGCTTTTACTTTGTTTTTAAAGTCAATCCACTCCAAGTTTTGAGTCCGCCCCAACGTTATTTCCTGGTTCCACCAACTCAAGGCGTCATGCCTAAACATGCCGGATGCATAGGAAATCCGGTCATCATAGGTGCAATGACTCCTTTCGATCACCGCCTCTATCGCCTCAAACCACCTTATACATTCCGTGGGACCCCCTTTCCCATCGAACTCCGGTGCCCCACAACTTTTAAAATCTTTAAATATACACCCTTGACGGTATCCATATTGATTATTCATGGGCATCCCGATACCAACTCCCACTGGTTCCTCTCCTTCATCTTCTTCGGCATAAGGTTGATCATTTTCATTGTTTACGTTTTCTAGGGCTTCGTTGTTTTGAGGCCCATTGTTTTGCCCAAGACTTGCCGTGACTTGAGCAATGATGGTTGGCATGATGCCGGCGACCGTTTGAGCGATTACCTCGGCCAAGTTTGGCTCAGGAGCTCCACCACGACCCCTACCACGGCCCCTACCACGACCTCTACCACGGCCCCTACCTTGCACTTCCGGTTGAGCTTACGGTTGCGGTTCTTCCTCTTCGGCCCTATAGTTCGTTCCGACTCTCCTTGGTCTCGCCATTTCTATAAAACAAGTGACACGTTGACCCGAGAGTTAGTCTCAAATGCTCACATGTTAGCCACACAAGTAGTCAATGCTCTCATACCGATACCACATACTCATTTCATAACGTTATGCTAAGGCAAGAGTGTTAGAATTATAAGGGATTTCCACATATCATATCATCACGTTGGATTTATTACAATACCTCACCATTAATTTAAGTAATCATGCTCAAAATATCATGCAGTTAAACAACTAACACAAATGATTAAAAGTATAATCCGAATTCGATATGCTTACTAGTTATTGACCTGGTTTGTATACAGGGTGTACCAACGACAAC